>CM034234.1:52008059-52327289 GCA_019916065.1 Vitellaria paradoxa | reverse complement strand
ACCGGTATAACATCAGCTCTTCCCGGATATGTCAGTCGCAGCTACAATACTATGAGAATGTTAGTCTTCTTTGGTGATGGTGGGGAGCACTTAATATGACATATATTCTATCTGGATCTATTCTTAGCGGACTCCGATATATTCGAATTCTTTCTCAAGTAATTTGAATCATATCATTATAGATAGGTTCTACAGTTTTCAAATGTGTTGTCTGTTCATTATCTTTATCCTAAGACTCATACTCTTATGAGGTATCATGGAAATGCCTCCTGTATATATAACAGGCTCATTTGAATTTTTATAAAATAAGGTTCGAAAAAGAGTTGGACCATAAAAATTTATTGTATGTAATTTTATCCTGTATTTGTAAGAGACTGTTTGTTTGACTCGAACTCATAACCTCAAGTCACATGACAACAACTCTTATTATTACGCCAAAATTTTCTTTTTACGTAAAATTTTATAAATTTTTATAAAATTCGCAACAACTATTTTTTTTCACTCTTACATTGCCTGATTTGACTTCCCGAGTATCATATATCACAACCTTAACTTCCCACATCTATCTCTCTCTCTCTCTCTCTCTCTCTCTCTGTAGATATACTCCATCTCAATCATAGAGGCATCATAAAATGCAAGACAATGTATGAGGTTTTTGATGGCAGGCATACTTTTTTTTTTTTTCAGCCGCTAAAATTATTACATCAGAACATTGGAACTCATTAAGCCATCTTGGGAGTGGAGTCGTAGGACCACTGCATTATTTTCCCACCTTGATTTTCCTCCTAGTACGTCACCCCATATTCCTTCCCCCCCCCCCCAACCTTTTTTTTCTTTTTCTTTTATGTAATCCTGGTGGGCCCTATTTACATGATCATCAAATCAAATATTTTGTTCATTTTTCTAACCGTGTTTATCTATTTTTTACCTTCCTTATTTCTTCCTTATTTGGAGATGCTGATAAGGTCTAAATTCTAGAATTTACAAGGATGAATTCCCAATTTCCCCCGGATTATTGTTTCTGAAAATTGGAATGGTAAAAAATATAATTGTTTGAAATTCGGGCAAATAATTAAAAAAAATATACATCCAATAGACAAAAATATAATCATTCAAAATTCGGGAAAATTATAAAAAATATACATCCAATAGACCAAAAAAAAAAAAATGCAGTACTTTCATCTATTTTCTGCAAAGATCTTTAATTCACACTAGGAAAAGTAATGTACGTTATACAAGCAAAATACTCAACCAGAAAAAATACTAGAATTATATGACATGCATGTAAGCTAATCACTGGGAGATAATGACCCTTTAAAGTATCCATTTATTACGTATTTGATATTGCCACTTGATTCGGGTACCCTTTTCTGATAAAGTGTTACAGTGGAAAAACAATTTTCCACCAGTAAGACTCCTCTGCATTTTTCATCACACACCTTAAAGCCTCCACCATACTCTCTCCCCCTTAATTGGCAGTTACAAAAAGCCACCATTTTAGTTTTTCTCGGGAAACAAACACCTTCACAAAACTCGTGCACTCAAAAGGCATTACCAATCTCACTAATTTAAGTAGCGCTGAACTTTCTCATCTTTCAACAAGAAAACAAACCCACCAATTTTCTGCAACTCATCAATAATGTCATCAAGATTAGAAGAGAACCCAGTAGAGAAAATCCCTCCACCCCCACAGAAACGGCCTCCCAACTTCATTGACATAACACTTTCCGAGCTGAAAATCCAACGAGGAATAGCAATTCCTCTGTTGGTGATGAATTTAACTTGGTTCTCCAAAATAGCCATCACCACCGCATTTCTAGGCCAGCTTGGAGAGCTGCCACTGGCCGGAGGCACCCTGGGGCTGACTTTCGCCAATGTCACTGGCTTCTCAGTCTTGAGCGGGCTCTGTGGTGCCATGGAACCCATTTGTGGACAAGCTCATGGGGTAAGAATTTCAGACTCCTTCACAAGACCCTTCTCATGTCTACTCTGTTGTTACTCCTAGCCACGCTCCCCATCTCTTTCTTGTGGCTCAATGTTGACAAGATCCTCATTCACTTTGGGCAACAACGAGAAATCTTAATGGTTGCAAAGAGATATGTCTTCTATCTTCTCCCTGATTTGGTAATCACTTCACTTCTATACCCTCTTAAGGCGTACCTGAGCTCACAAAGCATAACCGTACCTAATATGGTAAGTGCAGCTCTGGTGTAGCTCTCCATGTGCCCATCAATGTGTTGCTTTCCAGGGCCAAGGGTGTTGAGGGTGTTTCCATGGCAGTCTGGATAACCGATCTCTTAGTTGTGATTCTGCTAACCTTGTATGTGTTGATCACAGAGAGAAGCAAGGGAGGAATTGGTTGGAAAGGAGGAGGATGGTGGGAGCAAGGAGCTGGGGACTGGATCAGGTTGCTCAAGCTCGGGAGTACATGTTGCCTGACCACCTGCCTGGAATGGTGGTGCATCGAGATCCTGGTCCTGCTAACCGGGCTACTCAGGAATGCCAAGGAGGATGTGGGAGTTTTAGCCATAGTTCTGAACTTTGACTTCTTGCTCTACTCTGTTATGCTCACACTGGCCACTTGTACCTCCATTCGGGTCTCGAATGAGCTTGGTGCAAACCGGGCGGATTCTGCTTACCAGTCAGCAAATGTGTCTCTGGCTATGAGCGTCGCTGCAGGCTGCACTGGTGGGTTGGTGATGGTAGCAGCCAGAGGACTTTGGGGGCCTCTGTTTAGTCATGATAAGGGGATTGTCAGAGGCGTGAAGAAGACATTGCTGCTAATGGCTTTGGTGGAAGTGGTAAATTTCCCAGTCACAGTTTGTGGGAGTATAGTCCGTGGAACTGCCAGGCCATCTTTGGCCATGTACGCCAATATTGGAGGATTTTACTTGCTGGCCTTGCCCTTGGGTGCGATTTTAGCTTTCAGGGTCCATCTGGGGCTGATTGGACTACTGGTGGGGTTCTTGATTGGGGTTGTTACTTGTTCAGTTCTGTTGGTGGTGTTTGTTGTGAGGATCGACTGGGTTAAGGAGGCTGGCAAGGCACAAAAGCTAGCCGGTAACATGGAAGACACTGTAGAGGAAGATGTATAGCAAGAATTTGGCAACACTAGAGAGTGCCACAGCGTGACAATAACTTGAGACTAATGTGATTTATATCCTGGGTTGAACAATTCCGGTGATAGAAACTTTGAATATTGAAGACACTTTATCCTCGGACAAAACCAGGTCTAACAATTAAAATCTCAAGCTCTTTGGCCTTCTCCTCGTTGAAGCCATGAGCAGCAAATATCTTGTGACCAGCTGGTTCCCTTTCAGATCACTGACCAAGAAGCGGGTGAGAGGTCGTAATTCCCCCACTTTCACCTGCATTTCAAATATATTAAAGAGCTTTGTTTCTGAAGTACATGGGAGGCATCCCTTGGTGCCCTTACTTAATACAATTAATTTTATCAATCAAAAAAAAAATTAATAATAATTGATTTTTGCATAGCTGTTACCAAAGATAATTAGAATGAATGAACAAGACGCTCTTGCCAAAAGCAACTTTTTCGCCAGCAAGTCACAATTGTGGGGTGTATAATCCTCAGATGAAATCCTCACCAAGCCACCCTTTTGGTAAATTAGCATGGTAGTTTGTCGAACACACACTAGCATCATTGGGATTTTTCACAACTAAAAATCAAACGAATCTTGACTTCTTGAAGAATAGAAAGCCAATAGGAATGCTTTTTATAATTCCAAAAGATAGGCAGCCGTCACTCGGGCTTAATCCTCTCTTTCAGAAGCTCACACAATACAGTACATCTCATTCAGATTGCAAGCTTGGGCCTTTGAACACAGAATGCTGATAAATTATATCAATGAATGGGATG
The DNA here is from genome assembly GCA_019916065.1 of Vitellaria paradoxa. NCBI lineage: Eukaryota > Viridiplantae > Streptophyta > Magnoliopsida > Ericales > Sapotaceae > Vitellaria > Vitellaria paradoxa. The sequence goes on along the minus strand of CM034234.1, from coordinate 52,323,412 downwards.
CAAAACCCCTATCTGTATGATGATCCTTCCTAAACTATTTTCAGGCTTTGATTCTTAAGGGTACCCACATAGATTATTGCAGGTATGCAGCAAACAGCATGCATTCGGAAAATGAACTAAAATGTATGTGGAAAAAGAAAGAAAGTTTTGTAAGAAGGCCCCAGTAACAAACCCCAATCAAGATCCCAAAGAGAAGATCGTCTGTCCTAGTAGTCGGATACTCCACCTTTCTCGCAACCAATTCAGCCATGGGAAATGCATTTATAGCCTTTTGAAAGACAATCTAATTTCAGTCACCCCAGTTCAAATATCTCAATCCCAAACAAACCCAAAACCCTACCGAAAACGAAAACCAACAGAACAACAACAAAAATTAAAAAAAAAAAAATTAACAAAATAGGAAGAAAACTAACGCGGGTTGAATAAGAATGCGGCATTGATGGATCAATGCTTTGGCTGTGGGGTTCTGCGATAGGACTGAAGCGAGAGCTTAACAGTGCCCACCCAGGGCCTATGTATTGTTAATAAATTAAGTTCAGAAATATTTTTAAATTTAATAATATTTTTAAAACCAATCTTGAACAACCTACAGTTCAATTTGATTCATTTACCGTCATATTAGCAACTACGATTAAAATGTAATTGTTAATAATTCATAAGTTACTATTTTAAAATGCTAAAATCAATGAAAATAATTATTTATATCATCAAATTTTATTCCTTTTTAACTTTCTTATTTGTTGTGTATAAGGTAAGGGTGTAAAATGGATTGAGTTGCCTTAACCAGCCGCTTCTTTGTTTGCATTGGGGCGTTTGGAAATTTGGAAGTCTAATTCTAGTAATTTTTGACCTTTTTTTTTTTTTTACCAAAAATTAGTTTAAAATTTTTGATATGTTTAGTAAAATAAATAAAAATTTTCAATAACTTTTGTATATTAGATAAAATTTTTGATAATTTTTTGTATATGTAGTAAAAATTTTGGTAACTTAATAAATTAATAAGTTACTGTAACCGAGAAGAAAATGACAAAATTTGTCGAGCACCTAAAAAGCAAAAATTAATTTTTTTTTTTTTCTAAAAATTCGTTCACGAAATGCTACCATAATTTGTTTCATGCTTAGCTTGAACTCGCCACGAGTTTAGATTTGGGTTTAGCTCGTTAAACATTTTTAGAAATTTAGACTTGGCTTATTTCCTTTTAATGAGCGAGTGAGCTAAATTTGGGTATGGGTTCGGATGGATCAACTCTTTTTAATTTTGTCTTAACAAAAATTTTTATTTTAGTAACAGTAAAAAACAAGTGAATGCTATAAATGTATTATACCATAATATAAATATAAAATAACATATATATTAATATATTTATATTATATATACACACAAATACACTAAATTAGACTAAGCCTTTAACGAGTCAAATAATATCCAGACTGATTCGTTTACTAGATATTTTTTTTTTTATATTTGTTCAAACTCGTCCCTATTTATTAAATGAATAAATCTAACCAATGACAGCTCTAATGTATTATAGACTCTCAATTTCAAATGAGGAGAAATTATCTAGTGTACCCTTAAACAGGCGTCGCACTTATTACAAATAGATACGTGAATACACTTACATAACGTAGATCCACTGGTAGCCTAAGGGCACTTAAGCACATGCCTACCCTCAAAAAGAACAAAAAAAAAAAAAAGTGGGTTGATATTATCTTAGTACTCAATTGTATTCACCTAAAAAATAAAAATAATAATAAATTTAATATCAATTGTGTCCCAAAAAAAAAATAAATTGATACTATTTATACCCATCCAAAGAAAAGAAAAAAAATTAACCCAATACATATGTAATTATTTGAACCCAGTTAATATAACTAAAAGATACAACTAATAAATATCTAGTCTCACTCTAACCCTTCTCCTCTCTCTCTCATTTATATATTTTATAATCACTGTCCACCCACATATGGCTTCGCCACTCCACCCCCTCTATATAATGTGTTTTGAACCACATATGGCTCCCACTCCGTTTCTATACATAACGTGTTCAATTTTTATTAACTATCAATGCCAGTATTAGTTATATTTTGAAATACAAGAAAATAACTTAAAATTTGAATCTAATGTAATCATGCAACTTACCCCTAACGTTTTATTTTTTTAATTATTTATTTTATTTATTTGTGGGTCTGGGACCCAAAACGGACCACAATTAGTGATAATCCCGTCTATAATTTCAGTGCAAGGAGGCTGGGCTTTGTCGTTTAGTCGACCAGGTGGCCCAATATTAATTTAGTGTAGCCCAAGAGCATAACAAATGGAGGTTCCCAACCCAAACACACAAATGGTTATCTAATGGGAGTCTAGAATTGGGCTCTTATCTGGAACTTTCTTTTGCCAGGATATGACAAGAATGAGCGTGCCTTTGGAGTATAAAATTTTAAAAAATATATATATCTTTAACTTTTTTTAAAAAATCTTCAATATTTATCAATTTTATATTTTTTTGAGAAATATAAAATTTCTAAGAATTAAAATTTATTTAATTTCTTTTTTTTTTCAAAATTTGGCACTCCAACAACCACTAAGAAATATACATATATGTATATATATTCTATGAACCAATAATGGAACTTAATAAAATATTAAGGTCGCCTATTTATTTATGAACTATGTATTTATGAATTTAAAATTAAAATATATTAATAATTATTATTAAGGGAGAATGATGCAAATATTTGTCGGAATGAAGAAGAATAATCTCTCTTTCTCTCTCCTCTCTCCCTGTGTTTGAATGAAGAAGGAAAGAAGAATGAATGAGTGAAAAAAAAAAAAGTAAGAAAGAAAAGAAAGGGGAAAGAAAAAGGAAGACAGGGGGAAAAAGAAAAAAAAATGGCTAGCCTACTCGTCAAGTTCAAATATACAACTCCAAACACATCCACAATTTTATACAATTCCAAACACACACATAATTTTGGATCCAACTTGACGAAAGAAATAAAATGCATACTATCATTAAAATTAAATTTTATATCTAAATATTAAAATGACTCAAATATATCAAAAGTGACAAAAAAATAAAAACAAGTTTTACATAATACTTTGTTTAAAAAATTAGGATTGCATATAAATAGCAGACACATCACTAGGACATCGGACATTATATGATAATGACTTCGTTTGGAGCTCTTTACTAAATAAAATAAAATCTTACAAAACTCTATAATACGAATTACGAGATAGTAAAATTTAAATTTTTCACTCACTACACGAATTATGAAATATTTACTTTTACAATTTTATTTTATTTTATACACTTTTATATAACTTCAAATACACCCAATGTTAAAGTCAAATTTTAACCTCAAAATTGATCAAACCACAAACAAAAAACAAAGAAAAATCAATGTCATCTTTCACTTAGACCAATTAATTCCTATTTGATTTGGACAATTATACTTACACATCTACTTAGTTTTAACTTTAAGGCTCGGTTTGAAAAGTAAAAAATGTGCCTTTTTTAACTAAAAAAAGTCACATTTTTCTGTGTTTAGAAAGAAAAAAAATTAACTTTTTAATAATTGGTTTTTTAATTTTTGTTAATTTGACATTTTTGTCTTAAAATTTAAAAAAAATTAAAATATAAAAGGGTAAATTTGATTATTTACAAATAAACAAATAAGCCAATAAGGTAAGGTTCCCAAATGGAGTTTTTTTTTTTTTTTTTTATATGTATTGGCTCAATTTCTTATTTGACTAATAATAACAACAATTAGGTAAGTGCCGTTTTTTTTTTTTTTTCCCCAACTTGTTTATGTGGATCGACTAAGGGAAAAATTTAGAAGAGGTGGAACTCGTGGTCCTCGCTCAGTTTAGCCCATCCATTCTCAAGATCTTGGCACGTGATTAATTTTTTTTTTAAATTAAAAAGACAGAAAATTCTTCGCATGTGATGTTCTTAACAACATTAATTGTAATTTGGCGGTGTGATTGTGTTGGATTGTCCAGCCATGGTGGGGTTTCAAAAACATGCGGTTTCCAGATAAACTTACGTAAATGAATGGAAACGGTTAAGTACGTAGTAAAATAATTAAATTTAATTTATTAAATTTAACAAGTTAAAAAAAATTCGTTCAAGTTTAATTTATTTAATTTTTGAATTAAACTTGGGCAAAAATTTCTATGAAGTTGATATTGAGTCAAATTTAATAATTTAATATTTTATATAATATTATCGAATATTAATTTATCAAACTATGTTCCGATTGTATTTAATATTTAACGAAATTAAGGTTATAGTTTAAATTTAATTCTGTTATATTTTGAATATAATTCAAATGTACCTGCAATTAAATCAAAGTCGAGCCTATTAATCCAAGTAACTTAATTTATTTTATAATAAAAATCTCTCATATATTTTTTAACAGGTTAGAGGTAATTGGACAAAATTATTATATAATATGTTTATTCAATTACCTGCCACATTGAATACCGGACGTCACATTTGCATCACCATTTAATACTTTTAACTAGATTCAAGACTCACATAACACACATAAGCAAAATTAACACGTCAGTTAGAGGTAATTGGGCAAAGTCATAATTGGTTGATTCACCCTTATGTGCGAGAAGATTAGAGGCAAAGTAGGAATAGTATCGATTGAAGATAAAATGAGAGAAAATCAATTAAGATGGTTTGGCTATGTTAGAAGACGTCAAGCAGAGGCACCTGTTAGAAAGTGTAATAGTATGAAAATTGCCAGGAGTAGGAGAGGTAGAGGAAGACCCAAGAAAAGCTGGAAAGAAACCATTAAACATGACTTGATCTACTTAGATTTATCGGAGGACATGCTCATAAACAGATCTAATTGGCGTTGACAAATCCATATAACCGACCCCACTTAGTGGTAAAAAGGCTTGGTTTAGTTTGGTTTGGTTTATGTGTGCGTGTGTGAAAGGGAATTAAGATCGACACACACCATGGTATCCTCAACGGTGGCCATCTCTCTATACTCTTTTTTCTCAGTCAAGAGTTTTTCATTAACTTGCTTATCGGAGGGACCTCGGCTGATTAGTTCATATAGCTAGTTGTTCATTCTTTGCTTTCCGGGGCCAGCTCATTCTGAGGGGGTTAAGAGGGTGACACGATGAGCACATGCAGAGAATATTTTACCCTATCCATATACAATAGTATGCTAAATTTTTAACCCATTTCAAAATTTTGATTCCTTAAATACTTTGGAATGTGATTACGAAATAATGATTAAGCTGCTCTAATCTTAAAACAAATGTGCGTGGCTCCTTTTTTTTTTTTTTTTAATTTTATATATTTTTTTAAGTGTCGTTAAGGTACATAAACGTATTTTTCAAAGCAAAAATTGTTATAAAACTATGCACACAATATTGGATCACGCAACGCACAAAATAAAATATAAAAAATAGAAGAAAAGTAGACAACAAAATTTACGTGGTTCGATTGTAAAGTCTACGTTCACAGGTAAGGTACAGGAGAAATTTCATTATGATGAAAAGAAAAGAAGTTACAACGCCGGCCGGCTTTTCTCTTGCTTGCTCTGGAAAAAAAAAAAAAAAGCCTCAAAATTCTAATATTTAAATATATCGACCTGGGCCCGAAACCCACCACTAACCTCCAAAAAATATCTAAGCGGGTCGCACCACGAGACTTTCGAATCAGATAATAATTCCAAGTTCAAAAATAAAAAATACAAGCCAGAACAACAAAAATGATATTAATATAACTATTACATTTCAAAACCTCATTCCAAATCATTTTGTGAAACAGGTGATAATATATATATATATATTTTTAATTGCTATTACACACACCATGCACCTCTTAGCATGGGATAATATTGTGAATTTAAGTAATCACAAGAATTGAAATCCACATTTAAGAGCTTGAAATAATTCATCAATGTCTACTTAGAAGGAACAAAGTACCCAATTATGGTCTAGAAATTAACTAGTAAGAAAGATACGAAGTGCAAGGAAATTAAAAGGAAGGAAGAGGATGAGAAAAATAGAGGAAATAAAAAAGTTTCCTTTTGTTTGGTTTGTAGAAAAAATTAGAAGGAAAATGAACAAAAAAAAAAAAAAAAGAAAACAAATAAACAAACAAACAAATGGGATCTATGCAATTTTTTTCCCCCTCGAAAATCGAAGAATTAGAGAAAAATACAAGAGGAAGAGAATAGTGAATGGATAAAAAATTTAAAATATGAGTCTTACCCATTTTTTAAAATAACTTTTGCACAAAAGTTGTAATAAATGTCAAGTTATAATAAATGCATGATAAAATTAATTCAGGGGAATTAAAAGGATATAAACAGTTGCATGCAGCAAGACAAGCCGTTGAAGGGCGACAACGAATCAAGCAGTCAGTCATTTTCACGAATGAAACATGCATTTGGAGAGGAATAATAAATGTTTGTTTTAAAAGAAAATATAAACGTAAATGTTTTAAAGAAATTAAATCATACGAAGGCTTAATTTGGAAAAAAAAAATCTAATTTTTTTTTTTACACAACTACTAAAAAATTAAGGTGGCATTTAGTTTATTTTTTTTATTTTTTGTTTTCTGTTTTCATTTTATGTTTTAAAAACCTTAAAATAAAAAAACAGAAAATGTACTAGTTTCATTATTTTAAAATTTTTTTATTTTGAATTAAAACACTCAAAATAATTTTTTATCATTTTTTCATTTTATGTGTAAGCTTATTTTCTATTTTCTAAAACAAATTTTGAAAAACAAGTGACCAAATACGTTTTGAGCTTTTTTTTATTTTCAAAAGCGTAAAATAAAAAATGAGTTAAAAACAAAAAATAAAAAACAAAAAGAAAAATAAATCTAATGAGCCCTAATGTTTTAGTGTTTGATAATGAAAAAAATTTATTTTTTTAGTAACTAATTTTTTAATTTTTTTGTTAATTTGATTTTTTGTCTTTGTATTTTAAAAAAATTTTAAAATTTAGGAGAATAAATTTAATCATTAAAAAAATTAAAATAATTGAATAATTAGAAGTTTAAAAAACATCCAAGCTTCCTAATCGAAGCCCGAGGTAAAGGGCACGGTTTATGTTTGTATAAATTTTAACCTTTTTCTTTTCCCTTATTTTTTTTCCCCGCATTTTTCTACATCTACTCTATACTCTCTCTCTTTCTTTTTACTCATGTGCTCTTGTATTTTAAATTTTTAATTAAAGCAAATCTTTTTTTTGTCATCAAGGCAGCCAAGGGAAATAAAAATGGCGCTTGTGAAAATCACAACTTCAAAAAAAAAAAAATATTAAATAATATGAGATATACATATACACATACATATATTTATGAATAAAATAATTTAAAATGAAAGGTTCTTTAAAGTAATCATTAATTATAGATTTTTTTTTTTTTTTGATAACTCAAGATGTTCAGTTAATTTACACACATTTTAACTAATTAATTTTTAAAATTTTGAAATTAACAGTCGAGTAAACCTCAAGTGACATGGCTATCACATTATCTCAGTTTTTTTTTTTTTTTTTTGAGTTTTAATGTAAAATCTTTATCATACAATTTACTTTTCATCAATTAAATGCATGTCACAAGTTTACAAATCGGACCATGGCACTAGTAGGCCTCGCACCTACCAGAATGAATGTGAGGCGGACATTATGGGTTCTCTTTTGCGCCTTTGCAGAAGAATTCATTAACTAACATGAATCGAATTAAATGAGGATGGGGTTATATATATTACTGGTTTCACTTGCTGCATGTGACTACGAATTAATGTTAAAGCCCTCTTCCTACAGTCACACCATTTTATTTACACATTTTTTATACCCAACTGATCATGACCAGTATAGTCTACTCAACATCATAACAGTCTCACGTAAAAGGTGGCATACAACGACAGTGATAATTTTGAGTAGACTATACTGATCATGACCCGTCATGATCATAAGATATAAAAATGGTGTAAACAAAAGAGTGCAAGTGTAGTATTCTTGTTAGTACAATTGACTTCAAACTTCACGGAAATCAAACTGTTTAGAGTGGTTACAATGTTTACTTCCCCCCATTAATCCTTTGTTATTGTAATTACCCCTTTTATTAGTTGTGAATTGCGAATCAAATTTTATTTGAGAATCGGTAACTGGTAGTTGACTTTTTTTAAAATGATTAAATTTACATTTTCATATTTTAATTATTTTTTTAAACCTTTAAGGGCTACAATGTCAAATTAACAAAAAGTTAATTACTAAAAAGTTACATTTTTTTCCTTCCTAAATAGAAAAGAAACTACTTTTTTAATAACTAGTTACTAAAAGATAAACTTTTTTACTTCTCACACCAAGCCTTAAACTCTGCAAATAGTTTTAGTACTGCAGATACGGTTGACCATAATCAAATCATGTAATATGAGATTTTTATGCATCAAGCTACTCTTTTAATTTACAGTTTCAGAAAAAGAGGAGCAATTGGTATAACGGCAACACGAGCGCAAAGCATAGCAGCTGTTGTGTATTGGAAATAAAAATTGAAGAGATGATTTTTTTTTTCCAAACTTCACCTAAAATCGATAGTTTTTTTTTTTTTATCTTAATAACTAAAATGCTTAAATATGGATTATTAGTACTTTTTAATAATTTTTAGAAAAATTAAAAAATAAGAATAATTTATAGGCTAAGAAAGAGTAACGGCAATTACGCCCCATTTCAATACCGTTACTGATTTACTGGCACCATTATAGTATGTCTTCTACGTCAAACTGAATGTCACATGTATTTTAAGACCCAATTCCATTATGGTTCCGTTTAGTTTATAAACAAATAACAAAAAATTCTATAAATCTCTGTTAACTTTTATTATATTAACTTTTTTCTTTTACGGCACGCATTACGAATTCTCAATTTATCTCACTTTTATCACTCCAAACACATCCTATATGTCGATTATAGACCCGGGGGCCATGGCCCCTGAGTTTGAAAAAATGTCACCTCTATGTATAATTTTTTGAGTTAAAAAAACATTTTATGCTATAGTTCGTTCATCTAAAATTTTAAAAATAGTAGACTTAAGTTTAAAAAACAACACACAACCAAAAACTTATGTGGAAACATTTTTGATGCTATAGTTTATTCGAGAAAACGCTATTATTACATATAATTTCTTTTTTAGCTTAAAAAAATATAAATCTTTAAGTAAAAATTTTTGATGCTGTAGTTTATTAAAAAAAAATACCACTAGTATATAAATTTTTGGGTCAAACAAATTCATGCTATGAACTATTACCAACTTATCTAAAATTTAAATATTTTTTTAATTGATATTATAATTCAAATATAGAAACTCAACTAATTTGATCATTTATACATAATTCAACCTATCGCTTGTATTAAATAACACAAAAAGCTAAAAAGAAAAGAAATAGTTTAAATTCAAATGTTTCCAAACATTTAAACACATAAAATATTCCTAGTCTAACTGTTTTAAAAATTTTATAACTACTATAAACAATCTAATGTGAAATTTTTTTATTCACAATACAAATTACGAGACTGCAGCTTTTATAAATTTAAATAACTCCGAACATCTCCAAAATACAACTATCACATACACGTGAATGTAATTAATTCGTTTTTATGAATGCATAACTATTCTTTGTATTTAAGACTCATCACAGTACCTAACTTACAAATATACCCATGAAAGGATTCGAATGTCAAGAACAAAGCTATTTTTTTTTAGTTCTTTGGGTACAATTCTCATATTTTTAGTGTAAAAATGTTTGCTTGTGGACGAGTGATGAAGGCACCTCTATTACTGGCTTACCATGCAAGTGGGAATTCAACCAAACCAAACTTGCAAGGCATGCAAAAAGCCCACAGGCCCTTGCCGTCTCCTTACGCTTCTTTGGCATTTCAATTTGCTCGTATATGCATCCATCATCATCACCTCATGCCAACCACCAATTACAAGTCGAAATAGTAGCCTTTTGATTATAACTAGACAATTTCTGGGGACCAAACTCCTCGTATCTTTTACGATATCCTCCTTATAATAGTCGACTATTATTCTAATTAAATCATCATATCATCTGGAGCCAATCAAATAATTCACATTAAAGGCTTCGTTTGGAGTAAGAAAAAGTAAGGTAAATTGAGATAAATTGAGAGTTCGTAATGCGTGCAATAAAAAAAAAATTGATGTGATGTAAAGTTAACAGAGATTTATAGAGTTTTTCAAAGAAAAATTGTAAACCAAACGAAACCAAAGTGCGCTTTGATTTATTCAGTTCCATCTTGAAATAAATCAAATCTAACTAAAATTATTTCAATTCATAAAAAATAGAACCTAACTAATTGAATAAAAAAATTCGATTAATTTGGTTCAATTTTTTAAAAATTTAGTCTAAAATTCACTTGGAAGTTCGATTTATTGAAATGATTTTAATTTATTAAACAAAATGGAACCAACCTAAATTGAACAGAAATTGGTATTAAATTTATGCTTGCAACTCTCAAAACAACCTAACTTTTGATAACTTTGATTTTTTGACTTTTTTTTTAAATGATTAAATGTAATCTCTTATATTTTTAAGATTTATCAAATCATAAAGGAGAAATATGTCAAATTAATAAAAAAAAAAAGTTAGTATTTTTTAATAACTAAACACCCAAAAAAAATGCCAAATTTTTAATAATCGACTACCAAAAAATAAATAAATTTTCCTTCCCATATTAAACTTGATATTATCCAAATGAATATTTTTAAATTCAAAGAAAACTTTTGTACAGCCGAGATCCTCCAATTTAGGTCGTACTGATCCTCAAAAATAACTGTGAATGATTGTATAAAAAAATTCATGTCTAGAAAATAAACAGAAAAAATTATAAGAACAAATTAATTTTTTTTAATTTGTGAAAAATGTGTTACCATTCCTGAAATCTTGAAAAAAGATAATTAACCATCTGATTCTTCTCTTTAAAACATTAATTTGAGATTTTTTAAAACGTTCAAAATGTTAATTCGGAAGTTTGATTTGATAGCTTGATTAACGGTCTCTTTGTAAACAAAAAGAATGCCCTGCTTGACCTCCCTATTTACAGATGTGAAAAAAATAGTAAAAATGAAATTCAATCTCTTTAAAATAATTATTTCATTATTTTATTATCAATAAGAAAAAAAAATCAAAAAATTAAGATAATATTATTTTTTAATAATTATTTCTTATTTATTTATTTTCTAAGATGTAAAAATTAAGAGGTAGTAATTATCTTTATTGGTGAACTATGTTGGCAAGTGGCTCAATTTAATTGGTCACATACAATTTTAGTGAAGTATCACGAAATACATAACATTATTTAAGTGGTGTTTGGATAGCAAGAAAATTAAAAAGTTAGTGTAAGTGTAACACATGATGAAATTTAATTAGAGAAAGTTAGAAAAAAATTTTAACTTTTAATAATGTTTTGTAAATTTTGGTGGAATTTGGCATGCCAAACGCCACCTTAATACATCAATTTTATTATTTAGGCTCTATTTGGAGCTTTAAATTTTATTAAGAGCACCAAAAATTTTTGAAAATTATCAACTTTTGTCTACTTGCACAAATTAAGATTCTATAATTTTTATTAATTTTTTACCATTTTTAGTGCACCCTTACGATACATTTGATTAGTTAAAATTTATGTGTCGAGTATCCATGATTACTAATGTCTAATCTTACAACATTAAGATTAGAAAACAAATGGGGTGTTGGTTGTTTAAAATCAATCAAAATTCACTAACTCTGATCAAATTTTTATACTCTTTTCAATTAAATTTTATCACATGTCATTTTTATATTAAATTTTTATATTTTACTATATTTTTTTTACCAAACATTTTCGGTCCAAACAACCTCGAAGTTCAAATCGACTGGTTGCCTAGCTCAGTGCACGAAGGCGGCACCGTTTTCCCTCCTACTTTTTTAATTTGGCGCCAAAGTTTAAACTAAAGATAGGAACTCAAAAGCCAGAATCTGGCCGGTTAACCCAAAATAATTGGAAAAGGACTGGTGGGGTCCAGGGACCGACGGCCACGTCGACACAAAAAGCCAAGTTGCCTGTTGTCTCGAATAAATCGCCCCCTCCACGTCAAACGCGTGTGGTCCCCATCCCATGTTAGCGTTTCCTCCATTATCGATGTTGACGATGACTGCCCCTACCGTCCGATTTGGCGGGAGGACCAACTTCATGCGTTCCCGCCAAACATTCAAAATATTCTAAAGGTGAAAAGGAAATCGACGGGCCTGGTTAATTGTCCAGTCACGGCTATTTTATTTATACGATATTGGTTCTCCGTATAAATTAAAAAAAAAAGAAAGAGAAATAATTTTTATATTTGATTGATTTTTAATTAAAGAACCAAAAAGTTCCTCCTTCTGGATTCGTAAAATTATACGTTTTACAATTCAAAGTGATATTTGATAATTTCACAAATATAGAAACTTTTGGTAAGACATGATTAAAAAAATTATTTTTATTTGTTAAATATCATTTATAAAAAATAATAATTTAATCTTTCAACCCATGATATTTTCATTATATTTCTAAATATAATCATATATATCAACAATATGAAAGTAATGGTTATTCTAACTCTTAGACGTGACAAACGTTAAAATTTCTTTTCATTCTTGTTATCATTTATAACAAAGAGGTCTTTGTAACTCAAAAAATTAAAAGAAATCACAAAAAAAAAAAGTGAAAATTCATTCAAACAATTGTTATAAAAGATTTTGGTTCGTTCAAACGGATTCTAACAAATACTTTTTGACTTTTTATAATAAAATTTTTTAAAATTTGTACAGAATTATTAGAATTTGTAAAAATATAGAGAATTGTAGTGATTCATATAAATTTATAGAGATTTGTAAATATTTTGGGTGCGTTTGATTTGCTAAAAACTATTGAAAAATTCTGAAATCTCTAAAAACTCTAAAAGTTATTCACTTTTTATCTCACTGCACAAATTACGAACTCACAAATTATCTTCCTTTACTCATATTTTGCCACTCCAGACGCACTCATAAAGATTTACGTAGTTTGAGAAGAAAAAATTTGTAAAAAAATTTATAAAAATTTGTAACAATTTTTTACAAAAACTTGATCTCCAAACGTGCTCAAAATATAACTGGTAAATTTATTACCACGCCCTACTTCCAGACGTCGTCCAACCACTCAGGATCACCAACATGGGTCTCAATCTACACCTATAAAAGCCAGACAATGCTAGAAAAATATGTTAGGTACTTTGACCTTATTGAAACTCTTCCTCATTGCCTTTTAAGCTTTCTACTCTTCTCTAACCAATGCTAACTTGATCTTCGAAAGAGTATTCAGACACAGCCCGCCTGAATAATAATTTTTTTCAGGTATCCAGTAGGAAGTTAGAGGCTACACTGCAACATTACCTATATGTAAAGTCACCATTGAGCAATATCATTTCATTAAGAGTATTGGTTGGGCATTTCACCAAAGGCAATTATTGACTTTTTTTACGCTCCAGAGATAATGTTGGTGAGAGAGAAAGGAGTGGGTGGAAGGTGTTCGGCAGAAGAAATTACCGCCGGAACTGCTGACCACGCCAACCGGAAATGCTATCGCCGACCTGCCGAACAAAGACAGAAAGAAAGGTGACGGCCGGAGAGGGGCTCAGGCCGGAAAACCCTCCGATGATTAAGTCAGCAAGTCGCTCAAGAGAAGTTTTTATGGAAATAAAAGAGTCAAAGTTTAAGTTGGCATTAGTCAGCTTACCCTTGTTGTTCAGCAGAATATCCTATATATAGTGGTCTGAGTGATTAAGGCATACCTGCGACTTGACGTTACGACACTGCCGTGTCCCTCTTTTCTACCCTTGCTTTAAATACTCTTCCCCTTCATTTAATGCCTCAGACCCCTCATTACACCATGCCTTTCATTTAATGCTTCTGGCGGCTTAACACGGCATTACAACCGGAATTTCAGGGTCAGACTGTCTTCCTGTCACATCAGCCACCAAATCGTGACGAGATAGACCGATTTAGTTACATCCCCGAGACAAGTACCCAGTTCAATCTTAACTAAGGTGCACTTATGGTCACGAGCCCTCTTTAAAGGCTGTGGGTCCCAGGTTCGACATTTACTAGCCGTCAACAGATAGGCCGAGCAAACTAGCTTCCAAGATCCTCGGCTATAGCCGCGTGGCAATACACTGTTTATTGATGTCGAGGTTCAGGGTACTCTTTGGAACACTAATCTGAATCGTGTGTTCACGTATATCACTCACGTGGAACCCTCGTGCCAATAATCAGTTGTTCGGCGAGATGCCACGTGTCCAAACGGAACGTGCTCGGCAAGTGACTGAGTGGCTTATGTGAATTTGCTCGGCACCGCGCCACGTGGCACCGGACTAAATGTTCGGCAAGAGTACAGCTTTAGTATTATTATGCCCAACATTTTGCCCCCACTCTGGTCGAGAAAAGATATTTTCCGAGCAGAGTAGCAGAGCAGAATAACCTTACCTCCCTGATCCTTCAACCCTCCTACGCAGTTTGTCGTTTAGTATGTCCTGACGCGTATCAAATCTGATTGGACTTTTCTCTCTCCTCGTGACGACACGCGCAGTGCCCTTTCAGCTTTTCATCTGCTGCGCCGCTTACGCGGTTTCCCAGATATGAGGTGTTAAAACGTGAATGGTCAGAAATTTGAAAATCGGGGCGGTAATAAATGCCATTTTACCGCCCATTGCCTTTTCGTTGGAAACGCTTCGGTTTCCCTCAGAGATACATACACATATACATATATACCTGATTAATCTTCTCTTACCTCTTTTCTGCGATTTGAGTCTACAGTCTGCGATTTGAGTCTACAGATTTCCCTTGCTTCTTTTCCTCTGAGCTTTCGTCTTCGCAAGCTTTCACCCTTCCCGTCGTCCTTCATTTCCGGTGAGTTAATCCTCTTTTTTCTTCAAATTTTCCGTTATGGGTAGACTCGCGAACGAGCTAAGTTCTGAGGAAAAGGTTAGGATTTTCAAGGAAAATACCAGATTCCTCAGAACGTAGGTATCAGGCTCGCCGAACAAGGCGAGCGTGAAACAGGGGAATTCCCCATAGTGGCAATCACCGAAGGTGGCTTAGGTTCCCCCTGCACCCCTTTCTTCGCTCTATGATGAGCATTCTGGACCTTGGCCCTAGGAACCTCACCCATAACTTTTATAGAATCGTTAATGGGGTGATAGAAATAAACAGGCGATACGGATTCCACATATCCGAGTACGATCTTCTTTACTGTTACTCAATCCAGAAGGTGAGGAAGGATGAGAACAGGTGGTACCTGAAATCCCGACCAGAAAAGGCCTTGGTCCACATGCTGCCTGATACGATTAAGTCAGAAAGTGACCTGTGCGTCGTCACAGGTCACTGGACACACGATCCAGACGAAGATCGTTTTCCAATCGTCCCTCGGGTTTCTTTGGGCCCAGGTTGGTTGATTTCAAATCCTACCAGTTCTTATTCTTCTTTACCCTCACTTCTAAGCATACTAACTGTTTGATTTAATATCTGTGTGTTCAGTTAAAGAAGTTCTGGGCTACTGGCATTCGTGCTGACAAGGACCACTTGAAGGAGGTGTTCAAATTCCTCGGGGGTCCAGATCTCTATCCCTTTGCCAGAGCAGTTCCGATTTTGTTCAACTTCACCCCTTCTCATCAGACATTCATTGCCCCTCCTCAAGGTTTCGCAACTTCGGAGGCTATTAGGCGTCTTCAGTGGTGGTTTCGAGCTTCTGCTGAAGAGAAAGAGAACTATTACGCCTTAAGGCATCCAGGGTGGACTCGCCCCCCTCCATTCGCCATCCCACTTGTTGCCGAGCAAGTTCAATCCCCTCGAGCTGCAGTTCCTGAGCCTTCCGAACAGCCGAGGAAGCGACATTTTGTTCTTTTGGACGAGGAGGAAGAGGAAGAAGAAGAAGTTGAGATACCCCCTGCCTTCGACTACTTTTCAGATTCAGAAGGGGAAGAAGAAGAAGTGATGGCCCCAAGATCGATTACAAGAAGCTCGCCATGGCTAAGGCAAAAGGGCAAAGGGCCGGAGAGGCCCAGAAGAAGAAGGCGGACGAGCAAAAGGCCGTTGGGAAGAGGAAGACTGGTGAGGGGAGTGCCCCTGCTCCTTCTACTGCCGAGCAAATAACGAAGGTCAAAATGGAGAAGGGGAAGGAGCAGGAGCTCAAAAGAGGCCATCTGGCCCTCCTGAGCCGAAGAGGGCCAGGACACAATCTACGGACGCGGCTCCAACGGCCGAGCAGGCGAAGCTATCGAAGGAGCGCCGCGAGGGGGCCAGCACCTCCCAAGGTCGTGCCACCCACGAAAGACGCACCACCGAGAACCTCCGAGCCGTTACCTGCTCAACCCGTTGGGCCCGTGCCTCTAGCCATCGAATATCCGGCCAATCCGGTTCGAGACTCCCCTCCGTTCATTCCAGAAATCCTCATTCCCAGTCTCGAACATCCTCAAGGCCGTCCCTTCACTATCCAAGACACTGCCTTCAACCACGCCGAGGAGTATCTCAAGGGTATCCTCCCTCCTCGGGACGTTCTTAATACGAGGAAGAATAGGACGGAGGAGATCCACAAAACTCTGATGAAGAACATCTCTGTAAGTATATAATATTCCTTTATGTGAATCCTTTCCTTATTATAGTTTTTCCTAACTTTCTGTTCTTTCTGCAGACTTCTCTCCACACAATGGAGTTGATTGCCAGGAGCCGAACATTCGAAACCAGAGCCGAGCTGGATAAAACAGAAATAAGGGAGTTGAAATCAAGCGTGAGGTCCTTGGAGAAGGAGAATAAGAATCTCCAATCCAGCAATGACGCTCTGGCAAAAGAGAGAGTCAGCTTCAGGACGAAAATAAAGAGATTGAGCATCAACTCAACACTGCCCTTGGCCAAGTTGCTGGAAGCATAGCTCGTGTGCAGTCAATGGATAAGATCCTAAATCATAAAGACGAGGAGCTTTTAGTGGTCAAGGGCAAACTTTCCACGGCCGAGATTGAGTTGTCCTCCATGAAGACTGGGCAGGAGTTACTCATCAAGGAGTTGGAGGCTTCCAGGGCCGAGCAAGAGAGATCAAAGCAGGAGCTTGTCAAACTTCGGGCAGAGCTTGCACTGAAGACTCGAGCCCTGGCAGAGAAGGAAGCTGCCCTCCAAGAAGCCGAGGACAAAGCCAAAGCTGAGGTGGAAGCCCAGATTAACGATTGCGTGGATCAGATGAGGGATGCTCACAACGACTTCTTTCTTGAGGGTTGGGAGGCTGCAATGAAGAAGAACAACGTTGATCCCACCAACCCCATATACAAGGAGGTCCCTTATCCTGATCCAGAACGCCCAATTCCCCAGTTCAGCTTTGAGCGTCCACCTCAAACTCCCTCAATTCATACTGCCGAAGAAACAATTGAGGAGGGAGAGGTTGAGGTGGACAGTGCCCAGAAGGACATCTCCCAGGCGCCTGAACAGATTGATCTAATAGTGGAGAGATCCCACTAAGGGAGGAGAGAAGTGAGCCTTCTTGTATAAATTTTTATTTTTATTTTCTTTTTGGATGTAATATAAAACTTTTAACTCCAAGTGAATGAAAGCAGTTTGACTTCTGTCTAATTTTGTTTTATTTTTCTCTGTCTTTGTTTCTTTAGAACTGCCGATGAATTGATTGAATGCCTTAACTGGTTTGCTGACAGAATTATAAGGAGCGCAGCCCAGGAGTACCTAGACGTTTTCTCCCACGAAATAGCTACAAACCCTTACAACAAATGTTAATGTCTCATCTTAGATTTAGGATATCTTCTTTGATTAACAGTTATGTAAAATGTATTGTAATCGAACTCTAAGGCATGTAATGAAAGCTTTTGAATTGTTTCCTTTTAACAATCTGTCTTTCCATTTGTATATTTTATGCTTTATATTGAAGTATGTATGGTGTCTGCATTTGTACCACTTTGCCGAGCAACCACTTCTAGCAAAAATACTTTAAATAGTAAACCCTTCAGAAGGTAAGAAGCTCATGTAGTAATTTGCTTGTCGTAAAATAACTTCAAGTTCTTTTTAAAGAGGCATAACTTTAATAATCTCACATACCTCGATAAAGTTGCGGCTGTCCTCTTTCTCATAATAACGGGGGTAACTATCTTCTAGACAAATCTTCGCTTTTTATTCTCATGCCGAGCATCGCGAAATGTGTACCATTATGTTGATACTGGCGTTGATGCCTCTTTAGAACATGCTTCTTGCTTCTTCAATTAACAACCAAGGAATCGAATCTGATTTTTTTAGAAAAAAATCGTTTCTAGTAGATGAATAAATCAAGATTGGGCCACCATCAGAAATGATTTGGGTTCTCTTCTGTCCAATGGTCGGCAAATCGAGCATGGATTTCTTTTGATATATTCTTCTAATTCTTCAGGGGACTGAGGAGGTGAATCTCGGTCTAAGAGCATTTCCTGCGTCAATAAACAAACCAAGATTGTACCAACGCTGGGCAAGCCGAGCGGTGGTTTCTTTTGATAATTCTTTTCAGAGGACCGAGGAATTGAATCTCGGTCTAAAGAGCATTTCCTGGTCAATAAACAAACCAAGATTGTACCAACGCTGGGCAAGCCGAGCGTGGTTTCTTTTGATTAATTCTTTCAGAGACCGAGGAATTGAATCTCGGTCTAAGAGGCATTTCCTGGTCAATAAACAAACCAAGATTGTACCGAACGCTGGGCAAGCCGAGCGTGGTTTCTTTTGATAATTCTTTTCAGAAGACCGAGGAATTGAATCTCGGTCTAAAGGAGCATTTCCTGGTCAATAAACAAACCAAGATTGTACCAACGCTGGGCAAGCCGAGCGTGGTTTCTTTTGATAATTCTTTTCAGAAGACCGAGGAATTGAATCTCGGTCTAAAGAGCATTTCCTGGTCAATAAACAAACCAGGAATGTGTCAACATCGATGGAGATGGGGCGCCAACATCGATGGAGATGGGGCATTCTTTCCGTATCAATGCTCGGGAAGCCGAGCCTGGCTTTTTCCATGCCACCATCCAAAGTGATGTGGCATCTTTTTGTTGAGCAGAAAGTGATCTCAAGCTTTGAGTTTGCTTTTGCTTTATAAAAAGGATTGCCTTTCAATATTCATGCAAAGTCTTTAATCAACAAATGTGAAGAAAAAATTAATGATAGTACAACTTTAGATGGGCTATATTCCACGGTCCTTTTGACTGGCTTTCCCTCCAAGTCAATTAACTTGTAGGCACCATTGCCGAGCACTTCAGAGACGGTGAATGGTCCTTCCAATTAGCTCCTAGCTTCCTTCAGTTTGATCTTTCCCTGCTTCCCATCAATTTTCTCAGCACCAAATCGCCAGTACGGAATTCTCTACGTCTGACCCCTTTATTGAATTTCTTCGCTTGTCTCTTGCTGGTAGTTGGCTAACCTTAGTGCTGCCAGTTCCCTTCTTTCATCAATTAGATCCAGGCTATTCCCATAGCTTGATCATTCTCCCCTCTGTCAAATGATAGAGTTCTGATGCTCGGGAGGCCAACTTCTAAGGGTATGACGGCTTCGACACCGTAAGCCAGAGAGAAGGGAGATTCTCCCGGTTGATCTTCTAGGGGTTGTTCGGTAGGTCCACAGTACTGAGGCAATTCATCCCACCCATCTTCCTTTTGCCGCTTCCAGTCTTTTCTTAATCCCATTGAGAATGACTTTGTTTGTAGCTTCAGCTTGACCATTGCTTTGGGGGTAAGCAGTGTAGAGTAAACATTCTTGATTACCAACCTAGAAACAATATTCCCTAAACTGGGCACTGTCAAATTGCGTCCCATTTGTCGGAAATAAGTGTCCTAGGGATGCCATACCTGGTAATGATGTCTTTTCCAAATAAATCGGATGGTATCGCATCTTTGATGTGAGGCTAGGGGTTCCTCTGCTTCCACCCACTTAGTAAGTAGTCGGTGCCGACCACTAGAACTTTCTATTTCCCGAAGCGGAAGGCAGAGGCCCCACAATATCAAGTCCCATTGAAGCGAGACGGCCAAGGGCTGGTAAGCGGGCTGAGTTCCTGGGCCGGTGATGAGGAATGGGAGCGAACTTCTGACATTTCTTGCATTTCCGAACATAGGCCTGGGCGCATATCCCATCCCTCTGGCCACCAATACCCTTGAGTAATTGCTCGGTGCGACAGTGATCTGCCCCCAGTATGTGCTCCACAGGACACCGTTCATGAAGCTCCGTAAAGAAAGTATTGCACTTTATCGGGATGAACAAGGGAGAAGGGGATAGGGGGCCTGTGAATGACTTTTTGTCATAACTCTGGTCGGTGAGAGAGCCCAAAACCTGGTGGCTTTTATTCTTAGCTTCTTTGCTTCTCTGTTTTGTCTTCGGGAAGTGTTCCGTCCCTTCAAGTAAGCGATGAATTGGATCCATCCAAGATGGGGGCTGAGGTGGGTCAGCACACATTACCTCTACGGCTTTCGTTATGCTCGGCAGGGCCTTTTATGACTTCCATAAAGGACCTGGTCCAGTTAGCCTTAATTCGAGAATGAGGCCAGTAGCGTCGCAACGGTAATGTGTCATATCGTGCCCTGTCAGCCATGAGCGTTATGGATCCCTGCCAATGAGCGTCCACGCTAGCTTTATTGAAGCCTTCGATCTCTTCTGTGCTGCTTCTAGGTACTCTGCCATCTACCGCTTCTAGCCACATAATCAACCCTTATCTGGTTAGGCAACCACTGAGAGTCAGTCCCCTTAACTACGGTATATCATCTGCCATCAGCCGCCGAGCAATGTCGATGTCCAGCCAGGAGAGCTTCATACTCCGCCTCATTATTAGTGACTTCAAACTCGAGTTTTATTGCATACTCTATTGAGCGCCTTCTGGTGTAGTCAGAACTATTCCTACGCCGCTCCTCTTCTAGTCGAAGACCCATCAACCTCGATTTGCCAAGTTTGTTCGCATCATTATGTTCGGCCGGGGCAGACTTTATTCAACATGCCATAGTTCCTTTTGTCTGACCATAGGCCTGGTGTCGAGAAATTCCGCCTACAAAATCGGCCAGGACCTGAGCCTTTATCGCGGTTCTTGGGACGAACTTTATGTCAAATGCACCAAGGGAAACTGCCCACTTTGCTAGTCGGGCCCGATACATCAGCCCTCTTTAAACATGGCCATTGGCTGATCGGTGACAACTTGAATGGTGTGTGCCATGGAAATAATGGGCTAGCTTCCTGGATGCCGTTATTAGTGCCAGGATCAACCTTTTCTAGGGGCAGATATCTGGTCTCTGCTCCTTGCATCGTTTTGCTCACATAGTAAATAGGATGCTGTTTCCCTTGTTGCTCTCTCAGCAAGACGGCACTGACTGCATGTTCTGAGACTGCCAGATATAGCTGCAAAATGTCCCCCGGCTGCTGGTGTTTGACAATATGGGGACAGTTGTTAGGTATTCTTAAGTTTTCAGTGCCGCATCCGCCTCAGCATCCCATTGCATCTTATTGGCCCCTTTGAGCAGCCTAAAGAATGGCCGGCACTTATCGGATGATCTGCTAATAAACCGGTTGAGTGCCGCCACCATCCCTGTGAGCTTCTGTACCTCCTTTTTGTGCGCGGGGGCGAAACAGATTGGATGGCACGTATTGGTCGGGATCAGCCTCAATTCCCCTTCTGCTCACCAAGTGGCCCAAAAATTTACCAGAGCCAACTCCGAAGGCACACTTGGCAGCATTTAATTTTAACCCATACCGATCAAGGGTAGAGAAAAACATGCTGGAGGATGCTGGAGATGAGTGTTCGGCTCCTTGCTCTTCACCACCATATCATCAATGTAGACCTCCATCGTCTGCCCGAGGTCTTTTTTGAATATCTTTGTAACCAGCCGTTGATAGGTGGCTCCAGCGTTCTTCAGCCCGAATGGCATAACCCTATAACAGTATATGCCTCGCGGGGTTATGAAAGAAGTTTTTTCCTCATCAGGGCCGAACATAGGGATTTGGTGATATCCCCTATAGGCATCCAGGAACGACATCCTGGAACATCCAGCAGTAGAATCAACGAGTTGGTCGATCTTTGGCAGAGGGAATGGATCCTTAGGCAGGCCTTGTTCAGATCTGTGTAGTCTACGCAAACTCTCCACTTCCCATTCTTCTTCTTGACCACGACCGTATTAGCTAACCACTCCGGGTATGAGACCTCCCGAATGGCCTCCGCTTCTAACAGTCGCCCGACCTCCTCAATGACAGCTTCTGCGTGTTGCAAAGCTGATCGCCTTGCTTTTTGTACCACAGGCTTTACCTCCGGTTCACATTTAACTTATGAGTTATGAGCTTCGGGGGAAATGCCTGGCATTTCGTGTGGAGTCCAGGCGAACGTTCCGATATTCTTCAAAAGCATCTCCGTCAGCTCTAGTTTTTTCCTCGGCACTCAGGTTGGTGCCGATCAGGAAGAATTTATCATCCTCAGCCGGGCCAATTTGATATTTCTCCAAACCCTCTGTTGCTTTCATCTGCGGATCACCACCAACATCATCGATCTTTGGTGTGTCCTCGGGTAGTTCCGCCAGCTGGACTTGTTCGGGGATCATTTTGGACTTTAAAGCTGCAGAGAAACACTTTTGGGAGGTATTCTGATCCCCCAAAATAGAAATCACTTCCCCGCAATAGGGGAACTTCAGCACTTGGTGGTAGGTTGAGGGGATCGCCTTCAGAGCGTGAATCCACGATCTCCCTACTATAGCATTGTAGGAAGAAGGGGAATCCACAACAGTGAACTCAACCTCTTGCTCCACCGGACCCACGCGGACAGGAATGACAACTCTGCCCAGAGGCCAAACAGGAGCAGAATTGAATCCTATGAGTGGGCATTCTGCCGGTTCCAGATCTTCTTCAGTTAGTCCGAGCTTCTTAAATAAGCTCAGGAACATAACCTCTGTTGAGCTTCCTGCATCTACCAGGATTCTCCTTACTTCTGAATCAACATGCCCAGAGTGACCACTAGGGCATCATTGTGCGGCAGCTGAACACCAGGATGCTCGTCTTCATGAAAAGTGATTTCCTCCATGGCGGCTGTCCTTGGGCGCTTGCTCGGCTGTCCCGCGACACCCAAAATTTCTTTGCTTGGTGGATTAGGGGCATGATTGATGACACTCTGGGGTCGTCGTTCCATATGAATCACGTGGATGACTGCAGGTCTCGGGGACATCTCTGCGCGCCCTGGCCCTTGGTGGGGGTTGTGCCTCTTCGGCTGCCTCCTCCTCGGCAGTCTCTTCTCGTTGCCTCCTTGGCTCTCTATCCTGTGGGGCTGCTTCTCTGGTTCTGCCTTCATCGACGAACTCTTTAAGGTGGCCTCTGCGCACCAATTCCTCCAAATGATGTCGTAGCGATCGGCAGGCTCCGGTGCGATGTCCCTTGTCTTGATGATATGCGCAGTAGTTTTTCGAATTCTCCTTTCCAGGGAAATCCGGCAGCTTTCCGGGCCATCTAAAATATGGCTTATTTTTTATTTGGGGAAGGATCTTGAAGATTGGCTCTTTGAACACCGTATTAACCGCTTCGAAGACTGACTTCCCCTCGTCAATGAATCGGCGGCCGTCTCCCCGTCTTTTTTTCTCTTGTCTGGCCCTGGGATCTCCTTTCTTTCTGCTCGGGCCGGCTGTGTCTCGTCCTCCACCTTGGCGTATTTCTCGATTCGGCACATAAGATCGGACATGTTTGGCTGCGGCTTTTTGGTCAAGGAGAGCCACAGCCTATCCTCCTTACGCAGCCCCAATTTGAACGAGGTGACCGCCAATTGCTCCGAGCATTCTCCCACCTCATTGTAGAGCTCCAGGTAACGGCGGGAATAATCTCTCAATGATTCCCCGGACTTTCTTTTCATTGTGAGGAGAGCGTCAGCGGTTTTAAGGCTGTTTTGTGTTAGCCAGAAACCGGGTAACGAACTCCTCCGCCAGTTGCTGCCAACACTGAATACTGCCAGGGGGGCAGTTTATGGAACCACTGAAGCGCTGTATCCCCCAAACTAGAAGGGAATACTTTGCACATGAGGTGGTCGTTACTGTTCCATAACGTCATGGCCTGCATGTAATGACGGTAGTGGGCCAGGGGGTCAGTTCTCCCATCGTAGAGATTAAGCCTCGGAGTTTGGAATTTCTCCGGAGGCTCCGCATCAATTATTTCATCGACGAATGGGGAGGCAGAGATTCGCCCCAAGGCTTTCCTTGCCATCATTCGTGTGCTTTGGCCCTGAGCACTCCATTCCTCTGCTTGCCCCCAGTCTTCCATCCTTGCCTTTCCCCGCTTTCTTACGCTTTAAGGTTAGCTCTTCTTGGTCCGAGCTATCCGCCTCCTCTGAATACGCCTCCAGCATCTTTTTCGAGAGATTCCTTTGGTGATGCGCTTTGATGGGCGCGTCAACATCGGATCTCACGTCACGTCTTGCGACCGGTTTGGCACGGCGCGAGTCCTTCCTGAAAGGAGAGACATCACGTCGCGAGCGAGAGCGCACCTCCTTCTGTTCATGGGTGTCCCCGTCATCCTCATCAGTGGGGTCCTCGTAAAGAGCATCGTAACCTTCATCAGATTCTGAGTCGGATTGACCAGAATCAGCAGTATGGCTAGCAGGGGGTTTTCCCTTTTCCTTACTTAATTCCAGCAGAATCTCCTCCAGTTCTGCCTGCTTTTCACTGGCCTTAGCCATCAGCTCTTCTCTCCGTTTCAGTACCTGAGGATCCTCCGTTTTTCTTTTCCGGGCGGACTCCAGACCTGGAGTCCGGATAACCAACGCACTCCCTTTAGTTTTGGCAGGAGTGGAAGTGTCTCCTGCCCGTGGAGATGGTGGTGGGGTAGTGTTTCCTCCTGAGGTCATTATGTGGACAAATACTGGAGACTTAGCAAAGAAACAAGAAAAAAGCTAGTGAACACGATGATGGGCTAGACAACGAGCCCCACGGTGGGCGCCAAATGTTCGGCAGCAGAAATTACCCGCCGGAACTGCTGACCACGCCAACCGGAAATGCTATCGCCGACCTGCCGAACAAAGACAGAAAGAAAGGTGACGGCCGGAGAGGGGGTCTCAGGCCGAAAACCCTCCGATGATTAAGTCAGCAAGTCGCTCAAGAGAAGTTTTTATGGAAATAAAAGAGTCAAAGTTTAAGTTGGCATTAGTCAGCTTACCTTGTTGTTCAGCAGAATATCCTATATATAGTGGTCTGAGTGATGATTAAGGCATACCTGCGACTTGACGTTACGACACTGCCGTGTCCCTCTTTTCTACCCTTGCTTTAAATACTCTTCCCCTTCATTTAATGCCTCAGACCCCTCATTAATACACCATGCCTTTCATTTAATGCTTCTGGCGGCTTAACACGGCATTACAACCGGAATTTCAGGGTCAGACTGTCTTCCTGTCACATCAGCCACCAAATCGTGACGAGATAGACCGATTTAGTTACATCCCCAGAGACAAGTACCCAGTTCAATCTTAACTAAGGTGCACTTATGGTCACGAGCCCTCTTTAAAGGCTGTGGGGTCCCAGGTTCGACATTTACTAGCCGTCAACAGATAGGCCGAGCAAACTAGCTTCCAAGATCCTCGGCTATAGCCGCGTGGCAATACACTGTTTATTGATGTCGAGGTTCAGGGTATTCTTTGGAACACTAATTCTGAATCGTGTGTTCACGTATATCACTCACGTGGAACCCTCGTGCCAATAATCAGTTGTTCGGCGAGATGCCACGTGTCCAAACGGAACGTGCTCGGCAAGTGACTGAGTGGCTTATGTGAATTTGCTCGGCACCGCGCCACGTGGCACCGGACTAAATATGTTCGGCAAGAGTACAGCTTTAGTATTATTATGCCCAACACCCTACATAAATTCAACACTAGCATTTAGAATTCAATTGGCAATTGGTGAATTCTTCTTAATTCTTCACCTCCAAATGATGAATTGAAATTTTATAGGAAATTTTTTAAAATAAAAAAAGGAAAATAATCTTTTGAACTGAAATATTTATTAATTAGATAAAAATTTTTAATATATATGATCTTTTATTACATCCCAATTATATCCAGATTAAGTTTATAAATTCCAAATTTCAAATTCTCAGTTTATTTTGAATTATAAATTTACAGAAGAAAAGGAAAGGTGAAGAAAAATAGTAGTAATGTAAAATGAAGTAAAAAAATTAAATTTATTTTTTTATTGAGTTAGAAAAGTGAAAACTTAAATGAATAGATATTTATGAACAATATTTAACTTTACTTGGTCAAGTCTACAAAAAATGTATAAATTATTAATTTTATTTTCCTTTCATTTTTCTTTCCATCTACAAATCTATGTTCCAAACATAATATAAATAGAATGTTTAATTCAAAATTTCAACTTTTAGAATATTCTTAGTAAATTATCTATTTCTGCAAAAAATAGAAGTATTGGACACTAGAATTGAAAATTTTTGTAATGATCAACACGAAATATGTAACTAATTAAAACTAATTTAAACTGAAATAAAACTTAATCCAAGGTTCAATCAATGAACAATTATTACACATCAGCATTCAGATCAACCTATACAATATACATCAATACATGGTACAGACAACCCATACAACATATATCAATACATGGTACAAACCTATAACATATATCATCTCTCATTCCTATATTAAACTAATAAAGTACTAAACAAAGGGTTGTCATCCAAGCAAACACCACAGGCCTATCTAGCCACAACATTATATATATAACAATAAGTGAGAACTTTTAGCGGTAAACCGTACATAGCATCATCTCAAATAAAATAACAATACAAGTTTAAGCCTCGAAACACACGCTTTGGATTGCACCAATAAACGTACAAACATTAATAAAATAAGTATAACTTTCGATCAAGTCTGTAGCCTCATTTAAATTCTGGATAACCATTCTCAACTCTTGAGTGTCACTCAAATAAACATAACAATAAATAGGTAAAGTCTAAAATTGAACTCAAATCACTTAAATCTAATTTGCTTACATATAATAGTTCTTAAGATTATAAACCCAAAACAAGAATTATCGTCATATCCATTATTATTATTATTCCAAATTATTTAATTATCACAATAATAGATAACTATTATGAAAACAACAATATAGGATGCAATCTCATGCAACAGAGTATAATTTGATATATTCTCTTGCAATATCTAATACATCATCTATCCCAAACTTATTCTAGGATAGATAGCCAAGCACATGGAGTCATCAACTAAATCGTTTTGTATTTGATCACGACAAATTGGATGACAATTATCTAAGCATGCCGAACCGCTAAATACACTATTTTCTCCATCTTATAGCAAACATGTATTCCATAGATACTCTCAATAATCAAAAGATAATAATAATCATAGCTTTGTTTAGCTTTTCCACCATATTGCATATTAAGTCACTGCTTGTAGACAAATATCGATATATAGTTCAAAAATATAATATCTCAAATTAGTGTCCCATCATTAATGAAAAATTTCTAATTATACACATCAATTGAAGATTATTCAATATTTTGAAAAGTCATTTTTATTATTCCAATAAAAAGGATCTTGTTCATACATATGATTGTGCTTTAGCACATTAATAAGCTTATAAAACTCTCTTAGCTGATTATAATAATCGAATGATGCAATTTCAGATTTCGGTCCAATCCACATAATATGTATAATCATACATAATATCAATAATATAATTTTTATCATCATAAAATGTTCAAAGCTAAATAACATGATATAAATAAATCATAATAATCCATAAAAAGACTTGATAAATTAGGGTGCAATATATTCCAACATAATACTTACTTTTTGGGGGGGGTACGTGTTTAATTTCTCAAAGCATTCGAATTTTATACAAAAATAGCATTCTATCCAGTTGAATGCACCCCCAGGTTTGTTCGAATAGAGTGAGGCATGGGGCAGAACCTTCAACCCGGGAAAAGTCCATTCCAACATGCCTCATCAAACCGTTTGGACGAATCAAATTAGAATCAAATTCTAGGTTCGTTCTTCACCTAGAAATGAAACCTAAACTCCCTAACTCACATTCACATGCCTCAAAATCCAACTATACATCAACAATAATAACATATAAACAACTCATATATATGTTAAATCAACCAAAAATTGTAGATAATAAATTATAGATTCATCAAAAAAATTCTTAACATTTCTCACATATATACTAACATATATACATGAGCATGAACAGCCACAAATCTCTAAATAAAATGTATAGATCTACTTTAAATTATAAAAAAATAATACATAATAAAAACTCATGGAGTTTCATTTATCTCTTATTTGAATAGAAAATACAAAAAGAGAGAGAATTCCATCAAACCCTCAAACTCACGAGCCCGAATCTCTCTCCTCAATCACAATATTTACAAACAAAGGCTACCTCAACTATCCACTCGCTGCCTCGACTATCCGCTCACGACTACTATCCAAACTTATATACTCTCTCTCCCCCTACTGGAAAAAAAAAAAAAGAAAAGAAAAAGTAAGGTGGCATTTGGTTTACTTTTTTATTTTCTATTTTTATTTTATGTGTTAAAAATTTCAAAATGAGGAAACAGAAAATGCTCTGTTTTTCTTATTTTAAGATTTTCTTTATCTTTTGTTAAAAACTCTCAAAATAATTTTTGCCATTTTTCATTTCATGTGTAAAGTCATTTTTTGTTTTCGAAAATAAATTTTAAAAGCACAAGTAACCAATTGCGTTTTGACTTGTTTCCTTTATTTTCAATAGCACAAAATGAAAAATGAATTCAAAACAGAAAATGAAAAACAAAAACAAAAACAAAAATAGAAAATGAAAAAAAAAAAAAAAAACTAAATGAGCCCTAAGTAGACAAGAATAAGGAAAGGAAAAAAAATGAAATGGTTGGGCCCCCTAATCGTTACCCAAGGTTCAAACACAACTATATGTTTAACTTAATCCGGAAAAATAAAATTTACATCCCTACCTAAATCAAATCTCAAATAATAGTTAAAAATAAATACCAAGTATTATAATAAATATACGTTGAGTGGTTTGTTGTCTTTCTTTTAAATAATCACGATTCTTATATGTTCTTAACATTCTATCAGACTTTGTATATAGTATATATGGTATATATTCTGATATCATTTGTTAAATATTTTAGAAGAACTTACCCTTAAAATTGACTAATAAAAGAAAAAAAAAAAAAAAAACTCTAATTATATAGACACCATACTAATGTCACACACTATGGATGTCGGAAACATGTATCCCGCGGTGTTTATATTCATGGAATGCTAACATTCATCACATTTGGTAATAAATGTTCATTAGAACTAAAAACTCATTATTTTTATACAATTATATATCTTTTTATTAATAATACATATAATATGAGGTGCTCGCCTTCTAATGTATATTTGAATGCGCTTTAAGTCCATCTCTCTGGATAAAGGGACCATATATGCTGCCTTTCTCACCTTCTAATTGAAATGTGAAAATTTCTTAATTATTGGACACAACATTAAGAGAGCGTTTGAAATATTAAAAAGAAATAAAAAAAGAATCAAAAGTTGGCGTCCACATAGTGTAAAAGTGATACGTGACGAAATTTAATTAGAAAAATTTAAAATTTTTTTAAATTTTTTAAATTTTTTTGAAAAATATTGGTGCATCAAACGGTCCCAAAATATAAATCTAATAGTTGAAAAAAAGTAAGTAAAAATTATATCCTAGCTTTTAATTATTCATTTCTCAGTCTTCTTAAAAAAATAATAATAATAATAATAAATTAGCTGTTTGTATTTAATTAAAATAAAACCCATTTTTTTCTCTCAACCCATCTTGCAACTCTCTCCCCAACTCTCTCAACGGTGAATTTGCTTTTAATATTATTCAATAATTAAAAAAAGGGTCCCACGGCCAATCAGACGATGTGTACGGTAGCTCACAGTTGATGCCGGTATGGTTGGTGGGTCCGCAAAGCTTATGATCGGAGATGATTGAAGTGTTTAGTTGGTAAAAGTTTGGTAATAAATATAATAAAAGTATAAAAATTTAATATAAAAGTAATATGTATTAAAATTTGATTAGAAGAAAGTATAAAAATTAGTAAAAATTGATAGATTTTAGTTAATTTTAACCAACCAAACACTCTTTAAAGAAAAAGGAAAATAGAGATACGAGAGTGTTTAGTTAGCAAAAGTTTTGATCAAAAAGTATAATAAAAATATAAAAATTTGATGTAAAAGTGATATTAAAAAAGTATAAAAAAATTTAACAAATTTTAATAAATTTTGATTAATTTTAACCAATCAAATATCACAATGATATGATGAGACTGATGAGCCCTCTTTGCAATATCAACAATGGCCTGTAATATATATCGTATTAATATACATATATATATATATATATATACTCGCATATTTATGGGATGGCAGGCAGCGTCGCGTAATAATAGTAGGGCCCGATATCAAATATGAGACTTTTTATTATTTTCTTCTTTTTTATTGAAGCTTTTATTTTTTTATAGAAGTAAAATAAAATTTATTATTAATTTTTTTCTGATTATTGGTGAAATCTGCATCTTAAATAAGGCTTAGTTTAGGAAGAAAGTTAACTACCTAACTAAAAATAAGTTAATTAAATTTGCGTTTGGGGAGAAAAAAAAGTAACTTTTTTTTTAGGTGGAAAGGTATTTTTTGTTAATTTGATATTTTTATCCTTGAAAGTTTAAAAGAATTTTAAGATGTAAAAAGGTAAAATTGACCAAGCACTGTTGAAATTAAAAAAAAGCCGCCTATTAGCTAAGTTTTCCAAACAGACCCTAAGTTGCTTAAAGTTACTAGGGGTCACTTTTTTTTTCCTATTTTATCTATAAAAAAATTAATTCTAATATAGACAATTATTTAAATGGCTTGAGAGTATATTTGAAACTTGTGAAAGGAAAGCGGGAGAGAAAAGAAAATAATTTTTTTCTCTTTTTATTTGATTGTTGAGTTTAAAAATTAAGAAGAAGAAAAAATATATAAAAAAAATAAGCACTGGCTTGAAACTCAAATAAAGAAAATTTTTTAATAACTTTTGCTCTCTTTTGACGTAACTCCAAAAGTTAATAAAAATTCTTAAAAATTAACTTTTTACTAAACAGTCAAATATTCTTGATAGTTCTTAAATTTTTTTTAATTTTTATCAAATAATTAAAAGTTAATTAAAAAATTTTTGAAAAATACTGAAATATTTAAATTTTTATTAAACGTATAAAGAATTACAAAATAGAATCTTTATTAAAAAAATTACAAAAAATTTCTAAAAATATCAACTTCTGAATAACCCTTGGCACATTTCTTTTTTTTTTCATTTTCTTTTCTCTTTCCTTTTTCTCCCTTCTTTTGTCCTTCTCCTCCACAACTTTGAATAGCAGGAGCAGCCTTATCATTTGTTTCCTAAACAGGCAAAGTGCACATTCCACGAGGCAACCGCCATATTACACTCCTCCCAGTAATAAAAAAGAAAAAAAACAATTTAGGGGGTGTTTGGTAGATAAAAAGTAAAAAAATAATAAAAATAAAAAAATGTGACATAAAAGTGATAGATAAAAAATTTTGATTAAAGAAAAATATAAAAATTAGTTATAGTTGATAAATTTTGATGAAAGTTAGTGTGACTAAATAATACCTTAAAAAATAAGACAAATCATGTCCAATGTCCACTATTAATATTTGCGTTGGAATTTTAAAAAGTTTAGAAAAAATTAAAAATTAATATTAAAATAATATAAAAATAATACAACGAAATTTGATAATAAAAAATTAAGAATTTTTAAAATTTTGTAAAATTTTTGTAAAAACCTCGTACTCCTGTAACGTGCTTACAAATCCAACTGGAGCATTGCGATAACTTTAGAATAAGAGGCATTTTGGTGGCCTCAATTTTTTCAAAAAATTTTAAAAATTTAAAAACTTTAAATTTTCTTAATCAAATTTTATTACGTATCATTTTTACATCATAAGCCCGTTTGATAACTTAAAAATTAGTAAAAAAATATCAAAAGTTTTGGTGTATTTGGCAAAATTTTGTTACAATAAAAAGTCAAATTTTTTAACTTTTTTGATTTCCTACAATAAAAAGTCAAATAAAAAGTTACCACTTTTCTGATTTGTTACAATAAAAAATATATCAAACACCCAAAAGTTTCTACTTTTTTGATTTGCTATAGTAAAAAATTTACCAAACATCTAAAAGTTACAAAAAAAAATACTAAAAAGTACACTTTGTTCAATTAAACACATAAAAAAAAATGCAAAAAAAAAAAACAACCAAAAAACTACCAAAATTAATTTTTTTTTAACTGTCAAACGGGCTCGTATCAACACCAACTTTTAAATTTTTTTGATTTTTTGACACACCCAATGCTCCCCGAGTCATTGATCTTGTAAAGCTCTTGTTTTCTTCTTTGAATTGATTTGGCAACTTATCTACTTGGAAATATTACGGACTTTCTTGAACTTTGATGTCCTTTTCCATTTAGAATTAGGAAACTAATTCCTTTAACGATTTAATCCCAATTTTATTTGAATTTGTCATCTTAAGTTTTTATAATCAAACAAAATCCCTAGTAGTTGCTCGGGAAGAGGGAAACAAACCACGGAAATGCAGGAACACTAGCTATAAGCTGCTCAAACACCGCATCACCAATCTTACGATAACAAAACACTCACCACCAACCCAATTGAACATTGAGAAATGGAATTGAAAGAGATTTCGTGTATCACTCAAATATAGTACTGAACTTAGTTTCTTCTTGGTTTTGTCTGCTACAACCCGAAGATAATACATATATACATATATATAGACATAACTTGTTTCGAAAGGAAGAAAAAAGGAATGAAAAGGTATGAGATGGTTTGGCTGGTGAGCCTAGGTCCTGTACCTTGGGCAGGAAAATAATAAAAGAGAAGCTCAAACGAAAAACTAGAAATTAAAAGAAAAATGCAAGTTGCAGATTTGAGAGTTTGTGCGCACGAAGTGAGAAGGCCACTTCTAAACCAAAATTTTGTTCTGCGTGTAGGCAAGATCCAAAGCCCAACCCAGAAACAAAGTGATTGAGTTAATTCATGCATCGAAACACATCATCATGTCATCGAATTAGGTCATAATCATATATATTATGAATTAAATAATATATATATATATATATATATATATGTATATATCAAAATGTAGGTTATTCAAAAACTTTCCTTAACCTTTTATCGAAGATTTTGACAATGATTTTATAAGACACATTACAAAAATTAATTGGTCTTAAATCATTAATCGAAGTTGATTGATTGACTTTAGGCACAAGTACTATTAGTTTAGGATTAATTTTCTCCGACAACCATTCAGATCCAAGAAATGATTTAACAACTAAAATAACATGCTTATTTTTCTAATACTTTTAAGAAACTCTATTAAAAAACTCATCGAGCCCTGGAATTTTATTTCTTCCCATCTGAAACATTGCTTCTTTGATCTCCCTATCTAAGAACAACCTATCTAAGAACAACCTATCTAACCGATTCTTCTCATCTTCACTGAACTTCTTAGGGACAACCAAAGAAACATCAAAATTGTTGGGATATTCAAATTGAGCATTCCCATTGCCAGCATAGATATTTTTAATTGCCCAGTCACAAAATGTTTAATAACTTCTTGATCCCAACTCATCAAATTATTATCAATAATTAACCTATTAATATATTTTTTTAAGTTCTTTTGAACGTTGCCGCCAAATGAAAAAAATCTCGTATTTTTATCCCCTTTCATCAACTAAATTTGCTTTACCCTTTGTATCCAATAGTTTTTTTGTTTAGACAAAAGCTCCTCCAACTTTCTTAAGTCAACCAAAAAATTGTTCATGACATCCATTCTTCCCCCCCTCCCAACTTTTCTCTATTTCCTTTCAACCAAACATTTATGTTCTTTTACAATCTGCTTCAATTTCTTTGTCATTGTCTGATTCCTATTCTTCAAATGCTTTAATATAATTCTTTGTTTTTGCATCAATCCAAACAAAGGAGACCCTCTAACACATAAATTCCATACATTCTCAATAATACAACCCGTTTCCTCTTTATTCAATTAGCAAAGTTAAAATCTCCTAACTCATTTTTTTTTTCCAATTTTGATATTATTTGTACTTAAAATAATAGGACAATGATCAGAAGAACACATAGATAAATTCGATACTGAAGCACGCGGTAATAATTTCATCCATTATTCCGTACAAATTAAATACCCTATCCAACTTTTTCATCACCAAATTTTTCTTTACCTTCTTATTGAACCATATATATTTAGTTCCCTTGGCCTGTACTTCTATCAGACAATTGTCACTAATAAACCTTTGAAAATATCCATTCCCTTCGAGCCTGATTCCTTCCCTTTTTCATTTTATCTCCCTCCCTCAACACATGATTAAAAACCCCCAAAATTACTTTCGGACCTTGAAGTAATTGAAATATGTTAGATATCTCATCCCACGTTTCCCTCCTCCTAGCAGTAACATGATTACTATACAATAAATATAAACTCTAAACATTTTTACGTTCATCCTATACATTGAAAATAATAAACCTTCAATTCTTTTTAACAAGTTTGATATTACACAACTCGATCATTCTACACAACAAATCAACCCCATCCCTTTCAACTACATCAACCCCATGATTGGATGGATTATTTTTTGGGTCATCATGGGGCAAAAGATGGTGAAATTATATAGTGTCCTACCCATTAATGAGAAAATGACACATAAAGATCACCTATATGATATGTTTAATATTTGTTGGTGGGACACATATATTTCGAGTTTATGCGTAATTCAGCAAATGAGATAGGATAGATTACATGCACGTGACTAGCATATAGAGAAAGTTGTTCATGCATGCACGTTTCCTATTTATAGATTATACTTAATTGTAGAAATGAATTATAAGAATAAGTAATACTATAGAATTGATAAGGTGAGTTCAAATTGGACTTTTTCTTCTCTATGCTTGACTCAAGATTGAGCTTAAAATTTGATTCAAGCTCAACTCATGAATTGGTTAATTTTTTTATTTATTTTTAAGAGAA
Source organism: Vitellaria paradoxa (assembly GCA_019916065.1). NCBI lineage: Eukaryota > Viridiplantae > Streptophyta > Magnoliopsida > Ericales > Sapotaceae > Vitellaria > Vitellaria paradoxa. The sequence continues at coordinate 52,288,220 of CM034234.1, read as the reverse complement.
GTAAGTTCTATCATAAAAACAACTCCATGAAGAGAAACCAGTCTCTCAAATTAGTTCTCGCCAAAAATCAAATGTTTGAATTATCTATTGTTAAATTTCATCTCTTATATAATTTCATATTCCATCAACCAAATACAAAAAAGTTAATCAAATATACAAACGCACACACACGAGCACATAATTTAGTGTTATATCAAACCCCCACATATTATGCAATGACATTACTTATTCCCTACATTCTACTCTTAATCAAATGTAGCTCAAAAGTAGGAGTGTACAAAATATTTGAGAGACCTCAAAACCGAACTAATCCAACCCTTATTCAGGATTCGATTTGGTTCAAGGTTAAATTCTATTCTCATATTCACATAATTATGGTTCTAAATTGACTCGATCAAGATTCTGTTTGATTAGTTTGATTTTGTAAAATTATAGTTCAACTCTAAGTCTAAAATTTTGAATCTAATTAGATCAATTATGGGTCCAATGCAGACCTAACCCATCCATGCACCCCCACAACCAAAGAGTTAGGCTGTGTTTGATAACCAGATGTAAGGGCAAGCTTAGATTGTTAATTTTGTAATCTCCACAAATCCTTTATTTGTTTTTTTTTTTTTAATTTTATAAAAAAAAAATTTGGTATTATGTCAAATCTTATTTAGTAATCTAAAATGTTACTTATCTCTCATCATCTTATCATATCAAACATTGTTTAAGAGACTTTGACTATGTGTAGGGTAGTATATTAGTATATCGCATCCTACAAACACAACTTTCAAGTATTACTTGATAATAGCTTGCACTACATTACATACATGTTTGCGTACTATTAGGCGGTGCTTGGATGACAAAAATAAAAATAAAAAAATTATGTAAAAAATGACACATAATAAAATTTGATTAAAGAAAGTGAAAAAAATTTGGTGAAAATTAGAATTTCTTTTCCTATTTTTTTGATAAACCAATCACCCCCGTTAGTGGATAGGATACTAAAAATTCGTTTCCAATGCATGCATATTTTTCTTATTGGGTGTTTTGGTTTAGATATATCAATGGGCCCATTTCAATTTATAGCAGTGTAAAGGAGTGCTTCACTTGTCCTATTTAGCCAAGCCCACTAAGCAAGTCAGACAAAAACCCACTGATTATATGTATATATAGATTTATATATTAGCTTGGGCTATTTCTCCCAGCTTTCGTTCATACTTTTCAAATGTTCCACATTGAGCTGCCTATTCCACTCGGTCGACCCCAAATTATGAGCTGGAGTTTTCTCATACCTATATCATTTAGAAACTTTAAAATTATTTCCCTTTAAGAAAATAAATAAATTCCCGACTAAGTTAAGTGTATACTCTCTCTCTCTCTCTCTATATATATATATATATTACTTTGAAATACTATCAAGTTTTCATTATGTGGCTTTCAATTTATTTAATGGAAATGTTATTTGAAAAATATATTATTAAAATTATTATCGTTTAGAGTTTTGAAAAGTTCAAAAAAAATCAAAAGTTACCATTAAAGTGACACATAACAAAATCTAATTAAAAAAAATTAAAAGCTTCTAGAATTTTTTGAAATTTTTAAAACTCCAAACGGGTTTACTTAAATATCCGATCCAAATATAATTTATTTGATACATAATATTTTCTAAATTACATTGGATTATCAATTATTTAATTACCTTAGCAAGAGTAAGACTATTAATAATTTCATATTGAATATTTCACTTTTATTTATTTGTTTTTTCTCTCAAAAATTTTTTTCTTTTTTTTAAGTTTTATATTACAAAAAAAAAAAAAAAGAAAAGGAAAAGAAATGGGCCGGTTGGTCCCCCACACCCAGCAAGTAGCAACCCAAAAAAGAGTCGTCTCAACCACCAGACAAAATAGCGCTCAAATTTACAGTTTGAACCAACCACAACCAACGCTACTTCCCTCGCTGCCTTTTACTCGTGAAAACGAAGGCATCCAACTCCAACTTCCTCTCTCTCTCTCTCTCGATCTCGATAGAAGAAAGAAAAAATCTTCAGAAAAGGCCGCCTCTCTCTTTCCAAGAAGTCTCTCAGATGATCCAAAAATCTCCGACCCTCTCGCAGAAATGTCAACTCTCTCTCTCTCTCTCTCTCTCTCTCTCTGTGCTTCTGTATTTATACATACATATGTATGTGTTTATAAATATATAATGTCAGGTGAGGGTTGAGTATTGTATGCTCGTTTCGGGTAATTTGGTGTTAATATCGGCAATGGAATCGGAATCCCAGAAGAAGATCAGATATTCCTCCGCTGTTCTGGGGAATGTGTTCGGAGTGGTGATGATGGTTCCCGAAGAGCTCGACCTCCAAACGGACCGCACTTTCCACCTTTTTCCCTTCCAATTGCCTGACTTTCGACAAACCTTTCAAGTACATATATATTACACACTCTCTCCCATTGTTGTTTTCCATTTTTATTGTTTGGGTGTTTCATTTTGGATCAACTAGTTTTCTTTCAATTCTAATGCTTATAAACGTTTTCTTGATGTTTTGCTTGGCTATTATCTCTGTTCTGTCGTTTGTATGCCCAGAAATCTGCATAATTTTCCTTTTACACTCCCATTGTTGTTTCAATTTTCACTCTCCTCTGTTTTCTTGGCAGCCCAAAAACTGGGTTTTCTTTTCAGTAGCATTCTCTGTTTGCTTACATTCATCACTCGTAGCTGCAGTTGGTATGTTGGGTAGATATGTTTCTGTTTCTCAGTGATTAACCTCCACTCATTTTGAGGCATTTTGTTTTTATTAATGAGTTCTATTTTTGTCAATGAATGAGTTATAAGAGACAAAAGAGGACAAAAATAGACCTAAAATTAATTGAACTTGCGATGAAATACTTAATTTTATATAATTTCGCCTAAAATATAACTCATGGAAGAAATGAATGAAGAAAGTAAATTGACACGGCCGGGAGCTAAAGCTTTGGTTTTTTTTTTTTTTTTTCCTTTGGATATATGATTTACAGATTCATGGGTTGTTTTAAAATGCTATATAACTTTTGCATCGACAAAATTTACATTCAAAATGCATTATTTTGGTGCAGGACTTCCTCAGGTGTAGAGAAGTTGGCGAGTTTGTTAGTGGTGCTTTGGCAGGGGCTATGACCAAAGCTGTTGTTGCTCCCCTTGAAACCATCAGGTGAATAGTGTTCTTGTTGCTAGATGGAGTATATTTTATGTTTGCGTTGTTATTACCTTGTTTAGTACAAGGCAACTACCCTTAATACTTGAAATTCACACTCACACCCTTAATATTTTAAAATATTTGTCACAATTAAATCATTTTATCCATCCAACTGTCAATGTTAAATTAAAAGCAGTGCAGTCAATGTGATAAAATCATATGAGATATCTATTTTACTCTTTTAAATTATGTAAAAGATGTTTAAAACATCATTGAGATCTTCAAGTACTAAGAAAAGCATTTGTTTCTCAAATTTTAGTCCAATTCCATCACTAAAATTGAAGCTAATGTTTGGAAATAGAAAATAATAAAATAAAACAAACATATTGCAAATTATTCCTTTTGCACGTTTTTGAAGGTCTAACAAGCATTTTGAACATTTTATATAGTTTAAAGAATAAAATAGACATCTTATATGGTGTTTTTGTATGACCATACTACTTTTCATTTAACATTGGAAATCGACAGAAGTACTTTATATATTGTAACAAATATTTCGATATAAGAGATGTGAGCGTAAATTTCAAATATTGAGGATGGTTACATGTTAAAGGAAGGTAAGTTTAACTTATCCTATATTCTATTGCAACTTGATCCCTAATTCAGAGAGTTAAATCACACAGGACCAGAATGGTGGTCGGAGTTGGGTCCAAAAATATTGCTGACAGTTTTATTGAGGTCATTGAGCAGCATGGCTGGCAAGGGCTGTGGGCTGGCAACGCAATCAACATGCTCCGCATAATACCTACAGAGGCAATTGAGCGTGGAACATTTGAGTGCGTAAAGCGAGCAATGACATCAGCTCAGGAGAAATGGAATCATACTGATTGCCCAAAGTTGCATGTTGGTCATGTCAATTTGAAATTCTCCCTTTCCTGGCTCTCTCCAGTTGCTGTGGCTGGTGCAGCTGCTGGAGTTGTTAGCACGCTTGCTTGCCATCCCCTTGAAGTCTTGAAGGTATTTCCAAAGTTTAACCATTGCATTATGCATACTAATCCATAGCAGCATGTTAGCTTATAACCATCTCTTACCTTTTTTGGTTTCTGAAAATATGCATTTGTTTTCAGAGAAATTCAGAGTGAATTTTGCTTGTGTGCTTGTCTCGTACGTGATTTGTTTCTACTGCAAGCGTTTGATAGTGATACAATTTCCCATCACATTAGGCTTAGGGGCTGTTTAGAGCTCTGAAAAACTCCGTAAAACTCTACAAATCTCGAACTATTAAAATCTCTATAATCTTTACAAATTCCAATAAAATCTTTACAAATCTTCAAAAAGTTCAGCACAAAACTCCAAAATCTGTTCAAACGAAAATCCTCTGCCAAAATCTGTTCAAACAGATTGTAGTTTTTCACTGTTCAACTCTATTTGTTTTACAGTCTGTTGCACTCTAAACACAAAAAAAGTTGTCAAACCATAATTTATTACAGTTTGTGGAGCTCCAAATAGCCCCTTAATAGATGTTCTAATTTCCATCATACGCACCAGGAAACTCAACTTTTTCTCTGTAATCTTTACAGGATCGGTTAACTGTAAGTCCCGAGGCTTATCCTACTCTGAGCATTGCAGTGGATAAGATTTACAAGGAGGGTGGTTTAGGTGCTTTCTATGCTGGTATTTCACCCACACTGATTGGCATGCTTCCCTACAGTATGTGTTACTATTTCATGTATGAGACAATGAAGAATTCCTACTGCTCATCGAAGAAGAAGAAATCGTTAACCCGGGCAGAGATGCTCCTGGTTGGAGCTCTTTCAGGTACGAACTTGACCTTTTATGTGTTGGTTAGAATTACTAGTAAAATTGGTCTGGTTTCCCCAACCATCACTATAACAAGCTTCTCTAATTCATATCATCCTTCCATCCTAGAGCTGCTTCTTAATGTTATTCTAAGCTCTACTCAACAAAGTTTTAGTTCCAAATTAGTTGGAGTCTACTACATAATCTTCTTTCTGTATTCATTTCCGTCATGGATATGTTTTTGATGAAATTATATGGAATTAAATTTTTTTTAACAATTTCAGTCCATATAATCTTGAGTCTTCATTTTGTTCTTATTACTCTTTCTACTTAAATTCATCCACTCTTTCTTACTAGTGTATCGCTTGGTCTACATTTGATATGACCAACCCATATTAACTGACATTCTCACAACTTCTCTTCTATCGATACCGCCTCAACTTTATTTAAGATATATTCATTTTGTAACCTATATTTTCTTATATTAGCTCATATTCATCTTCACATCCTCATACCCACTACTCATCTTAAGAGTTTGTTTTTTAATGATCCAAACACATGATACCATAAAGCATTGCTGGTCATGTAACCAAAAATTTATTTCAACAATACGATAATGATCAGAAATACCAAACCTGCTAAAAGCTGATTGCTCGCTGCGTGTCCAGGTTTCACAGCTGGCACAATTAGTTTTCCGTTGGAGGTGGCTAGGAAGCGGCTGATGGTGGGAAGTCCGGGCCCACCGGGCGTGGCAGCAGCACTGTCGGAGATAATAAGAGAGGAAGGCTTGATGGGGCTGTACAGAGGCTGGGGTGCTAGTTCTTTAAAAGTAATGCCGTCCTCGGGCATCTCCTGGATGCTGTATGAGGCTTGGAAAGATGTATTGCTAGTTGGAAGGCACCACCACCACCTATGACAGTTGATCCAATATATATCTCTCTCTCTCTATCTGATTATAGCCCTCACATCCGTATTTAATTTGTAGGATAACTTCCAATTTTGATGATTTCTCCATTTTTTTTTTTAAAACTGCACTCGGTGGTGATGCTGCTATAAATGCAGCGACTGTTTTTTATTTTTTTCTCCCCCCCACCCTTCCCTCTCATGGGAAGGATATATCGTTATCAATTGTAAAAGGTGTGGAAAATACACAGAGCTTACCAATTAAATATATATCTATATATAGAAAGCTTGCTTTTACTATATACGTATTGTATATACATCACATGTTATCTGCCTATGAGCAACCTTATCAATTCTGCTGCAATAATAATCCCTCAATTATTGTCAAATTTTTCTCCTGGCTAGTACAGGAAAGAGAATAGTTTTTTACTCTTTTTTTTTTTTAATATCTCCTAGGAGTAACTATTGAGGTAAAAAGAGCCACTATTGTTTAATTACAAGCTGCACAAAATAAGTTTAAATCTGTTTAAAATAAACAAAATATCCAGTTTAAAGCTCGACTTGAAAACATAACAAACTTGGCTAGATCATGCTTTCAAACTCAATAAAAATTTTCAATATCAAGCTTGAAAAACTTTACTCAGGCTTGGTTAGTTCACGACCCTACCTAACAAGTTCTCCATGTGCCTCCAGCGGACAACATTGGCTAGCTGGGGCAGATAACTTGTGCGAGTTATACCATAAATGCCTCCTGGGATAACAGTTTTAAGAATGTTTTTATTTATTTATTTATTTTTTCCCATAAATAATATTAAAGTTTTTCACAGAACCACGTCAAAGCCTGACAAGGTAATCACGGAAAAGAAATTCAATGCAGGGACAACTGAAAACTAGGATTTGAATTATCCGTTTGTTTAATACAGATATATACTTAACTAAAACACTGCATCATCGAAAAAACAAAATAAAACAAAACAAAAAAAAAAAACCCAAAAACAAAATCATCCACAAAAGTATTATTTTACAAAGAAACGATTGGAAATATAAAAAATGGGATTAAATCAGCCAGGAAAAGGAAAAAAGAAATCACACCATTTGATCTGCCAGCTTGAGCAATGAGCATGCAGAGGCTACTACATGTTCTCCTGCACTGCAGTCTCTCTCCTCCAAAGAAAGCGCGACAGACATCCACTGATCAATTCTGAGTTCTCCGCAAGTATGTAGAGACAATACATGCTCAATCCTGTTTCAGCAAGAACAAATATGATGAATCACAAATGTACAATCTTTTAATTTATTTATCTATAAACAACGAAAACGGGACAGGGACAAGCAAAACATAGTTATTAATTTATGTTCAGAAACACACCAGAGAAGAACCTTAAGACTCTGCAAGGAAACACTAACCAAATACGAGACACATCAAATAATTACATTTTAAAAGTTCAAGATTTGTGGAGGAAATTCCAATAACAAGAATGCCAACCATTCTAGACATGGGTAAATGACTTCAGTAGGCAAGTCCGTAGTATATACAGACTTGGAAGGATTTTGAACTTATTTTCTGAAATAGGTGCAAAACCATCTGTTGAACAAACAAGTTTATTTAATGGAACTCGTTTATTGAATGAGTTTAAACAAACACAGCATGAAAATCGTTTGTTGAACAAACTGAGTTTACTAAAATTAATCAAGTTAATACAAAAAATAATATAACTTGAAAATTAATATAACTTGATAATTAGACTTGAACTTGATTCATAATAGAATCGAAGAAAAAATTACAAATAAGGAAGATGGTCCTCAGGTAAGTAATCCAACTTGATACAAACAGATTGAAATACATATATTGAGAAATACAAAGGATGGGTTCTGAAGGGACTGAATGTGTTTGGGGAGGTGATTCCGGGTTTTTTTCCCAGGAAGAAGTCTGTACTCTTGCCTTGGAGGTACCTTCTTTGGAAAAGAGCTCTGCTTTTTATAGACAGAGTTCCTTTGTCTTGATGCTCCCTCAGCCTTGTCACTGTAGAGTCGCGAGCTTCTGAAAAGCCAAATTAATTTTGATTTCTTTGTCGGGGTAAATTTTATAAAACGTTGGGTAAAAAGTGAATAGTAAATTTCACTTTTTATTGTAGCTTTATTGTCTTCTTGGGTCATATTCTGATGAATTTTGAACATTTCTTGACATCTGCCGCTTCATTTTTCATCCTGAGAGTTGTTTTGCCCTTACAGCCTGTGTTATTGTCGCTTTGGTCTAGGAATATTTTGATGATATTTTTTATGAATAATGGGCACCTTGAATTTATTTTTTTTTTTGGTAATTGCACCTTGAATTTATTGTTTTGAATGTTGGGTAGTCATGACCGTTGGAAGTGCCCTTCTTGGAACCAAGCATCGTCATCATCTGCGTTCTTGTCATTTCATTAATTTTAACTACTGTGTCAGTGTAATATTTTTCAAGTTGTCAAAGTAATATTTCCGACGCAACATGTCCGATGTTTCTAACCTAACGCCCTTTTGCTATGTTGGTAGTATCCAATTTATGATGTTGTCACTGCAATTTGCTGAGTTGTTAATGTTCATGTATTAAAATTTAATATTAGCCCACGTAGTCGATAAACTCATTCATGCCTTATTTTGAACATCTATATGTTGTCAATAAACTCACTCGTGCTTTATTTTGAAGTTCTATATGATGTCAATTATGAAACTCAATAATGCTTTATTTTAAACAGTTATATGTTGTATGCACGTGATTTGCTTAGTCCTAAACCAGACAATCCCAGTGTCCTCACATCTCGGGCAGAACATCACTCAAAGCTTATTTGGTCAAAGCATGTCCCAGTAATTATTCAAATTAATTGAATGGCAGATTATTTTTAATTATTTTTTTGGCAAATGTTAAACTAATTTTACATTGGAATGTAGTATGAGGATGTATTGTATTATTAGAGCAGCCTCACCATATTACAGGCTATATTTTGTGACAACCACGATCGGGTTCTACAGTACTTGGTGCAAGCCAATTTTTATGGCTTCTACCGAATGGGTGCAGTACATTTATATTGGCTTCTGTTGATGTCACTGATCGAGAGATGGCATACGAAGACTCACATTCCATCTTACAGTTGGAGAGATTACCATCACGCTACAGGATGTATCCGTCCTCACAGGTCTACCCATGCACGGCAATCCTATTACAGGAAAGGACTTCAGGCATACCCCACCGAGTGGCAGGCATTATGTCAGCAGCTACTAGGGGTGACATTACCAATATCAGTTACTACGGAATGGTGGATGAGGCTCAACTAGCTACTGCCCCAGTTAAGGGCGTTATCGACTGCAACTACTAATGAGTAGGTTCAGTGTCATACCCAGGAGTTATCCTTATGATTAGCTCTACTTACTGTTAGACAAGTCAGCGAACATAGTCAAGCTAATGTATTTATCACTTCTAGAGGATTTTGATCATTGTGGTAGACTACCGTGGGATGCAGCTGACCAAGCGTGCCTCTACCGCAAGACGAGTCACACTTCTAGGAGGGAGACCTCCGATATAGCTCACCCCTCACGCTCTTATAGGTAAATGCTCATTTAATTATTTTTTTCTATTTTTTATATGCTTACATTTGTATAATTGTTTATTTGTTGTTTACTTAAGTATGGCATATTGCTTCCAAAATATGATAGGTCTGTGCGTGGGAGAGATTGAGCATATTCCGACTAGTTATCAGATTCCCCCTTACTATTGCATCAACACTAGCTAATGTGCAATTGCTAGGGGACCCATTGGGCTATTAATGGAAGGTCACTTGATCTCTTGCATGCCAAAAATCATAGAGTGTAAGGACCAATTGCAGTTGATGCAAGAGGAGCAAATGAGATGGTGCCCCTACCCTCAATCTATCTCGAATAATCTACTTGCTTACTATTGGGAGGGATCACAGGTCTGACATAGCAATGTGCCCTTGATTTATTACAGCATTGTAGAGCTTCAATTGCCGAAGCAAATGATGCGCCAGTTCAAGCTACGCTAGGACATTCCAGAACCTTGTGACACTAACCGATAGTTACATGCAACAAATAGAAGGGGTCGACCGCACTTTATTTGGGCCCTACACCACATGCGCTACATTGCCCTATAGATGCAGGAAGAACAGTATGTAAGTGGTCAGTCACACAGTCATTGCACCCCCACACCTACATCAGCTATAGGGTCTCACATAGTTGGTGCAAATAGATCCATATTGTTTTTTTATTAAACAATTTAACTTTGTGGGTGTTCGTCTATTAGAACTCATATGTCTTTCTTAATGTAGGTTGACACTGTTGTACACACCCACAAATATCCGCTGAGGCGTCTCAAACTATGGATCTCCAAATAGCTCTTAGGTACATTCATGAGATCTAGCAACTCACGGCGACAGTTGTCATGGCCTTAGATCAGGAGGAGCGACTGAGGGCACCATCGAGATATCCCCAACACAAGGCAAGTCATGTTGGTGTCGATCCATACTGTCGATTTTGGGTGGCAGGCAACATCGTAAGGTCGGGGGAGTGACTATTGGTCCTACCCTATGCCCAGATAGTCCACTATGGGGTGATGATACTGCATTACCAAGGGTAGCAGATGATGATGCTCGACAACCATCAGACTCCCCAGTACCCAAGCACACGGCCATAGAGTTGGGAACCCCCTGCACTGACCATGACATGCAGTACATCTAAGCTACTCCAGCATACTCTTCTTGGCTCTAACACTGTGCATGACGCATGGGCTGATATGTTTCATATTGACCCTGTGTTGACATCAGATGCTTTTGCAAGCCCTTCTTGCACCTCTCTTGATGTTTTAGATGGTATTGCATCGACTCCTATCTCTACACCACTTGTGCCGGTCAAACATTATACCCAGAGGCTAGTGCAAAGGTCACACACCATGCCATTACCAAACAATTAGATGGATATAGAGGCTACTATCTAGCCAAATGTAGGGTCACAGGAGGTGGTATAGCCTCAGGTGACATCAGAGGATCACCAGCCAAGCCAAACAAGCCACATGAGGTGGCTCAAGCTCAGGAGAAAGAGCTTACAAATGCACAAGTAGGAGTCAAGCCCATTTCGCAGCTAGGTGCACCCTACTTTTGATCTACTTCCACCTACCCAACCACAACCTCATTCACCACAACCCACGATGTGAGTGTAAGAGACCGCGATATGTCATTGAGTAGCACATGTGAGTGTATTATTTATGTATGTTCATATTTGATGAGTACAAAATTTTGTGGATTATTAAGTACTTTTTTATGTTATTATATCCACTCCCCACCTTACATTCATTGCATTTCGTGTAGGTGGCCTAGCTTTGATCAGCCCCTCTGTATTTGGGTGACACAAAACATTATTTTTTACACACAAATCATGGAGGCAATTTCATTTTGTGGATTATTAAATATTTATGGACTATAATGGAAACTTAGTTTTTCTTAATTTTGTTTTTGAATTATGATTTTAATCAATTAATTTGTTTTTTGAATCATACGTTTTGTGTTATTTTAGAATGGGTCTATATCAGTTTGGTCAGTGTATGTTAGCAGGTTGGTTTGGTTTTATCAGGTTGTATGTAAAGAATGGTGCATATCTTGGTGTGGATTAATATATTTTAGTGTATATTGCCAAGTTGGGTTAGTTTTTATCAGGTTAGGTGGAATGCATTGCTTGCAGGGTTCGTGTTGTTGTACAACAGGTCAGCAAGTGTTAATGTTTGCAACAGGTGGATGTTTGTGTTCATTTGTAGCAGGTGGGCAGCCTAGTTGGTTGCTGGAAAGGATGGGGGAAACAGCTTAAACTCGTTTATTTTACAAACAAGTTTGCACCTACTCGTTTGTTCAATCAACGAGTTTCATTAATTAAAGTCATTAACGAGTTTGCACCTATTTCAGCAAATAAGTTTAAAACCCTTCCAATTCCGATATACCATGAGAGACTTGCCCATTGAAGTTGTTTACCCTTCAAGACATTATTTCTCTCCACACAAAAAGGAGAATATATATATATATGTATGTATGTTTGTAAATTTATATAATTTTGATGTGTAGACTTCCGTTGATAACGAATCCCATCATGTAAAAGTAAATATTAGAGTTCAATCTTCATCCCTTGCTGTACTTGTGAAGATGCCAAAGAACAGAAAAGCATGTCCACCCATGATGCGTTAAGTTAGAACTAAGAAGATTCTCTTGACCTAAAGAGTAATCCAAAGGTACAACCCTCTCAGTGGACCATCATACACATTTTTCGTGTATGAAAAATCAACACTGTAACTAACTTAGAGGGTGTAAGACCAGATATCATAGAAATTGCAGGGGAACAGACACTATAGAAATAAATAAGTGTATTCAGGTAATGCAAATCCATAGCCCCTTTTTTATTCTGAATGTCCATATTATATCGTGTCCAATTGGGACATCAACCCTTTGCCTATTTCTTTGGCACTAGGGGGATCCAACACTTACTGCTGCTGGTTTATGCATACAGAGAGAGTATATATTCATAAGTGAGAGACATAAAATAAATAAATAAAAGGAGAGAATAGATGTTAGGAAACAAAGCTGATACCACACAGCCATATGCCTGTACCTCTAAAACACATTTTCCCAAATATCTATGGAAGTGGCTCAAGATTTTCCACAATGACCTATATAAAGAGGGTTTCAGAGCTAAGATGAAAAGGAGACTGGAAATACCACAGCGGCTTCTATGAATGCAGACCCAAAACATATGTACATCTCTTTGAAAAGTTTTCAAATGCCGCAATTTTTGAAAATCAAGCTTGAAGCAGTAGCTGATCAATGACAACCAAGAGAGCACTCAACCCAATTTCTTGTCATTTCAGCTGCATGTGTGCTTTGAAAATTAAGAAAAAGTAAAATGTGCTATAGGAACCCCATTATCAGAATTTCCTACAAATATAACGATGAGCAACAAAATTCAACAATTAATGGTGTAAGAGTCACACAAGTCCGGTGTGAAATAATTCAAAATTTTGAAACTTTCAGCAGTAGTTAAAACTAATTATAATGGAAATTAAGGAGAAGATGCAAAAATGACAACATACCGGCATAAGCCAAGGTAACACCTGATACAAATCTTCCCAAAGCAGACAGCAAGTACAGACTGGCAGCCACCTGTAGAGAAGAACATGAGATCAAAGCTTTGGGTACATGTTTGAAAATCTCTTTTCACCGTGAGGATTGCTAAAACATTACATGATAAATCAATCACAGAGATTTGACAGCAGGACTACACATGCCTCTTGCACTCAGCCATTCACCACCATCTCTTAATTTGTCAATTCAAGACCAAAACTAGTTGGCATCTGTACAGACTTTCAACCATTAACATCCATTTTTTGCTTCGCTTAAATGCCAACAAATGAATCTCTGACACTGACAACCCAGCTCCATAGCTTAAAGACGTGTCCAGAATCTATAATTCCTTGTACACTTTATGCACTGTAGCATGAGTCATAGGGCAAGACCACCTAAATCAACAAACTCTTTAGGGATAGGCTCAGAATTCTGCTCTTCAAAATATTCCTCATCAAGGTAAAGTAGTAATGGGAGGCGCAACATTAACCAAATTACCAAATTCATCTAAATCATCAAACTCAAACACATAAAAGTTAGGTTCGTAAACCAACACTTCTAGTTTGTCCTCATCAAACTCCTGCACATGTTCTGCCACAAAAAAATCATGTTTGCCCACTACTTCAGTCTTGGTCCCTTTGATTCTGTTACTTAGTGGCGGGGCACTTAAGGGTGGAGAATATACTTCTATTTTCGAGTTCAAGGAGAACACTTGGTTTGATGAATAGTGATTTGAAGAATAATGGCTGCCTCTACTCAATCCAATGCGGTTCCTAGAGAGCAAGTCATATTATTGGACAAAAGTATAAGCATAGGCAACAGTGGTAATACCTCCAAAAAGTTCTCTCCTAAGATAGTCATGCAAGCCTTGACTAAACCGGATCAAAGTTATGGTTTCATTTTCAATTATGGCATCCCATCCTGGTAACCATCAAATTCAGTGAAATACTCAGTCACCGAACAGTTGCCTTGCATAAGACAATTCTATTGGTCCAACAAATTAATCTGTTCATGCCAGTAATACATCCTATCATTCCTTCTTTTTTTTTTTTTTGCGGTATTGGCCATAAGAACTGAACGATGTCAATTGTTGATAGAATGCATCAAACTGGCAAGGCTCCATGGTAATGCAACTATGAAAAAATTACTATGGGAAGACTCATTTTTTTTTTTTAGACCTTGCCGAGAGCTTCGCCGGAGGGTGCCAACATGATCGTCTAAGAGAGCTGAGTTTGATGAAAGGGGGTCGAGGACCACACGCAAAAGAAGCAAAGGCCGAACATAGATCTTACTTGCAAAGACACTGGAGGCGCATGGGGGTTGAAGGACCTTCGCAGCTTGGTCGACAGAGGTTGCCGATGATAGACGAGGCTGGTGGTGATGCTATTTGGCTTCGTTGATGGCTAGAAGAAGACCTATTAAAGTTTTGCAGTAGGCAATGCCTGGGAGGGTACGCCAATGATGGAGATAGAGGCTTCAATCAGTGGGAGGGCTCTTCACGATGTCAGAGAAGATGATGCTGGGGTCATTTGAAGTTATAGGGCTTCTAGTTGCTTTGTCAATGCTTGAGAGGGTTCTGGTAGAACCAGTGATGGAGATCACGATCGAAGAAAGATAACGATTGTTATGAACAGTGACTTGAATATCAAGAGAGGGTCCATTTGGCTCAAAGCATTGATGAAAAGTGAATTATTGTGGATTTGGGCTCTAGTATCAAATATTATGTGAAATAATAAGAAGATTAAGCAAAGAAAAAGAAAAATATAACCAAGAGAAAAGAATTAAGCCAGGGAGAGAAGAAATGGTAGGGAAATCGTTCATCATCAACTAATTGAACCAATACAAAAACACATTTTAAATAAGAGAACTTAGAAACCCAGAAGCCTAATCTAGGGAACACCCTTCAAAAACCAGCCTAGCATACCTTACTTAGTTGAGCACATAGGAGGACTTCAAAAATTTCCTCAATTTCTAAATTCAATCTCTCTTGCACAAGGCCGAATTTCACAAGGGTACAGGATAAAAGGCAATTCTTTGATGATCATCCCCCCAACACCCAACCCCCCGGCAGGACCCTTTTCCCCTTTCTATCTTCTTTTCTCAGTAAGCAAACAAATTTATACTCAAGATATGCACACGTTGCTATTTCCTACAAAATTGAATCCATATTCGTTGCCAAAGATTATGCGCGATTAACTGAACAAAACAAAGTGCTTCAACATATTATTAGAAGTCATGCTGCATGTGTTCTAAACTGAACATTGTCCATTACGGCAAAACTACAAAATAACACAGAATTTATAAAACTAAATACCTTCAAAAACAACCTCTTGTCATGCCCAGTAGCCGCAACCCGTAAAACAGATTCAGCTGCACCAATAGTATTAGCCAAGCAGGCAAATATGCTGTTGGCAGTATCCTGAGAGATCTGCCATTCAAGAGGATCCACAGGCGCCCTGCAAGAAAAATTTATGGCATCACGACAAGTTCCATAACGCAATCATAAAAGTACATTGTAACTTTCATTGAGAATAATTTGCAGTCCAATACAATACATGAAAGGAGTCCAATTCAAAGAAACTATAAATAAATTTTCATTTATTTTCTAGTATTCTTTTTTCCACTCACCCTAATCACCGATTCAGTTGTCAAATTTCCCTATAAATGCAACTCTACATTCAAATTCTAACAACGTTAAGACCTGCGGATTTAATTAAAAAAAAAAACTAACGACATGCATATACATATATACTATATATATATATATATGAGTGTCAGAAGAGAGAGAGAGTCACGAACGAGACGTTGATGTGGCGGAAGAGGAGACCGAGAATGGCGAGGGAGCAGAGAAGGACGATAAATACGTCGGAGACGAGGGAGACCATGCTCGAATTCCTATACGCGCAGTGGTAGTACACCAAACTCCCGCATATCATTGTTATCAGCGCCTTCCCTCCTTCTCCTCCTCCTCCTCTTGCAGCTTCCCTTTCATTTGCACAAGCAGTACCACTACTCCTTCCGCCGCCTCCGCCGGCGGACTCCGATTCCCTCATCCTTTTCTCCACTGGCTCTACCTGCTAACGCTATTGTATCTGCCTCGGGGTTTGTATGCAATTGCCTATTGCAATGGGGTTCGTTTTGACCAGTCGACCTTCATTGATCCCAAATGGGAATTTGCTGCAGATGCGATCATGCGAGTCAATAAAATCTTTATTTTCAAGATTAAGCCAGTTTTACGGGAAATTCTCTGTTACGAAACTAGTAATTTTTAGTACTCAATTAAAAAATAAATATATCAATTGAATATCTATGAGGCTTATAAAATATTCCTGTAATTTTAAAAATTGCACATATTACTTTTATTTTTTAGTTTATATTACAAATTCTTTTCTAATTTGGTTTGATTCTCCTTATTGATATTTTATACAATCATACCCAATTAATGATCAGAACTTAAGAAATTTAAATATATATTATTGATTATTCTAACAATTTCATGTTATTTTAACTGTTTGATTGTTTATCTAAATTTTTGAAGCACATGATTATAATTCAATACAATATTTAAAATATATGATGAGATTTAATTCGATTATATGCTTTAACAACTAAATCTTTAATTAGAACTTATCTAAAAATCTTGAAGTGATTAGATCTATTTGAATCATTTTTAAAAGTGTCTTATTGTTACTCAGTATAACTTCAGTATAACTTTTAATGATGAGATCTCTTATTTTTTATAACCAGCTCGGTATAACTTTTGATGATGAGATCTCTTATTTTTTATCACTAAATGGTCTAGTGTTCTTATTTAACATTTTGATTTGTTCATCCATACCTTAGTGCTTCTAATAATAGGAAAAAAACTTGTAACAAAATTTAAAAAATAAAAATAGTAAATTTAATTTTTGAAACGAGTCTTTTCTCATCTAGGAATTCTAGGCTTCTCTTGAAATTTTAAATTATGGGTGTGTTTAGAGTTATATAAAAGTGTATAAAATAAAATAAAATTGTAAAAGTAAATGTCTCATAACTCGTGCAGTGAGTGAAGAATTTAAATTTTACTATCTCGTAATTCGTATTTATAGAGATTTGTAAGATTTTATTTTATTTTGTTTAACTCCAAACAAAACCTATATCTCCCTAGGGTTTCGTGAAATAATATATTGTCAGAGGCAAAACTCAATTATAACTTAGTTATTTTTATTTTTCTAACTCAATTACGAAGATAAAATAAATTTAACCGTTTCAATTCATTTTAATTTCCGACCAAGGGCAGTTATTAAAATTTTAAATTTGACAAAACATCAATATTTAATAAATTTTTTTTATTATTAACGCCCCTTAACCACCTATAAATATTCTAATTTGAAGAGATGTGACAATAATTTTCTAAAAAAAAAAAAAAAACTAGTAGGTTATTTAAGTAATTTTAATTTTAAACTTCTTTTTTTTTTTCCGCAAGAGAAGTCCAACTAAAAAAAAAAAAAGGAAAAAACATAAATAACAATTATTCAGATCCAGCATGCAACTACTGTCTAGTAGTCAACAATGATAAAACATTATCAACTTAATTTTTATATATATGTATGTATGCATGTATGTATGTATAAGTTACCAACATAAGATGCCTCCACATTATCATTATATTTTAGTTTCGTCCCAGTATCCCTTAAATCATAAGAGTGACTGGCCTTGCACTGAATCATGAAAAATGACAACCCAATTCAGAACTTTTCAATATCATTTCCATCCGACCCTCCCACATATCCTTCTGTCCGATACAAAAACTTTGGGAGTGGTGCAACAGAAGAATAATACCATACCCGAATACAGAATATTTGTTCATAAAACCAGAGGATTTGAATAGTGAGTTCCCTCCATTGTTCTTGCCTCATTGGTGATTACTGCAAAGAACTCTCCCCCTCTTTGCTACAGCAGAAAAGATTTGTCACTTGTCTAGTTAGTAGTTACATAAACCTAGAACAAACTCTACAAATTCCCTAGAGAAAGGAAGTAAAGAGAGGTACTCCTTTCATCCCGAGAGAACTGTCCCTGTCCAAAAGAGAAAGATATGCTAAGCACGGTCACGCGCTTGTGCAATCTAGGCCGTCCATCTGGTGGGTCCCACTGTGGGACCCATTTAGATGGACGGTCCAAATTGCAGCGACTGTGCATAGATAGACCTCCCCATTAGCAAGGAAAAAGGATGGGAGAGGGGTCTCTCTGCAGCTTGCCATCAGATAAATCTAGTTTCTTCATCTTTTCCTCGCACCAAAACAACTGCTCTTTAGTGATCCTCACCATTCTTAGAACCCTGGACAAGACTTTCACATCAATAAGACCAAACAGCAGTTCCACTTCCTCTTGTGTTGCCGGCCACGATTTCTCTTTCCATCCTTTCTTCCTCTTCCGTAGCTCCTTCAATTTCATCTCTTTCTGCAGTTCAAGACGACAAAAAGTTGCAGGATACAATCAACAAGTCGAAAAATAATCCCATGTGGTTTGAATTATGGCGTGGAGAAATATTACTCTCAGCATGATCATATCAATATTTGTAGTTGAAAACAGAAAACCACTATCTTAAGACTGGTGGCTTCAGTCTCGCAGAAGGGTGAATTTCTCAACTAGGTGGCTTCAAGAAACCATTTCAGATTTTAGGCTATGTTTAGAACATGGATTTCTGGAGGAAATAGAAAAGTGAAGGAAAAATAAACTTATTAGTTTACGTTGTTTTGTAATGCTTAACTAAGTGTTTTTTTTTTTAATTCTTTTTTTTTTTTTGACAAATATCTATTTATTATCTTCTCATTTTTCTAACTCAACTGAAAAAATTACACAAATTTGACCTCTCCACTTTAGTTTACTTTGTGCCATTTTCCTTCACTTTTCTTTTCTCTCCAGCAATCCATATTCCAAAAATAGCATTAACGCCCTTATTTCATGCATAATTTCACAAACAAATGCAATAGGGCAGGTTAATAGGGGACAGACCTACCCTGTGACAACTATAGATATATAGTATAGGTGTATTTATAGATATATATATATATCCCCACCCTTGTACTTTGGGCCATTAATAATACATGAGACTTGATTTTTAAGTTGGGTCATTAATAAGATATGGGACTTGGTTCTTTAGTTGAGCTATTAATAGTCTAACCTAGTCAATTGAATAACTTTTAAGAGAGTTTGTGAATGGGCCATATATATTTGCTTGATTTTTTCAGCACATAACCCTCAAATAAATTGCTCGATTCTGAGATTGCATTTTTCAGATTGGGGGAGAAGTATTAAAATTTATAGGAATTGGCTCCCCCCCCCCTACTAGGTTCTGTCCCTGGTCTGATCAAAAAGCATATATCGAATCCATTGGTCTTCAAGATTGAAAATGATCATTTATACTTGGCATCAATTCTTTTTTTGTAAAACATTCCTTTCAGTTCTGCATCATACAAGCTACCAACAAGCCATATAACCGATATCAAATTGCAACAGGACCAATCAATACGCTGAATGAAGTTTGCAGTAGTTAGACAGATTATAGGTTTTTTATTTCATAAGTAAAAAAGAATAGTTAAAAAGGCATGCCACCCACGAACAAAATCACTCAAACAGAGTGCCAGTGGTGCATCCATATGCTCTGAGTCAGACAACTTACAGATATTATATGTGCAAGTAATGTTAGACAGAGACTTATAAGTGAACCAATTAGACATTGGCTAATTGCAGATAAACCTTTTAAATGACGTGCAAAACTACTGGAGGGTATCAAGGTCAAACATACAGTTGATAACTAGGTAAGCAGCTCAACAAAAATTACTAGGTGTTTCAGATATAATTTTAAGGTATGGGAGCAAGGTATTCAGTAATGGATAGTTTAATGGTTTTGAGAAAAGAAAATGTACCGCAGAAGCACAGGACTGCGAGTATAAAATTAAAATATATAATGGCATGATTAGTCACCTTGTCAAGAGAAGACTGAATCTGTTGGAGAGGGGTAGCCAACTGGTTCTGACCTCCAAATAGATTACGAACACCACTTGACTTTTTCTTGTCCATCTTTAGGAAAAGGTGGAAAGTGAGGATTGAATGCTCAATTATTCTCATTAGGTCTGCAGAGAGTACCAGCAAATCTGACTCCTCTCCTTCTGTCTCTCCCATGTCTGAATCCAGAAAGATTACATGAAGTAAATAACTTTCAAAAAAGAAGAACAGAGAAGTAAATCTTAATCCCCTTCTCAAAAAAATCCTTATTTTTTTATTGGATTTGAAAAAGAAGAGTCCCCCCCCCCGGGGGGCGGGGGAATTGTATGTAAAGTTTTTCCATTCAAGTATAACTTCCAAAAAAGAAGGCAAATCTTAAACGGAATTTCCATATTCATATAATAACATAACTATAAACAAATCAGGAAAAAAAAGAGAGAGAGAGAGAGAGAGAGAGAGAGAGCCAGTAATTGATCTTAAGTTTCATAACACGAATCAACAATGTCATGCAAGCAGGACCTCCAGACTGATAGGAAGAAGTCAAACTTCCCCAAGAGCTGACCCAAGTACTAATGTGATAGTAGAATTTACCTTGCATGTTTGGAACCTGAAGCAGCTTAGGCAATGAATTTCTCAATCGAGCATAAGTTTCTGTCCTGAAACCCTGCTCAAAAGGTTCATTTTCAATATACCGCTGTAGCAAAACCTGGAACTGCTGAACCTGCTGAGCAATATGGTTGTAACTAGTGGAATTTTCAGGTTGGCTAGATATTTTCTGGCTTAATTCTGTATATTGGCAGTGGAGTGCCTCCCAAGTCAGGCAAACTTGACCTACATATGCAGTTTCAAGATCCTGATGTGGGTCATTCCCAGGCGGCTGCTGCAGATGCTCAGTTTCATTTTCAAGTTCTTCAATATTTTTGAGTGAAAGGCAGCTGAGGGGGGACAGAAGTTTCTTAGACGCAGATCTTGGTGATGGAGTTGCAGTTATATCATAGGATCCTGCAAAGCAAAGAACCATAATTTATTATTATTACTATGAAGTTAGATAACTGTTAAACAACAGCTAAGCAGAAAATCACATTAGACATCAGTCCCATTAAACATAAAAATAGCACACAGGAACAAGGTTACTAGAAACAAAAGCTTGCTTTCTTGAGGAAATTTTACTCAACAGGTTTACTACTATCTTTTCTTTTTTTTTTAAATATATAATATCAAGAAGGTTACTACTGTCTGTCTACAATCCACCATCATTAATGTGAACTTCTCTCTTTAGAACTATCTGCCATCGTTAATGTTCAAGATTTAAATAAATAAAATTTATAATAAAATATATCGATAAACAAAGAAGTTGTGCAGGAAATGAGGCATAGAGTCTAAGATCACAAACACAATGTTTGACCTACGAGATGACTAGAGACAAAGCCGTGGATTTAAATGGAATTGAGTTATGGTCATATGATCTCAATGACAAAAGCTCCTGGGAAATTTAGAATTTAATAAAAAACATGGTATGGAGGAATCTTCAAATTGTGAAATTGTGTGGCTGCTATCCAGAGAAACATACAACATCCAGAAACCAAAGGGGCACATGCAACTGCCCAAAGTAGCAATTGCTCTGGAATAATCTATTACTGCCTAGCTGGCAGTTTTCTTCATCCTTTTCATTGCTTCTCTTGCTCTCGATTCCCCATTCCACAACACAACTAAGTTGAACATACCCTACATACTGCTTTCAACAACACCATTACGACCTTTATATTCTTTTCATCTCTCTCTCTCTCCCTCTCTAACCTCAATTTTCTCTAAACCAATCACAGAAATGATCTTCCCAACAAAAACACTTTCTCACTCAAATTAAACCATCATCCCCATGTTCCCTCTCTGTCTTCAATTTTTCTTTCTTCTACCATTTCCCCATCCACAGCTCAACCATAAACAAATAACCAATACTCCCATCATAGGCATGAAATAGTGCATTACATGAAATAGAGCATTACAGTGAGCGAATAGTTTCCTATTTATGGTGTAATGTATGCAAATAATCAAAGTGCTTCCTGCCTATCCCCCGGCCCTTGTTTCTGTAGGTGGATTGTGGCAGCACCTATAATGTTTTATTATGGGATACACAGCCCTTGACAAATATGTTGTGAACAGATAACAGTACATAATCAACATAAATAGTTTCAACAGAAATGGCACAACACCTTTGGAAAGCAACACCAGAATTAAGAAGTTAATAATCTTAAAATATGTAAAATTCAGGAAGCAAGCAATTAACACTCATAAACATATTTTACCAACTTCATGCAGTTGCTGAGCACTCAAACGGTCAAAGAAAAGCATCCGCTCACAGTAATCCTTGAATACAGCATTGAACCCACACCATGGTTGTTGACCTTCTGCTTCCACATCCCTCCAATCTCCAGAGCTTATCTTGCCCTCCTCTTCTTCTTCTTCCTCGTCTTCCAAGCCTGATTCTTCGGGTATCAGCACCAAAAAACTGTTCCTTCTCAGTTCTTTCAACCTCCTCTTAACTTCATTCATGATAAAATCATCATCATCATCCTCAGCTTCTGTAGCAGGAACAGCATCGGTTGATTTGCCAAGATCATCTCCCCCGTCGTTGTTTGGCTCTTCTGGTTGCTGAATGACGTTATCCTCTGAAGCCCTTTCTGGGTTTGGTTTGTGGGCTTTTCTAAACTTTTTCACTTTGAAGAAATCCATCACCAACTTCTACTCTGACCCCAACTTACCTTACCTTCAACTTGAAAAGTCAGATTCTTTCTTCTCAATCACAATTGATGAGCAGAGAACCAATCACTGGTACCAAAGAAAATCACCACACTTTGCAAATACTCCCAGTGAAGTATAGACCACAAAAAGGATTTTCATCCTAAAATGCCCAGAAGCTTCAGTAGATCCACAATCTACCTTGAAGCATTTGCCTCAAAAATCATACTCTATTGAAGATCAAACTACCGATTTAAATAAAAGCCCAGAAAACATATGAAAAAACCCAAAAATCTACCAACCTTAAATCAGCTAAAATAAAATTTCAGCTAACAAACCCACAACCAAAACACCATTTTTCGAACAATAAAACCAGACACAAAACACCTTCATCAAAGGTACATTTCCATCAAATGAACATTCGAGCGAAGAAAGAGCTTTTAAGCGTTGAAACCGCACCAACAGATATTGAAGCAACCCCTAGAGATGGACGAGAAGATTGGCGGATGTTCATCGACATTTCAGTGCTCAAAAGGTACACATCTGGGTGTCACCGCACTGAAACGGGCAAAAACCCAGCAAATCCGAAAAGATCAGGCCATTTACGAGGAATGTGAGAGTGAAATCCTCAAAACCCTAGAAGGGATCTCCGAAGGAGAGGAAGAGCGACCCCAGGGACTGGCGGGACAGCCAAAACAGCAACAGTGGTGCAGTAAAATTGGGAAAGCCATATATGTGAAACAATTAATTGATTAATATCCATTAGTGTAAATTGAGATTATGGCGCTTTCATTTTAAGTATTTTTTCCCTTCTCTCTCTGCATATGTATGTGCGCCTGTGTATATAGCAGTATGGCATTGGAATTCGAGCGCGAAGACACCCCAGTGTGCCATTATAGAGAGAGAGAGAGAGAGAAGAGAGAGTACAGAGAATATTGTCAGAAACCACACCCTGACGAGAACAGAAAACCGCGAAAAAAGATGTTGGATTCGTGCATGCATATATTTAATTACCGGACTGCCCTTTGACTCTTTTAAAAAGACCATCACCGGGACCTTTCTTCTCTGAAGGGTATATACCTTTGACTCCTTTAAATTTTCACGCTTGGAACTCGTGGGATCTACCCCAAATTTTTTCCGGCTTTGTTATTTTCTGCATGGTGATGTTTTTATTTTTTATTTTTTATTTATATTCTTAAAATTTTGTAAATTGATAATAAAAATATATTTGATAAATTTATTTATATTTTTTTCAAAAAATAAAAAATTAAACAAAAAAATAATTATTTTATTAAACTAAAATTATTTTAATAAATAATATAATTAAATTAAATTGATTAGTTAAACTAATATGTAATATATTTTATTCACAAACTTAAATTTAAAAATTATTTAATTTAATTAATTATTTAATATGAAATATATTTTATTAATTTATTTTTAATAAATTTCATCATTGGTTAATTGATTTAATAATGAATTTATTTTATTTTATTTATTTAATATGAAATATATTTTATTAATTTATTTTTAATAAATTTCATCATTGGTTAATTGATTTAATAATGAATTTATTTTATTTTATTTATTTAATATGAAATATATTTTACTAAATTATTTTTAATAAATATCTTAGTTAAATTATTATGAAATATATTTTATTCAATTTTTTTAATAAATAATATAATTAAATCATAATTAATATATTTTATATTTACTGAATTAAATGGTATAATAATTATATTTTATTCAATTATTTCTAGGAAATAATATAATTAAATTTTAATTTAATATATTTTTTATTCATAGAATTAAATAATTTTTAATAAGTAATTTAATTAATTTAATATGAAACATATTTTATTAAATTCAATTAATTTTTAAAAACTTATAAAAATTAAATATTTTATAAAAATAAAAAATTAATAATTGTAAACAAAATTTTATTTTCAAACGTAATTCTAAATTTTTATTTTAGAAAAAAATAATTGTAAAAATATATAAAGAGAAATATAAATAAAAAACGATAGTATTACTGAACGGTCATTTGATTTGCTTGGTTTGGGAAAGAGGGAAAATAAAGAAAGAGGAAATTAAAAATATTTTAATAAATTGTGAAATTTGAATTTTTTAAGAATTATTTTTATTATAATTTTAAAAAATTCAAAATTATTTAAAATAGAGTGTGAGGAGGGAGTGAGAGAATAAATTTATATTAATATTATTTATACATCTTTTATATATTCGTAAAATACAATCATCACGATAGCATTTTATTGAACAAATTAGAGAATTGTGCATAAATTGATGATGAATATAGAATCTTTAAAAAAAAAATTGATATTTTAGAGAATTTATTAAGAAAGACTGATACAAATGCCTGAATAATAAATTCAGCTTTTATTGTTCATTTGAGATATGTTGTTCATTTTATAGATTTTACAAATCTGGCCAAGAGAAGAGTGATGTAACTGGTTAACAGTGATGTGAATAATTTAACGAACTATTATTGAAGTATAGTAAAAACACTCAAAACTCACATAGTCAGAATGAAATTGAACACGTAATATATCAACATTTATATAATATAATATATCTTAAATTCATCTAAATATTAAATTCTGTAGTTGAGCATACGATTGAGAGAAAATAATACTAAGATAGATGACTCTTAAAATATTATTAAGGAATGACTAGGGCAATTATCCCCAATACAATTCTTTTTGTATTTTTTTAGCACATCTAATTTCTAGTAATTTTTTTCCCAACAGGGGCTCCTTTGAAAACTTTTGAAAAAATATCTTAGTAAAAGTTTTAACTTCCACTAAACCCAAAAAAAAAAAAAAAAAATTACAAAATCCAAAAGTTGTTATAATTTTGTACGCCAGACAACTCCACATCTATTGTTTTTCGAAATTCAATAATTGCTTTATTTAAATTAGCTGATTTAAATGGTATGATAATTCTTATTTTTACACGGATAACCAATTGAAATAACAAGAAATGCAACATTTTTTTTTTTTTTTTTTGCTCCTTCGGGGGTGGCCGAGCGGAAGTCGGGCTCGACTTAGAGCTTGGGCCTCTCGAGGTTCCGGGTTCGACTCCCCCACGGGGGGTGAGTTACCGCTGTAATGGCGGGTGCCTAATGGCCTCCTCTCGGTCATGCCGGTCAGCCAGGACTTGCCTAGGCTGGTTAACTCTCCAGGGGCCTTTGCCGGCTAGGGTTCTGGAGCGTGCTTCGCCCTGTGCACACCCCAGTACAGGATAGCGGCTGCGGACTTCCACGTATCAGAAGAAATGCAACATTTTTAACTTCTTGGACCAAGTAATCAAGAAAGGGGTTTAAAAGTGGAACTTTTGATAAATCAAACATACAACTTCGATTATGCCTGCCCTTGCATAAGAAAAGTAACTATGGACACAATTATTGAGATCGGACTGTCCATTAATCCACACTTCATATAAAGATTGGTGCAGAGAATATGGAGAACGTAGGGGGTGTTTGAATGGTAAAAAAATATAATAAAAATATTAAAAATTAATGTAAAAATGATATGTGATAAATTTGAATTAAAATTTTTTTTTAAAATTAATAAAAATTAATGAATTTTGATAAACTAAATACTCATAATCGTTAAAGCACGCTACTTCACGTATTCCAAGTAACACATCGTGTTTGATGGAAACATCCATATTAACTTCGCATTTGTCTCTTTTTATAGTCTTTCTACTTTGCAAATATAAACAACTCCAGTCAATTAATTCAAGCAAAAGAAAACAGTTCAGGCAACTAAACTAGAACCCTAACCCACAACATCAAAGCACCCCCCCCCCCCCAAAAACATGCAAAAACTAGACAACAAGCTAACTTTACATGCTCATATATTCCAAAGGTGATTTCAAATTTCTGCAAACCCAAAAAGCCCCAAAAGCATTTTAAAATACCTTTGAACTTTTTATCTCAATCAATAAAATATTATCTCCAAGTCAGTATAAAATTCTAATCAACCTCTCTTTTCCAAATCAATATAAAATTCTAATGAACATCTTTATTCTCTATTACTAATTAATTTTAAAGTGAATATATATATATATTTTTTTTAGTAACGGAACTCCACTGATTTATTACAACCCCAACAAATCATGTAGGATAAAATGAATAATAGTATTGTATTAAACAGTTTTGGGAGGACTTATCCCCTCTTTCACTTTTAATATCTCTAGACTGTACACTTTTCATACACGATGTACCAATTTGTCTCTCCATATACAAGTGAAAATCGTATGGAAGAGGACATAAAAATTTATCTCACATCGATAAATAGTGTCTGTCAAACCTATATAAAGTCCAAATAGGCTTCTCAACTCTTTACAAATTTATTTTGAATTGAATGCTTTAACATCAACAAAGATGATGAAGGAAAGAACTACAGCACAAGTCTCGAATGAGTTTTTATTACATGAAAATGGGTAAATTGAGTTTCATCTTTAAAACATATGGAACACTTGGAATTACAGAAACGTACAAGTTTCTTTGTCTTTTGATGCTGCCATATGAAACAATCTAGCGGAGTTTGGGATTGTATTTACTTATATATATATATATATATATATATCTACACACAATTACTTGTGTATGCAAAAGTTCGATACAAGCTAGTGAGAAGCTAACCAAGCAGGTGGTATTGGCTGAAATTTGTGCTTCGCACATGCCAATACATTGTCATAATCCTCCTGATTGAAGCAGTCACGGAAATCCGTGAATAGCTTCTCAAGCACCCTCCACTGGACTTTGTGTGATCTGGAGTATGGATATGGTAGGAAAACCTGCAAAACAATGAGAATGATTTCAACTGTGATTAGTGTTGACAAGGAAACGCACCCTGCAAAAGAATGGAGGGGGGAAAAAGAGAGAAATAACGCCCGAGGGCAAGATCAAATTTGTGCAGCACTACATTCAAGACAGCATTATCTGCTCGTGTGTCTCTTCAAATGGCCAGTCAAACACTTGTATCAATAGAAAAAACCATACCCAACAAAGCGCTCATATGCTGATTCTCAAAATGTAAGTCAGTCATCGGTTTGAATTGAAGGGTATTTATATACCTTTTGTTCTCTTAGACAAAAAAGATGGGTGATTCAGGTTGAGTTCGGGGAAAAAAGCCAATTTTTTTGTAGCTGGCTACTATCTATCTACTAAAAAACTAGATTTTCTGTGTTTGAGAAAGGGGGAAAAAAGGTTAACTTCTTAACTTTTTGTTAATTTGATATTTTTATCCTTCAAGACTAAAAAAAAATTTTAAATGTAAGAGGGAGAAATTGGTCATTTTAGAAAAAATCAAAAAGCTAGTAGCTGGTAGCTTAGCTACCAGCTATTTTTCCCAAACGCACCCTCAGTAGCCAGACAAGTTGGCTTGTTGTCATAAGCCAATAAGTTACCAGGCTGGTGATATTCATGTATTGTGTAATATGGAAAGCCATAATGGTCTTCCCTATTTAGAGTTTACTGCTGTGCACATGCTTCCCTCCCTCTCCTTCAAATCAATCATATTTACATACATACCTCCATTTAAGATCTCACATTAAACAAGATATCAGTATCTCAAAGTAGTTGTTAAGTACTATTAGCTACTGAATAATTGAAAGATTGCATGATGTAAATTCTTGCTTACGTCTTCCTCTAATGCCAGCCGTTTAAGTAAAAGAAAGGTCTGCTCCTTTTCATCCATGTTGTCAATAACAGCTAACCAGATCTGTGAAGCAAGCTCATGGGCCTTGTCTCGTGATTTGCCACAGGCAATAAACTGATCTGCAAAACAGGGGGAAAAAAATGATCCCAGTTAAAACTGTTAGGCAAAACATACGGGTTCTGGTCAAGCAGGCAATAGAGAATTAACAACCAGGGAAATAATATCCACACACACATACAGCTATTCTCCAAGAAGCAGTCAGTATTTAACATTACAGACAAACTTATGTTTCAGTGGAGAAGCACTGTTAAAATCCAGGTTTGATAGCGACACTTCATTATGAAATAAACAATTTCACTGATTCGTTTATGTATTTTGTAAATACATTAAAAAAAATCCAAATTCTGCATGATAATGAAATGTGTGGTCAAGAGAACATTTATAATTTTGAATTTCATACAAGGCACACAGGTTGGAATGCAAGAACGACCTTGTGCCCCAATCACTTCAGCAGAAGATTTACAGGCATGATTTTTGGTAAATTGGTAACAGTAAACAAATGGCAGTGTCACAGCAATGACAACACTAATGTTGATTAACATGGTTGTGTTTGAGATTTTGAGTACTAAAAGTCAGTGTAATTGATGTTTGCCACTGTGTCTGAAAGTTGAGTTAGCAATATACAATGTTAAAGATTTAGAAGCAGAAAATATGGCAATGGAGACTAAGAGTGGTTCTCAAGATGGTTGTAGTGATATTTGGAGGTGGCAATTTTGGTGGCAATAGAGCTGATCAGTGAGTGATTTTGTGCCATTGGAATCTTCACGCATATTGAATGCTTCGTCTGGGTGCAAGTTTTTTCATAATATTAACTACAGAATGGATTGCGCAGAGCCATTCCCATGATAAAAGAATTCACAATAAGGACACAATGGAAGTGCATATAAAATCTACAAAAAAAAAAAATACGGTGTGCATATAATCAAGCCATGTGAATATTGCATCTCGGCCTACTAACCATCTTCTGAGAAGAACATGTGATTTAAGATGCACTTCCAGCCATAGTGTAAAAAAGATATAACTTCATATCTATGGTTGGGGCAAAAACTTGCATGCAACTGATGTTAACCCGCAAAGATATTTCAACATAAAAAAGTCTGCCAAAACCTAGTTTGCAGACTTGCAGTAACTAGACAAACTTTGCACTCTAAGAGTTACTTTTAGATATTGATCAACAATGAACTACCTCAGTTGTAAAATCTCCTGCTAAATAGATGAACTGCCTGCGCTCTATATGCACTAAATTTGGGTGACGTACGGGCGAAAATATCTTGTGATGAGTAGTTGAGTGATGGACTCCAACCTTGTACGGAGATGACGTGGAGCCAGTGAAACTACTTAGAATTTAATATTTTCCTGGTAAAACAAATTGAATTGCAGTTCAAGCACCATTTCGATTATGTTGGATATGCATTTTTTCCCTTCATCTTTTCATTCATCGTTGGCAATTTCTTCTTAATAATAGTCTGTATGGAGTTGGAAAGAAACTATTAAACATGACCTGACCTACCTAGATCTATCGAATGACATGACCCTAAACAGATCTAATTGGTGTCGACAAATCCATATAGCCAACTCCACCTAGTGGGAAAATGCTTGATTTTGTTTGGTTTGGTTTAATGGTCTGTATGGAGCTTCATAATATTGCTACTTGAGTTCAGCATTTTCTCAAACCATTTTGTCACACTAGCATGCATGTGTACCTACTGAGGTCACTGCTTAAGAATCTACAACCCACCTCTCTAAATCCTTTTTTTTTTTTTTTTTGTGGGTAGGTCTCTCTAAATCCTTTCAGAATGGAATGCGGCTAGTGTTTGCAGATAGTCTCTCACAATTATCACCACAAGAAGTGCTCCATTAGCACAAAAGACTATTTTTCATACAGTTACAAAATTACAAACTCCGCCTATGTTTTTTTTTTCATAGCTAGTCCCAAGCCCGGATAAAGGAGGAGGGTTGTATAAGGTAGTCAACAGCCAGTGTAAAACTTTGTCGAATTTTTTTCATGAATTTTCCGACACCTAACGAGGTAGAGGAAGATACAAGAGAAGTTGGAAAGAAAATATTAAACATAACCTTGCCTACCTAGATCTATCAGAGGACATGACCCTAAACAGATCTAATTGGTGTCGACAAATTCATATAACCGACCCCATCTAGTGGGAAAAGACTTGGTTTGGTTTGGTTTACAAAATTACAACACAAGTTGCTGAAAATTGATAAAAGTTTTAATTGAGAACAAACCTATGATAGTCCCATGAAGTATACCAGCAGGAGGAGGCATAGTTGAAATTTGAAGCTGCTCCTTCAAAAACAAATAAGCATGGCCCACAATTTCATCCAATTCATCATCAAGAGAAAACATGTGTTTACTGACACATAATGCAGTATATCTCCTGAAGAGCAGAAATATAACATTAGAGTGTAACGCTGTTTAATCAACACCAACTAAAGATTTGAAAGTAGAGCAAACAAAGACAGTTAGCCTCTACAAAATATATCACAGAAGGATCCACAAGAAGTTAAAAAAATGTTTAACAGCATTCATTTGGTCATTAAATCCAGATTATATTTACAAGGCATTACATCTCAAGGCTGAATTTTTTAGTGCAGGCATTGTGAACCAGTTTATAGCTAACTCATTAATTTCAGTTCTCTGTTTAGAATTCATTTAGGGCAACCCAGTGCATAAGGCTCTTGCATTGCAAGTTCTGGAGAAGATTAGATGTAAACAACTTTCACTCTGCAAGCAAAGAGGTAAATTCTAGGCTTCGAACCCTTGACCCCTAGGTCGAGCAAAGAATCACATCCGGTTTTATGCTATTAGAAAATAATGTTTTTTTTGAACCAGTGACCTTAACTTGAACTGAAGCAGAAGATATAGTCAACCCTGAAAGTGTTGTGAATACTTACATGGAAGATATTGCAACTGGTTGTCTAGGAAGGAAGACATTCACAGATTTTAGGGACTAAAATAAATTCTGTGGACATCATGACAAATAATATAAATAAAGTATCAGGATTAAGCATCCTATATTCTTTGTAATCAAGTGCCAAATAGATGTGTGTGTGTGTGTGTGTGTGTGAGAGAGAGAGAGAGAGTCATGTCGAAATCTACCTTTTGCTCTTTCCTCGAGGAATAGGCCCAGGCCACCTTTTAGCATAAGCAGCCAAAGGAAAGCTCCTCAGAAGGGCAGCATGCCACAAGCATTCTTCCTGAAACAGGTTAGCCCACTGCTTCTTCACACAAGATAGTTGCACCCATTCCGATATGGGAACCCGGATGAAGATTTCTATCAATAGATGATCTGGAAGCTTCCCGAAAGGATTATCAGCAGAAATGAAGGCAATACCTCTGCTGTCATCTGTCATTGGACTACAGAACCATACTGAATACATCAGTAACCAAAAGTGCCAAGTTCAAAGAAGTTAAGAAAGAGAAATAATATATGACAGAAGGCCCAAACATCAAAACAAAATCAATAGCCAAGAAAGGGGGAACAACAGCCCACAAAACAGAAGGAAAATCACTGGAGTAAATTGCAGAGGAAGACAAAGAAGAAGAGAATGAATCGACGAGTTAAAGAACCAAAATGACAATTGCCCATGGTCACTATCCAAACTATTTGTCAAGCCCAATTTATGCCATGAAAATCATTTCAGTGCCACACGGTAATAAGCGCTCCGCAATATCTCAAAGAATAAATTGTTTTAGGCGAAACTAATTCAAAGAGAGTACACAGAAGTCATTACAACCTTTTTAGCAAAACTCCAAGAAAAAAAAATTATCAACAACTGGAGTTGCTTCTGTTAATAACCAAGTATTTTTTTTTTTTTTTTATCATCTTTCTAGCCTACTCATAAAGTAAGCTATGTGCTATACTGTCCTAAGAATCTATAGAATAAACTAATTGATCAACACAACATCAGAAACTGAATAATTATACACAAAATGGACCAATCTTTATTTCATTGCTATTACTGCTATTATTGTCATCTTTATCATTATGTGCAAAAACTGCAATGGGGAAATTGTGCTCAATAAAAAAAAAATCACCAGCTCCTCTGTTCCTCAAGATACAAAAGGAACTTGGAAGCACAGGACAGATGTTTCAGTCCTCGTGGTCAAAATACACACACAGTGTGTGTGTGTGTGTGTGTGTGTGTGTGTGTGTGTGTGAGAGAGAGAGAGAGAGAGAGATAAAGTCTTTTCAATGATAAAGAAAAAAGTGTAAATGCGCAGCTAATAAAGAATGTTAAGGGGAATCAAATTAGGAGATATTACATGACCCTTCAATACCAGTGACGCCTGTTACCCAAATGAGCCCAGTGATGATAACCAGAAGCTCCTTCCCCAAACTCTGTTGACAAATTTACAAGTTACATCATCAACTCAAAAATCAAAATAGAGCAATAGATCCCTTCCAAAAGAGCTAATACTGCAACTACAAAAACTAGTTCTGGGAAAATTTTCAAAACCCATGATTCATTTGATGCGGTGAAAACAGTGTGGCTTTATCCCCACCCATGAGCTGAAAATTAATAAAAAGTGAGATGATATTAAAAATCAGGAGAAGCGGATAAGCGGAGCAAATTGTGAGTTCGAAAAAAACAAAAGGGACACCGATGCATGGAAACAGATTCAATTCATTAAAGTATAAAGCTAGAATTGAGACAGGTGAAAGAAATCAGAACATCAATAAGCTTAGATGTTCATTCTAGAAATCTGTAGGAAACAAGAAAGTGAATAAGGAATTCATACCTTAAAGAACGAGGAGAGTAGATTGTAGAACCCTCTCCCTCCCTTGAGAAGAGAGAGAGAGCGAGAGAGAGAGAGAGAGAGAGGGGCCCGCCAGGGTGGATGTGCTCGTAGGTTCATTCGTATTTGTACAGTGACAGACTTCGCACCGATCAAAGTGTTTTAAAAAATGAAAATAAAAAAAATAAAAAATAAATTGAAATTCTTTCGTTTTTTTTTTTAACTAAAAAAATTAAAATGTGGGTAGGCAAATTTAATCAATTTAAAAAATAGTAAAAAAATTAGTAACGGATTGCTTCAAATTATTAGCTATTTTTTTTTAGCTTAGTTACTAAAAAAAAGAGTTATTTTTACCTTTCAAAAAAATTTCTTTAACAGAAAAATGATTTACAATATTAGTATAAGTTCTGTTTAGAGTGATCAAAAATTCTAAAAAATGATAAAAATATTAAAAATTTTAAAATTATTTATTTTTTACATTAATGCACGAATTATAAAATTACAATTTATTTTTCTTTATCTTACATTTTGTTACTACAAGCGTTCGCATAATAATACTGCATTTTGATTAAGAATTTATTACAAAAACTAAAAAAAGTAATTTAATTTTTGGTTTAAAAAATTAAATTGTGATAGAAAATAAAAGAAAAAGATTTGAGATTTTAAAAATTAAAAAAAATATATTAAAAATTCTAATATATTAGTAAATATTTTTATTTATTATATTTTTTAATAAAGATGTATTTAAATTTTCAGATTTTCTTCATTTTTTATTTTTTCATTTCTTCTTCTTACTAAATCCTACGACTAAAGCACACCTTAAACACATTAAACATTGATATTACGCAAAACTATTATTATTGAAAAAAAATAAGAATGTCACACAATAATACAAATTCATTGATTTAAAATTAATATAATTTGATCCGACTTTAAAAAAAATTAAATTAAAATTATTATAAATTTCAATGCAATAAGTTAATATGAATTATCAACTGAAATATAATTTAAAATTCAATAGTTTTTATTTAAACTTGATTCGATATTTTAAATATATTTAAAGGTTTTATAAAAATAAATGAATTTAAATTAATTAACTATAAATTAATGCTCATTGAATATCCAGTTCAACTCAGTTTATAATTGAAGCGTGCCATGTTGCATGTATTTATAATGGATTATTTAGATAACAAAATAATGATTTATGGCGAAATCAACTCTGTGCTTGGAGTTTCCAAAAAAAAAAAAAAGAGTAAATCCCTCCAAATCTTTATAAAATTTAAAATTTTTACTCACAAATTCCGAAATTACAATTTTTATAAATTTATAATAACTTTTTAACTCCAAATACTCTTTAATTTAAGGTATGATGAGTCCTTTTGGCACGATGTCATACGCTCAAAAATTCTAAAAGTTTTTAAAAATTTCTAAAAATTATTTACACTACACGAATTATGAATTCACAAATTATCTTTAATTATCTCACTTTTTATCACTCCAAACGCTCTCGACATGTGAGTAAGAAAAGTAATAAACCAAGGTTGATAAGTACAGAATTTGGACTCTACTTTGGACCCAATTGAAAGTGACAATTTTACGAACCTTTGGTAATTTTTTTATACGTTCACTAAAAATTTGAAATTTTCAATAACTTTTAAGAATTTTTAGTTGTTTAATAAAAAGTTAGAAAAAATTTTAAAAATTTTTAGAAGCATTTGGTTGCAAAATAAAAAAGTTGAAGAAATTTTCAAAAAGTTTATAGCAACTTTTAAAATATTGCCAAATATATAAAAAAATAAAAGTTACTAAAAATTTTTCCTTTTTTTTAAGTTTCAAATAACCCTTTAATTCAAACCTATCTTAACGAAACAAGCTTGAAAATACATTTTTGAGATAGGAGCAAGCTAAGAATAATTTTTTTTCGATCTTTTTTAATTAAGTTTAAAATTATAAAAACATATTTATTAATTTCATTTTATATGTAGAAAAATTAAAATATTGAAATGTTTAATTTGACTATATATTTTGTTACTTTATATATTAATACTTTTATTTTTTATTCTTTTAATTAATTGTTAATTTATATATGTTTTATTTATTTTATCACTTTTAAAAATAAAATAATAAAATATTATTAATCTTAATTAGATAAATTTGAACTTCCCATGCCCAAAACAGGATAAGAATCATAAGATGAAGGCGAGAAATAACATGTGATTTATTTAAGACATATTGTCATAAGCAATACTACACTATTATATATATATATATATATATATTAAATTTTTTATCAAAATTAATGTTGTAAAATTATTTTTTAATTTTTTTAATCTATTAAAGAATTTTTGTAATTACAAAATATATTATTTTAATTGAAATTTTTTATATAAGTTTAAAAAAAAAACAATAATTTTCATATTGCCATCTCATTGCGCCTATGGTCCAGAGAATGGACCACTCGTACCTATATGTGGTCTCACAAATTCTGGTTTTGGAGATTCCAAACGGATAAGATAGTGATGTTCATTGGGGATGCATACCCTGCACTGACATTTTAATTAAGGGTTAAATTACACTTTGCATGTACTAATGGACTCATCTTTTTTTTTTTCCTTAAATTTATCTGGACTAATTTACGTATACTTCAACTAATTTCTGGGATCTTAAAGTTAACGATCAGGTAAATTCTCCAGTAATACTAAAGAGACTCAAATTAATAACCACTGAAAAATAAATCTAATATTTAAAATAATAATTAAAAGTTTAAAATTTTAAATTATTGTAATATTAATACTCTATTAAAAAAATATCCAGTTAAATAAGTTTATTAATAGAAAATTTGTGACCAAAAGTTTATGAAGAGTGAGGCTTAGTTTGGAAATACTAGGTAGGAGTGTGCATGGGTCGGATTGATTCGGGTTTGTACCTAACCCGGAACCGAATTGATTTTTTTCGGTTTCTAAAATTTGGACCTGAAATTGAACCGATTTTAAATTGAAACCAAACCAAATCGAACCGAAAAAATCGGGTTGGTTCGGTTCGGTTTTGAGGTTAGATCACTTTGGATTGGGTCGAACCCATTTTCGGTTTAGACAATTTTCGGTTTGGATCGGGTCCATTCCGAGTTGGGTCGGATCCATTAAAAAATGCAACATTTAGTACAAGTCAAAATAAAATACAATCCCATAAAATTACTTAAAAAAAGGCAGCATTTAATAAAATCCATAATAAAATATAATCCCATAATATTATAAATGGAACCCTAACTCCCTTTTATTTTATATATTATAAATTATATAATATATAATTATATATATTAAATTTTCGGGTTGATTCGGATATTTTCGATTTAGTTCGGATTTGGTTCGGGTCGGTTCGGGTTCAAAATATACCAATCCGGGAACCGAACCGAAAAAATCAATTTTGCAATTTTTCAACCCAGAACTGACCCAAAACAATATAAATCCGAACTAACCCAAACCAAATTGACTGGATCGGTTCGGTTTTCGCGTTGTTCGGGTATTTTGTGCACCCCTAATACTAGGTAAAAGCTAACTTTTTTATTTTTATTTTTTAAAATAACCAAAATTACCTCCTTACATTTTAAATTTCTTTTAAATTATGAAAAGTAAAATATCAAATTAATAAAAAACTATAAACTAAATACTAAAAAGTTAACTTTTTTTCTTTTCCAAATACAAAAAACAATAATAATAATAATAATTAACTTTTTTTTTTCAAACTAAGCTTTAATATTACAATAATTTAAATCCTTAATGCGTTAATTATTATAATTAAAGCGTTGCTCTCTTGTTTGATTACAAGGTATGTTAACCAAAGCATATGGTACACTTATCGGGCATCCATAATTCCGTCCAATTAAGTAAATTATTTTCAAATACATTAATTTTATGATTTTTATCCTTTTGGAGTTTTGATTCACTTGAATCCTATAGGTTATTATACACTCAAACGGGTGAAAACCATGAAACCAGGTTCGGTTTGAATTTATTGAATCTGGTTACACTCCATTTCAAAACATTTATTTTGTTGAATTGGTTTTATTTTAAAATAAAGAATTAATTTAATTTGTTAAATAAAATTTTGTATTAAAAACATATTTTTAATTTAAGAATTAAATTGATTTGATTTAAAAGAAATACTAAATTGACCATGATATTAATAGTAAATAGAAAATATGGTAAATATGATATATGATAATAATTTGTCCACTTACTTAAATAATTTAAGCAAATAATAAATTATTATCAAATTTTATTGTCTTGAATTAGATTTCAAATGATACAGAAATTCCAAAGTTTAAGTTTATGAAATGAAATCAAATTCAATTCATGAAATTTTATTTTAATTCAAAATATAAGAATTGGTGGGAAATGTCATTAAATGAAATTAAATTCTATCGAATCCACCATTTTCCAAACGGAGTGTTATTTTATTAAAAATTAGAAAATCACCAACATTAACGTAAGCAAGCATAGAAAAACACTAGGCTAGCAAGTATCGAAGCGCTCTTATCCCATATCACTTGGGTAAGATGGGATAGAATGTAATATAGTGGATTCAATATCTACATACTACAATGTGTTTTAAAGTTGTACAAACACTAGATTGTATTAGAATTCTTAGGCTCCGCATGCTAGGGCAAGGGTAGTATCTGGGGTGGGTGATCCTTCTAAAAATAAGTTACATTGTGCATAACTCAACCTAGTACCTAGGGTGGGTGATCCCCTATAAATGAGTTAAATTACACATAACTTGACCTAAAATTAAACAATATTCTATTGTGATAAACGTGGGTAGTGACAAAATGGACTTAAACTAAACCTAAAATCAAATAATATTCTATTGTGATAAATGTGGGTCATAACAAAATGAAATTAAACTCAACCTGAAATCAAACAATATTCTATTGTAATAAATGCAGGTCGTGACAAAATGGAATTAGAGTCAAAATTTAATCAAAAGTATGAGATCACCCTAAAAATGGATCTAAAAAGGGAGGAGTTGTGACGGACGTAAAGAAACATTAGATAAGTTACAATTAATATGCCCTAGAAGGGGGGCCTAAAAAGGAGAGGAGTTGTGATGAGTAAGCGGTGATATGGATAGGCATAGAGAAACGTTAGGTAAGCTACAATCAAGATGCATTAAAATGCTTATATCCCACATAACCTAAGTGGGATGAGACGAAGATGAAGACGACGACGATAACAACAACAATAACAATGATAATGATCATGATGATGATGATGATAATAATAACAACAATAATAATAATAATACATTTTCAAGCAATGAGCCACAACACAATCTCCAAATAAAATAATAATACAAACTAATTCTCAAAACCCGCACTATGAATCACACAAATAAAAGTACACCTAAAATATATGAGTAAAAGTATAATAGAATATACGAGAGAGATTACAATCCTTTAATTATGTAATGCCCATTCAAGTAGAAGTATAATAAAATATATGAAAGAGATTATAATCCCTCAATTAAACCCTCAGGCCGTGTTTGATGCTCAGATTATATGGTTGGATTAGAGAACTCGTCCGTGGGTCCCACAACAATGAGGTGTTTGTTTGGTTTTTTTGTTAATTCGTGGAACCCACGGATTGGAGTGTTAGTGAGGAGTTTTGGGGGACGTGTAATCCGAGGGGGTTGGGGTATTATTTATCCCCCATGGTTGGATGTGTTTCCCTCTAATATCTGAAGGTCCAAAATTATTTCCTATTACATTACATATTAAATCACATCTTTTATCCCACTTTATATTCCACCAACCAAATACCAAAAAAATAATCCCACATAAAAAATTAATCCAATCTTTTATCCAATCTCATATATTATTCCTATGGTATTACTTATCCCCCATCATCCAATCCTCCTCAAACAAACGTACCCTCAGTTTCTTCTTAAGCTCCTGATGATTACTATTGAAGGGTCATCTAACTAAACATAACTAGGAACATGCATCATTTAAGACCAGACTAAGCCACTCAGGATTAAGCTACCAACGTATCTGTTATGAGGAGTCAAGTTATCGTGATTCTTAAACTTATATTTAAAGCCAACAATATAATTCATTAATATAATCATGATGAGCATTCGCCGCGACCACGCCTTATTGAGCACAATTGCAATAAATTGAACTATTAATCACATACATAACTAAGATTGCATGAGAATTAAGGAGAGAGAAATACACACTTGAGAATGCTTGAGAAAACTTAATTGCATTGTTGGTCGAAAGATTACAAAGTTTAATGAAAGAAAAAATTTAACAACTATACCTCATATAGCATCATTTTTAACATTTTGCAAAGTGACAAAAAGAAACATCTACCTTGCTAATGAGTCATAATAACCATTTGGATATTAAAATAAAATAAAATACACCGAACCTATTTATGTATCAAATAACAATGGAAAACCTATGTCTAGTTGCTTACACGATTCATAGTTTTGCAAATGTTGCGTGGACATTCATCCTTGTTGGTATGAGTATAAAATAAATGTGGGCAATGCATTAAGATACCATATAAGGACCATTGGAGCAATTTTATCACATACAAATATACTAAATTCATATTTACTCTCATCTCTCCCACTTTAGCAACTTTTATTGTCATTATTACCCCCCCCCTCCCCAAAGCAATACATTACTACAAGTACTTAGGATGACTACTTTTGCTATCCCTCCACTTAGGAAAGGATTGTATTAATACCAAATCATTTGAGGGAGATTCTGAAGTAATTTGCCTTCGAAAGGCTTAAATACCATGTCGATGACGTGGCTTCATATTATTGGGCACATCATCAAGCCTGATGCTACGTCGAATTGCTTTCCTCCCATTCGGTCCAATCCTCAGAGACTTTCCCTTCCCTGCTATAACTATCATATAAATATGCAAAAAAAGATTCACGTTGTCCGCTCGTTCTGCTTCTTCTTCCTCCTCTCTGGTACTTCGCATCTGTGAAGCGTCGAACCTACTCTCCCAACCTCTCTTTTCATATATAATTGGAACTCGATTGGAAACCCTGGGTGGTTTCCTTGACGATCTGATCTAATCCATCTTTTTCATATATAATTGGGATTCAGTTTCAGATTTTGTTTTTTTTCACAGTCGTATCAGTTTAAATCTTCGTTTTCTCCTCTGATCTGTCTGACAAAATGCCGTCCATCTACGGCGCTCGATTGACAACTTTCGAGGATTCTGAGAAGGAGAGCGAGTACGGATACGTTCGAAAGGTGCCTCTTTTACCGAATATCTGATCCAATTTTCCCTGATCTTCGTAGCACTGCATTGGCTTTCTAACCGATAGCTCAATTTGATTTGCTTCAAGCCCTTTATTTTTCCTGATTTTTAATTGATATTAAGGTTTATTGGTTATTGATCGATTCATAAATTTCTAACCGTTATGGTTGTTGTTTGGTGAAAAGCTGTAGTTCAGTTTGTTATTATGTGACTGTGTAACCTATTCCATATGTTTTATATGGTTGACAAGGTGTAAATTGATTCAAGTTAATTTTGATGTATTTTAAGTGATTCAGTTAGCTATCTTTGTATGAATATGGCTAAGATGGAGATTTAAAGTTGTCTTTCCTAGATTTGATTAGGGTTTCTGATGTA
Source organism: Vitellaria paradoxa (assembly GCA_019916065.1). NCBI lineage: Eukaryota > Viridiplantae > Streptophyta > Magnoliopsida > Ericales > Sapotaceae > Vitellaria > Vitellaria paradoxa. Next base: position 52,247,319 of record CM034234.1, on the reverse strand, counting down.
AATTTGTATGCCCAATGTTGGGTATCTAATAGCCTGAGGACCTCCGCTCTGCTGGGATTGTACTGTGGTAGTACTTTCTTTATAATTGCTTGTTAGCATTTCCTTTTGCAGTTGACTGACTAAACAAGGAACTAAGAAGACCATGGAGTATGCCTATAAGTGCATACAATTCTTCATGATTGTTTAGTTGTTTATATTTCAAATCTATGTTTCCTGAGTATTGAACCTATTGGCCTCGAGGTCACAAAGAAATGGGCTTCCATTGTGTCATAAAAGTATGTTCCCCACTGTTAGACATAGAACACTAGTTTACCAGCAAATCTTTGTGAAATGTAATTGGATCCTCATAATTGCTCCAATTTTGTGATAATTTTTAATGTCTTGTCCAATAGGTATCAGGACCTGTTGTCGTTGCCGATGGAATGGCTGGGGCTGCTATGTATGAATTAGTACGTGTTGGACATGACAACCTTATTGGGGAAATTATTCGATTGGAAGGAGATTCTGCTACAATCCAAGGTAATCACTTTTTTAGATTTTTTTCCCAAAGCTTTTTAATCTATGCCTTTGTTGAACCCTGTGAGGCCTTCATGTATTGCATTGTTGCCTTTGATTTGATGTATCTCCTTTCCCACTCTCTTTTACTTTGTATCAAGTTTCCCACGGTTATAATCTTGTACATGGTTGAACTAAAGGAACTAAATATTTATAAGAAATATCGATATTCCACTTCAGTTTATGAAGAAACAGCTGGGTTGATGGTGAATGATCCTGTTCTACGAACACATAAGGTAATAGTGTTGTATTATCGTTACAATTTTGCTGCTAGCATGTTTTGATTGTTCTAGATAAAGGATTTAATGCATCATTGTATAACTTCTCCATTGGCATCACAGCCTCTGTCGGTGGAGTTGGGTCCTGGAATTTTGGGGAATATCTTTGATGGTATTCAGGTTTGTGAAATATTTTATTTCTTCATACTGTTCAACTTCTAATTTTATCTAAACAGCATATTTTGTTTATTGGGTTCTTATTATTAGCATTGCTAGAAGTGGATCCATACCAACTTCCATTTCATTTATCTTTTTGTTGAAATTTAATGCAGAGGCCTTTGAAGACTATTGCTAAACGATCTGGTGATGTGTATATCCCTCGTGGTGTCTCGGTCCCAGCTCTTGACAAAGACATACTATGGGAATTCCAGCCTAAAAAATTAGGTATTCAAAAAGCATTCTACTGTTTCTGTTTAGAGGCCTTCTAGTCCCCCCCCCCTCAAAATCGAGAACTGGCAAAGGCCTGGTGCTTTACTGTTTAATATTATCTACTGGTGGCAGGCGAGGGAGATCTTGTAACTGGAGGAGACTTATATGCCGTAAGTTTAACAGCACTCAACTTGGTTTACAGAAGCTTAGTCCCTATTTAAAGTTTTTTTTGTTATATGCCTCTGGCACTTCCATTATGTTAAGTTTCTGAGTTTTCCATCTTATATCACTATGCAGACTGTCTTTGAGAACAGTTTAATGCAGCACCATGTTGCACTTCCTCCTGATTCTATGGGAAAAATAACATACATTGCACCAGCTGGTCAATATTCATTGAAGGTTTGTCTAGTTTTTTCCAGTGCCACTTTTTACTCTCTCTGGCATCCTTTAACTCAACTTACTGACTTATTCTGTGTACATGCAGGACACTGTTTTAGAGCTTGAGTTTCAAGGTGTTAAAAAGCAGTTTACCATGCTTCAGGTTGTTAACCTTGTAATTTGTGGTTTTACTTTCAGAGATCAGATCAGAATTTGATGCATGTTAAATTAATGTATTATGATACAAGCAAAGTTTCTTAATGTGGTTATTCCTATTTACATGTAGAGTTGGCCTGTACGAACTCCCAGGCCTGTTGCTTCAAAGCTTGCTGCTGATACTCCCCTTCTTACTGGGCAGGTAACCAACATAAATAATAATTGTGTTGCTTATTGGTTTTTATTCATGTCACATGTATCTTTGGATTTTCTTTTTTCCTAATGCCTTCCACCCCCCCATCAGCGAGTTCTTGATGCTCTGTTCCCATCAGTTCTTGGCGGGACATGTGCCATACCTGGTGCATTTGGCTGTGGAAAAACGGTCATTAGTCAAGCTCTTTCTAAGGTGATCTTTCATTTTAATTATTGCCATCCTTGAAAAGTAAAAGTGATGGAACTTATTTCTAGTCATCAAACTCCTGATCATACAGTTTGTATTGATATATTTATGCAGTATTCCAATTCTGACACTGTCGTTTATGTTGGCTGCGGAGAAAGAGGAAATGAAATGGCGGAGGTATGCAGGTGTGCTTTCTTGGTTGATGATTTTTAACTGATTATATTGGACATTTTCACTCTGGATTATGTAATTATTCAGGTTCTTATGGATTTTCCCCAATTGACAATGACACTTCCTGATGGCCGCGAGGAATCTGTCATGAAACGTACCACACTTGTAGCAAACACTTCAAACATGCCTGTGGCTGCTCGCGAGGCTTCAATCTATACGGGTACGCTTATTTTTTAAGATGGTTTTACCTGCCAAATATCGAGGTAAATTAAAGCCTTGAGGAGCAAAATCCTTGTCAGGGTAGAATTCATTACTGATTTCGCGTAGCTTTAGTTTACATAGTATACAGTTGGCTTTGGAGCAATGGTAAGATTGTTTCATCACTGACCTGGGGAGTCATGGGTTCAAATCCTGAAAAAAGCATCTCTGCTTACAAAGAGAAGACTATGTACACTTGACTCTCTCCACATCTTGCAATGTGGGAGCCTTGTGCACTAGGTTTCCCATATTTACTACATTGTATATTGTTGGTTTTTCTGAACATATGATTTCATTGTGCCTGTTTCGCAAGATGTGCATTGATGAACATGCAATGCTTTCCATAGGGTACCCTTTCTTTTTCAGCTGGGTGATTAGGATGGGTGTCCATTCTAAATAGAACTGATTTTTAATTGTTATCACTGCACTTTACATGAATGTGACAAGATGCGGTTATTATAGCGGTGAAATGTCTTGAATTAAGTTTATTTTCTTGTACCGTATGAGTTTTCTTTCTTGGAAAACAAACAAAGCTGTCTTGGACTGCATTAAACCTTCATTTAATTTTCTATTTATGTGGATTTAAATCTTCAGGAATCACAATAGCTGAATACTTTAGAGATATGGGTTACAATGTTAGCATGATGGCGGATTCAACATCGCGGTGGGCAGAAGCATTGCGTGAAATATCAGGTCGACTGGTAAGTGACCAAATTTTGATTATTGACTGGTGATTACTTTTAGTACCCTTTTGTTTTTGAAAATGATTCATTTCCTTGTCTTTCTTGCCACACCATTGTTTGTGATGTTGGCTTTTGTATTTTTTACTATCAAGTAATTATTCCACTAGTACCTCAATTGATTGCTAATCTAAAGGCTCTCCCTTTCTATTTGCGATATGTCCTGAAAATACTAAGTCTCTGATATTAATGAAATATTAAGGACAAGTGGTTTATTGTGATAATCTAAGAAGCACGGACACTCTAAGATGGGTGCCGTATCCGTATCCAATACATATCGGATATGCATACTCTTCGGATACTTCAAGATACGTATTGGATATGTCACATGATGTATCTTATTATTTTATCATTTTTCTTCGAATATATGATTAAGAAAAATCTAGATTTGAGTAGTTGAAATTCCTAAAATTATAAAATCTTATGACTTATATTTGTAATATTCTATATATTGAATTATATATTAAATAAATTTTGTTGTGAATATTGTATTAATATATATAACTAATAAAAATATACGAAATTTATAGTTCTTTGGTTGTATCCCTGTCGTATCCGTATCTGTATTCGTACACGTATCATATCCGTATCTCATATCCGTATCCAGGTTTCTTAGGTGATAATATGTTGAATTAGAAATGAAATGTGAGTAAATGAACTGGCATATGGAGTTGCAAGTGCTTGGATCTTATTTTTTTGTTGTTTTCCCCTTTTGTCGTGGAAGTGTTTAGCCTAGAGGGCAGAGGTTTTGTTGTCTGACTTTTGTTCTGATGATACCTCTTGAAGTGGGTACAAAGCCACGGAATGTTGCTTACATTTTTACTTTTTGTAATGACTATAAGATAGGACGAACAGACTCACCATCAAGGGTACTATCTGCAAGTTGGATTGATGAGAAACTTGGACATGTGGCAGACATACCTTGCACACGTCGGACACACCCTTTGCCATGAGCAATTTTTTTTTGTTCAGACATAACTTGGACACTTTACAAACCCGTTTTGGACACGCCATGAACTCATTTTGAACACATGATTGACTCACCTTAAATAAAAATAATAATTTTTTATTGACTCTTAAGCCATGAAATATAGTTTATTATCATTTTTCATAAAATGTAATCATTATGTAACTTTTTTTTATTGATTTTTAGATATAAAATACATAGTTTTAAATTTTAGTGTTATATTGCATTATATTTGATATAAAATACATAGTTTTAAATTTTAGTGTTATATTGCATTATATTTGAATAGAATAAATATTGAAGACATGTAAAAAATGTATGTTTAAATATATTGAATCCCTGCTGTGTCATGTTTTGCATTTTTTTAAAATTGCTGAGTTGGCGCATCCGTGTCATGCCAGTGTCCGTACTTCTTAGACTACAAGTAGTAGGGATTATTTTGTGATCATTTTTTCCATCTCTTCCTCCCATTCCTCATCCCCCTGTGATTCTGTGTTCCTTCATTGCATTCTAGCCTCAGTTGTTGACCTTATTATTCATGTAAAGTTCACCCGTGTCTCTATGTTCATGGTTTTTGTGCTGGGAGGAGTGACGCATAGCAGGCTTTTGCTGAAAATGAGTTTGTTTTTTCACATTTACAATCTTTTATTAATCTTGGTTTAAAAATATGATAGAGTTTATTCAACTGGCAATTGATTTTAAATATTGAGTATTTGCCTGTCAATGAATCTTTCACTTATTATCTTATTTCTCCACAAACAATTGATTGTCATGATCATATGACATTCATTTAAATCGCCGCTATTACTTGGCTTTCATCTAATGAGTTGATTGCATTGTGAGATGATTCATTGTTTGTTTTTTTGGCTACTTGCTTGTTTTTACCTCAAATGCCATGACTTTAGCCCACATACTGCTTGGAAACTGGACTTTGTTCACTTTGGTCCTTGAGTTGCATTAGTATCACATGCCTTAATTTCTTTTTTCAGGCAGAAATGCCTGCAGATAGTGGTTATCCTGCTTATCTTGCTGCACGTTTGGCCTCATTCTATGAACGGGCTGGTAAAGTAAAATGCCTTGGTGGGCCAGAGCGTACAGGTAGTGTCACCATTGTTGGTGCTGTTTCTCCACCAGGAGGAGATTTCTCTGATCCTGTCACATCTGCGACCCTCAGCATTGTCCAGGTGAAATGATATTATGCCATTTTCTTTTGTCTCAATAGTTACCTCTGGTGAGGCATCTCTGAGTTGGATCGTAGAGTAACTGTGGTACATCCTTTTTGCCCACTAGTCGCTAGTTCCTTGTGGTTGGACCATATGTTTGGTGCAATTAATAATTTGAGAAGTGTGGCACTATTCGGCTTAAAGTAGATGTGCACTTAATTTTGCAGGTCTTCTGGGGTCTGGACAAGAAACTGGCCCAGAGGAAACACTTCCCTTCTGTAAATTGGCTCATTTCCTATTCAAAGTATTCATCGGTGCGTTCTTCGAATGTTCCTGGAATTGTTATAATCTCTTGATGTGCATGTGGTTGTCCAGCCTTTTCACTCAAACAATTGTTGAACCCACCTATTTAATTTTTTTTTTCCTTTTGTTGTTATGTTCCCAGGCATTAGAATCATTTTATGAGCATTTCGATCCAGATTTTATTGATATCAGGACAAAAGCTCGTGAAGTGCTGCAGAGAGAAGATGACCTGAATGAAATTGTCCAAGTATGTTATAAAATCAACCCATCCTTCTGATTAGTCATGATGATGTGGAGGAAGATGGTTGTATAAGCCACAATTTGTCTCTAGTTTGCTTTCTGTTTTGAAATTTTAATATCACAGAGCTGCTGCTTCTGATCGCTTCGCTCTCTCTCTCTCTCTCTCTCTCTAACGAATTTTTATTGTTTATTATTTATTTATTTATTGTGTGTGGTAGTTTAGGTTTAGTTGCATGGGTTATGGCTTTTAATGAAGATTATGATTCCTCGCATTTACGTGGGCTTTGTGGCATACATAAAGCTGAGTTGAAATGTCCATGCAGCTTGTTGGGATTGAGTCTTTATCAACTTGACTATTGGGTTTGGCTGTTGTCGGCATCTTTGCACGTTTGAAGTTTGTGGATGGTTAGCCTTTGGAAGTTTTGGGAAGTAAAAGCATGCGTTCTTTGGGTGCTTAGATTAGAAACTATTATTGAAGATATTCTTGTGATAATCTTGAGTTTCAAAATGTCAGTTCAACTGTATTCTGGTGCATATTAAGTTTGAAATGTCTGAAAACCCTTCACATGACTCTTCATTAGCAAGATTGGCTGTGAATAATGGCCTTAGTCATACCAAATGAAACCTTAAAAAATGTCTCCCTTATATTGCAGTGGAAAATTATGCATCACTAAGTTAGGTAGTTGCTTTTGTGTACGTTGTCGGAGAATAACATGGCTCCTTTCCTTACTGCAGCTGGTCGGAAAGGATGCTTTGGCTGAAACAGATAAAATTACTCTGGAGACTGCGAAGCTTTTGAGGGAGGATTATCTTGCCCAGAATGCTTTCACTCCGTAAGTGCTGCATTACTAATTACTCTCTCTGCAAACTAATTACTCTTTTGCATTGGCTTTTAACTCTTATATTTGTTTGTATAACATGTGGCAACAGGTACGATAAATTCTGCCCTTTCTATAAGTCTGTTTGGATGATGCGCAACATTGTCCATTTCTATAATTTGGCCAATCAGGTAAACTTCCCAGCTATCTTCCTGTCTGTTTTGATTGATTGTCCGTTTGTATGTACACTTCAGATCCCCATTGCATCTGTGAGATCAGTTGTGAGGATTATGAAATAACAGATTTATGCTCCTTTCCTGTTTATTAAAGCTTGTCCATCTTTTGTTCACAATCTTTTGATTGCTGAATAATATATATATATATAGAGAGAGAGAGAGTGCATGCTAAAGCATCAAGCACAAAATACAACATTGTGAACTATTTGAGAGATTCAGCAGTCATTAACAGCATGGTGCAAGTGTTTATATAACCATGGGGGGAGCGAGTTTCGGATTTTTCTGACTGAGGATGTGGTTGATGTACAGGCAGTGGAGCGAGGAGCTGGTATGGATGGCCAGAAGATATCTTACACTCTTATCAAGCATCGTTTGGGAGATCTGTTCTACCGCTTGGTGTAAGTGAATTGGCAATCGAGGACAACATGTTTTTTTTTTACGTTCTCTTGTTCTTTTCTTATTTTTCTCTTTTTTTAGTCTAGATGTTACGGGTCTTTCTGTGCTAATTTTTGTATATTATGTTACAGGTCTCAGAAATTTGAGGATCCAGCTGAAGGGGAGGAAGCTTTGGTGGGAAAATTCAAGAAGCTTCATGAGGATCTAACTGCTGGTTTCCGCAATCTTGAGGATGAAACTCGATGATCCAACATTTGGGAGAATTACGCTGATCCGCTCGGTGGGAATCCTGATATCTGGGGCAGCTGCGGCCTGGTTTTGTTGCGTTGTTTCTTATTTCCACGGGAGAACCAAATGTGCATGGAATGTCCATCTTTAATGTTTTGGCCCACGTTTTTTATGGTTTGGCTAGTTAATTTATTTTTTTGTAGCTGAGTCATTACCCTTTTGTTTTGTGAAGAATAAAGAGTTGTTTGATTTCGATTTTTTGATTTAACATTGATCCAATAAAATATGAGCGAGCATATTATTTGAATTATTGCTTTCAATGCTCTTTAGTACTAATGCAAATATGCAATGAAATTTGGAGAATGTAGTTTAAAATGTTTTCACCTCAAATAGCAATGAATAATGTCACCATCTTCCCTTTTTTTTTTTTTTTAAAAAAAATCACATTAACAATGGTTAAATGGGCTTCTTTTGACCATTTTCATAATCCTACATTAGCACCTTAAACTCCTGTTCGACGGTACACGGATAAGGCAACCCCCCCTCATGTCTCATGTACAAGCACAAACGTACAAAAGCCGGTTTCTCAAACCATTTGATAGAAAACAGAAAACAGGAGCATGATTAGTCCGACAGAAGCTTCTCGATTCCCAGCTCTGTCCTTCCCACAATTTCATTGACAAAGATGCATCATTAGAGTTCCATAACACAACCGCCCCCCCAACAACCAAAAAAAAAAAAAATCACAGCAAGTTCTGCATGCAGCATCAAAATGCCAATTGTAAGAGACGTGGTCTGTCCTTCAGGAATATATCACATGTAGTTCTATGCAAAATCAGCCAGGGCCAACTTTAGGAATGTCATAATGCTCACTCATGTTTGCAAGATATTGGTTGAAATCCTGAATCCGATCACGGTGCGATTTATTAGCCACTTTGGCCAACCTATGAACATCAATTCTCTCCTTTTGCTCCATATAGCGTCTCTCTGCTGGGGTGAGATGATTGTCATAAGAAGCAGCATTTCCTTCCTCGGTGGATTTGTGAGCACCATCCACGTCATCCTGGTTCATGTCCGCTGACTTCCCTGTATCTCCTCCTACACCAAGAATCAAGCAAGATTAGAGAACATCTAAAAATGTATCTCCTCCTACACCAAGAATCAAACAGGATTAGAAAACACCTAAAAATAGTCGGTGCCATTTGCAGGCTAAACTATATGAAGATGCATCCTAGGAATGTCATTTGATGGATACATTACAATTTAGGAAAAGTAAACTCCAACAACCCTTCACTAGACCATGTTTTCAAATCACGCCTACAAGGATAATATTGATTTGTACGTCCAAAAATATATGATACTAAACTCTCACAACAAATTAAATGTTTATCATCATGACCAAATCATTATTGAACAGTATCATTCACAAAAACTGACATTTTTATAAGCCTCAATCTTGCTTTCAACCTCTTCTCTATCCTTTTCCCTTCAAATGCATTCACAAAAAAACTTGTTGCTAACACAATAAACCTAAAAATAGCTTAGCAAACTTGCCACACTTCAAAATCAAAAACTAGACCAAAACAAATTACTTAGGAAATGAAAGGACGAGGATCACTAATTTTCATGTCTAAAGAAGCTGAACACATGTTGTGTATGCACAGGCATCCATGCAAATAGATGCAAGAAAACACGAATGCTTTAATAGAAACAACCAACTAACCTGCTGAAGGCTCATTTTCACTGACGTGCAAAATTTGATCAGTAAGTTTGTTATGTTTCTTTTTCTTTTTCATCCCTCCAGCCTTGACATCCAGGGCCTTTCCTTTTAGCTTCAGCTTCCCACCAACAACATTCTCATATGAAGACATTGCCCCTGTTGCAGAGACAAAATAACAAAACTTAGAGCTTGCATATTGGCGGGGTAATAAATTCAAAATAGCAAAGCAATAACAGGAAAAAAAGAATCAACTTCTAACTATGGTGTCGTAAGTCCACCTACTTCCTATAAACTACAATTTGTATAAAAGCAGAAAATAAAGTGTAACTCGACTGTGGTGCCATCCTCACAAAAAGAAGAGTCACTTTCACTTCATCAGATACAAACAAAGTTTTCAGCTTTCACAAGGAAAACTGACCCCATAAATCCATGAATAACAATCAGATACAACCATTTAGAATATAATAAGTAGTAGAGTAAGGAACTCACTCAGCAAAACCTCAAGCTTAGCCAGACAGATCCTTCTACATTCATCTTTGGGAAAGCAAATTAATTACACAACAAACTCAAAGGAATTTAAGAGAGATAGCAGTTTCTTTTTTTTTTTTCTAAATAAAATTGCATTAATCTAGGCATCAAGGCGACAGCAAATATAAAAGATGACAGCAAATACAAAATAAAACCTAAGCATCCATATCAAGGAATTAAAAAGATGACAGCATGATGAGGTTAACAAGAAAGGAAAGTTTGATAAATTATTATCAGAGCAAATCTCAATATTTTATTGTTTACAACATTAATGACACCTTTTGATTTCATATTCCATCAATTCCAAGAGCTGAAAATCCATTCCATCCAGTATTGAAAAGTGATGATCCATTAAAGATCACTGAAATGGATGAAAATAATATAAAAACCCTTGCAGCTTCAAAACAAGAAATTTCATGTTCTACAGCAATTTTTTTTTTTTTTCCTTGTTTATGTATAAATGGGATATTAACGAGACTTAAACCAATTACATTACTGTTATATTTGGATCAAATCAGGCAAAGAAAATGGGATAAATAAAATTACTTATTACACATTTATTTTTTATGCTTTACCAAATAGAAGTTAAACTTTTACCAAAAATCCATTCCCTTTCCTTTTATTCCCTTTCTTTTCATTTTTCTAACCCAACTGAAAAAGAAAGAAAAATTCCAAATTAATGGACTTTTGTACTGAAAATTCCATCTTAATCAAATTCATAAACTTTTATTGCGTCCCACTCCCACCTTGTGCAGATTCCATTGCATCTGCAGTAAAAATTCATATATTTGATTCAAGTTTTAGTTAATTAAAATAGAATTTTTCGTTAAAAAGTTCTTTTATTTCTATTATTTTTTTTTTGCAATTAAAAAAAACAAAGAAATAAATTTAACCTATTTCCCCTAACTTTTCCCTCGGCTAGTCTTTTTCCTTTCATTTAAATCCGAGATCCAAAAATCATGCTTGAATTTATTTATTCATCGACCTCCATTATTATAAACATAAGCTCGTAGAGTTAACTGCTACATAAACCAAAACCACCAAGTTCATCATTTGTAATAGGAACTGCTCTTCCTCTTCTTATTACAATTAGGAATTAATTGGAAAACACACACCCACACACAGGCACAGGCACACAGAGAGGCTTCTTAAATCTTACTTTCATGTAATAATCTAAAAGCACACAACGAACCCTAAAAAGTTGAGATCACAACACAAAAAAAAAAAAAAAAAAAAAAATTTCAATTTGAATTTGTTAAGTAGAAAACCACAAGGACGTTTGATATTGAAGGTCTAATCATGTGTTTGCTAATTTTACCTCCAAAGCTATACCGAAGGCCCCTTCTCCAACAATGTCGTCGACGAAGTGGTTTAGCTTCGGTGGAACATTATATAGAGAGAGAGAGAGAGACAGAGAGGAGGAGTAGATAAATAGGCTTGAGAGAGATCGGGCCTCCGCTCGGAGCCCATGGCCTAACTCCCTACTGGGATGGGCCTACTTACTGGGCCGAACCAAACGTGAACCACATTCACGGCATCACCTGAGCCCTGGATTGGGCCTTGAGCGCTTAGGAATTGGGCTGGAATCCATTAGATAAAAAGCAAAATAATAATAATAATAATAATAATAATAATAATTAAAAGAAATATTATTCATAGGGTATGTTTGTTTCAGAGGTAACATAGATAAGTTTTATTGGAATAATTTTTACTCTTCATTACATTAGTTTGGAAAAAGGGATAATAATTATATTACGGTAAATTGTTACTGGTTAATAATAAGTAACGGGGAGTAATAGAAAAATTGTATCATTTTCTCATTATCTCATAAGACATTCCTTTATACTTTTGTAAAATCTTAAGTAATGTTCTCTCTCAGCATTTCAAACATAATATAATTATTATCGGATAATAGTTATTCTCTCAATTTAAATATAAGAATCATTAAATTGTTATCTCTTAACTATTATTGGGGTGACAATTACTCATGTAATTTTTTATTTTCAAAATTTTTATCTCGTATTAAATATTCTTATAATATAAAATGTTGATAACCTATTTTGACGGCATATGATTTTTTTTTCTTACTTAGAAAAAAGGTCAATATTCGAAAATACTACTAATTTATTAGCAAAATTGATTTATATACAATAATCGATGTTTTCACAAAAAGAAAAAAAAAATTTACTTGTCTAAGGAATCATTTGGAAGCAAAATTTTTGAAACTTTTTGGTAATTTTTAGTAAAAATTACTAGATACAACTTTTTATGTGTTTGGTAAAATTTTAAAATTTTCAACAACTTTTAGTAGCCTTTGATTATTCGATAAAAAGTTGAAAAAATTTTCAAGAACTTTTAACAATTTTCGGTTGCTTAACCCAAAAAAAAAAAAAAATTGAGAAGATTTTAGAAATTTTTAATAACTTTTGAGATGTTGTCAAACCCGAAAAAAAAAAAAAAGAAATACTAAAACTTTTTCTTTTATTAAGTTACAATCGAGCCCAAAAACCTAAAAAAAATCCATACTTTGCTTTTAGGATGCAAATTTTTTAGCCATGGCCGTACATTTTGTTAATGGAAATAAGAAAGAAGCTTAATTTTATCAAAATTATTGATTAATAGTTTTTCTTCCTTTACCCAAAAATTAGTAATTATTGAACGGTCAAATTTAAGTAGTGCTTCGATGAAAAAAAAAAAAAAAAAAAAAAGAGAGAGAGAAAGAAAAATTAGTTTAAAAGTAATAAGTGATGAAATTTAATTAAAGTTAAAAAAATTAATAAATTTTTATAATTTTTTATAAAATTTAATCTTCCAACAGTTACCTTAAGCTGTTTGGCTCGTATCTTCGTTCAAATAGATAATGACTTAATAATAATAGACTACGATAGACCTCTAACATTCCAACCTTATCTTAATTGAAAAGACAAAATTGTGTAGATAATTATTTTATAATAAATGGATAATCATTTACAATAAATAAAATTCAGTATCAAAAACTTGAAACTCGGTCAAACAATTAAAAAAAAATTGACCGCGAGATATTCATTACATAGACCAAATTCTTAAGGATTGAATCTCTCTTATTTTGTACCGTATACACTGGTCCCTTAATATGTGCAACAGTAAATCGTGAATTTACGTCCGAAGGATTGGTCCCAATAGTTGATAGGGAAAAAATTTGAACTTGAAAGTTTTGGGATGATAAGCTCCTAACTCTTAGACTAAGAGGGTGTTTGGAAGTTAAAAAAAAAAAAACTTAAGTTTTGGTAGTTTTTTGATTTTTTTTTTTTTTTTACACTTTTTTGTGTGTTTGGTTGAACCAAGTGGAATTTTTAGTATTTTTTAGTAATTTTTGAGTGTTTGGTAAATTTTTTACTATAACAAAACAAAAAAGTTGTAACTTTTGAATGTTTGGTATGTTTTTTACTGTAACAAATAAAAAAGTTGTAATTATGGAGTGGTACTTTTTACTGTAACAAATAAAAAAAGTAAAAAAATTTATGATTTTACCAAACACACAAAAATCAACTTTTGATCTTTTTTTACTAATTTTTGAATTGCCAAACACCCTCCAAAGCCAACCCGCCTAATCCGTTGGGATTAACTCAATCAGACAGTACCACCTTATAGTTACTTTGACACTGACAGTTATGTTTCCCCAAACGCACGCAGCATGGCTCCTTCATGCGGCTAGCCATCAACCATAGGTTTGGGCATCGTTTGAAAAAAAAAATAAATAAAAAGTACCTCAATTACTAATTACTAATTTTTTTATTTTTTTTAAATAGTAAAATTTATCCCCTTATATTTAATATTTTTTAACATTACAAGATAAAAATATCAAATTAATAAAAAATTATAAAACTAACCATAAAAAGTTAACTTTTTATCCTTACTGTTTAATAACTAACTATTATCCAGCAACCAAAAAAAAAAAATCAACTTTTTTTTTCCCCCAAACTCAACCTTAATACAAGGGATAAGTTAGTAACTCGAGAGTTATCAATCAAGTTATATATGCTTTGTGTGAACTAGAGAACAAATGCTTTATCATCTTTACTTATCCTATGGATAGACTTGTGTCAACTTTGTCTAATCTCCAAGCCTAAGCAGAGATGAATAGATAAAGTTAATTGTCTATCCAAACACCGTCTTTACATACCCATTTTTTATGATTAATTTATTTTATTATATTTTATTTTTTTAACAAATAAATAGTCATTTTCTTCTCATGTTCCTAATCAGACTAAAAAATAAAATAAATTTAACATTATTTCAGTTTGCTACGTTTTCCTTCCATTTTTCGTAAACATTGCCAAACAACCATTCTTAATACGCAAAAATAAAGTAAAAGATTAAAGCCACTTTCACTCTCCTCTTTCCTGAGAATAAACAATAAAGTATCACACCGGTCTTAGATTAATTTCCACTAAATCAAACCTATTGAAATTCAGATTAATTAGAAAGGAAATCCTTGAATGTCTGTCTCCCATTGAGGAAGGATTCAAAGGTGATATTGGGCTCCGCTCAGTAGATTCCAGGGACAATCCTATAAGGCACCTTCTGGCAATATAATTTCCAATATTTCCCATACCTGCAAGCAACCATCATATGAGAGAGGGAGGGAGGGAGGGAGGGAGAGGGAGGGAGGGAGCTTGCATTTGCTTACTTTGATCGACATCTATCATCATCCCTTTTTGCTCGGTCAAAAAGGAGGATGGTAAGAAACAATACATAGAAGTAAGGAAGAAACTGCAAAAATGAAAAATACTTTATTAAGCCAAAATGTTATTCAGAAGAAGGAAGTGCAGCTACTTCCAGTTATGCAAAAGCTTACATGGTTGAAAAGAGCTGGCACAGTCCAGAAAAAAGCTGCTAATATTTCCGGTACATAATGAAAATGACGAGATAAGCCCCACCTGCCAGACGCGCAATGGTAAAGGGGTGGAATCAAATATTGACAATAGATCGCTAAATTTGGACAGAAAAGCAGAGATAAGAGCGTGAACAAAGCACATGGCTTAGGAAGAAACCAACTATTTTAGGTGGTGTTTGGATGGCCAAAAAAAAAAGAAAAAAAAAATTGGTGTAAAAGTGACTCGTGATAAAATTTGATTAGAGAAAGTTGAAAAAAATTAGTAAAAGTTGGAATTTTTTTACCAAACACCAGCAACATTTCGTGGTACCATTTGCAGAATGCAAGATAAACACGGAGAGCTCACCATCCTGAGGTCAGGAGAAGACTCGTTTTCGTCTCGCCAGTGGCTGTTGTGTATGAGGCCTCAATCTGTATAAGAAGAGAACTGAATTAGCTAATCTAGCAAGAAAATCTTTGAAAATGCCAGTCAGACACAAGTTTGGCCATCGAACCAATAAAACGTGGCACCCGAGTTATTTGTTATGATGAAAGCAAATACCTTTGAAGGAGCTTTTCCCCAAATCGAGCACTTGCCATTTGTTCTTCGAAATTCTTGCCTTTGCCTATCACAATCATAGTTGATGTAGATGCATAGAACGCCTGCTACAAGAATAGAAATAGCAAGCTGGAAAAGTGGGACAAGTTTGTTAGAACAACTGGAGATGAGCACAAATCATCTCCTTCTTCTTAGGGGTTTGGCCTGGAGAGTGAATTTCTCGGAGTCAAACCCTTTTTTTTTTTCTTCTTCTTCTTTTAGATTAATACTACAGATTATCCCCTTATTTAGTAGAACTAATCCCTAGAGCTACTGACCAACTCCACAGGTACCAAGAGCTAGGTAATGTCGAGAGGGTTCAAATTGGTGACCTTTAATTCAACAAGTAGAGAGATCTTACCGCTGAACCATCTCATATGAGCTGGGCACAATTCTCAAATTAGCCAAGGACAAAAGAATGATTACGCTCACACAATTGATAAGGTTTTTGAGCAATAACTTTCTAAGCAGGAATCTCATACTCTCTCAAATGCTGTATTTACAGCTGAATTAGACAGCCCAAACTTCTCTATAATTACTCCTTCTGCCCAATTGCAAATCATTAGCATAATGATAAAGGTATCAAACTAATTTGTTTTGTACAACTGCCAGGCCACTTCCAACCCAGATTTCCAAAATAAACAGGCCGTGAACAATAGCATGGGATAAGTTTTAATGACTGAAAATTTTCTTCCTTTTTCACCTCACTTATAACTCAAGATGCCTTTGTGGATTGAATTTCAACCAACTCCCTGTAACTAGTCACAGAAACTCAAAAGCACAGAATATGTCTGTGATTATTCCTTTGGTGGGCACTAACCATACAGGAGATGTGTCCCTGACCCTGGTAGCCACATTGCAGGTGTGCAAAATGAAATAAAGGGTAAACTTTTTTTTTTTTTTTTTTGGTGGGAATAATGGGAAAGAATATTATATGCATATGCATTTTTTGTTTTTTGGTAGCTCAAAACTGGATAGAATTCCTATATTGTCAATACTGTAGAATGAGTTCAATAAGTAAGATGAGTAAAAAGGCAGGTTCATAATAATGTTTTCATATATGATAACATAGGCCATTTCAGTGCAACGAGTACCTGAGCTCCAAGATTCACAGGATGATTCACTAAGTACATGCCAGGAGAAGTATAGACAGATGGGACCCATACCAAGCATCCCCAGCATATATAAAAGCCAGCTACGAAACCCCCAAAAAAAAAAAAGAAAACATAAAATATTTACATTGAGATTGCACATCAATGACATTAGCACAGAAAAAAGAAATAGTGAAAATGAGATCCAAAACATTTAAAAGTATGGATTTGGTGATCTTTCAAATGAGAATGATTAATTAGGGTACAATGCAAAAATAAACCTGAGCAACTGATTTGCAAGGTTGCATGAATATATGCAACGACTTTGCCATAAGCACGCACGGATGGTAGTCAATACAGACAGGTCAATGGAGTAACTTCATATATTCTCTACTAATATTAAGTTAATAAATATGGAAAAATAAATCATACCATCAATGCCGACTAATCACTTCTAATTGTCCATAAGCTACCTAAGTTGGGCATGTGAAACATGAAAAATAATAGAAAATCTACAAACCTCGATCATGTGCAATATCCATCGTGTTCCAATATCCATCTTCCCACCAAAAGAACTTTGTAACATACACTAGCATCAATATAGTATTTACAAGCATGGAATCAGCTACTCTCCCATTTGTTTCATACTGTCAGTCAATGCAACTACACATTAGAACACATTAACTAAATAATTTTCTTAAACTTCAAATGATAATAATCAAATTATAAGACTACATTGAATAACAGATTCCACAAATGATAGGGGTGCACAAGCAAACTGATCAACCTGGGAATTGAGCCAAAACCAAGCTTCGATTTTCAGCTTGATCAAGTTTTCGTGAGCATTGGTTCACTCCTGGTTTCAGTTTTTTCACAACTGATGAAATTGTTTCCTACAATTTTTAGATTGATCCGGTTTTCATGTGCATTGGTTCAGTCCTGGTTTCAAATTTTTTACAACTGATGAAGTAGGTTCCTTCAGGTTCAGTTCTGGGTTGTTTATTGACTTGTACAAAACCCAAGTATAAAATCAAATTAAGCTCCAGCTAGCTTAAGTCTAAGCAATAACGGTATGAATGGTGCATAATACTGGGGAAGGTATGGCTCCTACTTTATGTGAGACACCAAATAAAAGGGACTGCAGCTAAATTTTCACATTAACAACCTACGGTATGTTCATCTGCATCAACTTAAAGAAAGTGTCTTCTACATAAGCAATCTTCTCATGTTATCCCTCAAAATGTAGTGAACAGAGGATTCTCTTTCGACACTTGTATAAAGGGAGGACTGAGCATGAATTAAAAGGCAGGAAATAATTCACAGCTGGGCCACAGTCCCTGTCTGTTTGCTAAGAGTTGGCTTTCTTGGACCACTAAACGAAACCCTGGTTTAGAAACAAACCAAACCTTTTTCTCCCCCCCCCCCCTTAAGCCGGAGCTTCATTTTCAGTTTAATTTTGAGGACTGATCTACGTAAATGTATACAATTAGTAAGCCGATGAATGAAATCGAGTTTAGGAGGCAAATGGTGAAGGAGTAACAGAATAATTAAGCAATGGGGGAAAGTTAGTAATCAATTGGCAGCACATAGGAAAAGACCAGCACAGATACTGATATTACACTGTAGCCACCAGAATTTTAGAGAAGAAAACTGCAGACTGAACCTATCGGGTCCCATCTTCATCAATGGAAAAAAGGAGAAACGATTTTTGAGGTTTATTGGTTGACTAACCAATAGCATCCCCCAGGTTAGTTGCTGATATTTGGAAGTAAAACAATCCCAAAAAAGAAAAAAAAATTCTAGATAATTCAACATACATATCAAGGAATATGATGGAGTACCAACCTGTTTTATGCAATAGGTCACAGCAAGAACTGCCCAGGACATCATGCCAAATCTGCAGTTTGTAAAAACCTTTATATCGAAGTTCTTTCCAATCCGAGGATACAGCTCCATGCCCTGCAAGAACAACAATAACAAAAAGTGCCATTTGATTTGGGAAAAGTTTGGAGATGCCTCTTCTAAAATCTTGAGACGGTTCAGAGATTGAAAATTAATCAAGTAGACTAAAAACAAAAGTTTCTTAACTTTTCGATTGATCAAACACAAAGAACCTTCTGAATCTAAAAAGCATAATGATGAGTCAAGAATTCTTATTTGACAAAGTCTGTTTGCTAAACTGCACAGCTGTGGAAACAATTTCAGTATGCAACAGATCTTTAGCCTGGATGGCATTCTGAGAGGCTACATTTTAAGTAACTTAGTAGGATGGTGAACTGACTAAACTTCCAGATTAGAATTTTTTAATCATGATTGCATGTTTGCAACTGGTTGGAAGTCTTCTTTTCCACCCCCTTCCAAATATCGTCAAATATTAAGGCAAAAAGATTATACATGAGTAAATAAGTAAATAAAAAGAACTAAAATTAGGTGATATAATATAAACATCACAGCTGTTAGAAGATGCTTACCCAATAGAAATCAATTATTAAGTTTCCACTCGAACCCGAATCCGTAGAAGATGGGGCAACATGACCCTTGTATGCACAAATCATGAGCGTCAAAAATTTAGACGGATGTCGCATGAATGAAAAAAACACCAAATGGTTAAGCCAATCTAAAACTTAAAAAACAAAACTCACTTTTATGTACAAGAAGATACAAAAGATGAAGCTTCCAAAAATAAGTGCTGAATAAATTTCTCCCAGATGATCATAGACAATTGAGGGGTTGAAAATCCCAAACCTGAAAGTGAACATAAGAAGAGATATCAAATGCACTGGATGATGAAAAGAACTCAGTCCATTGAAATTAATAACCAAACATGCATGTTGTTTCTCAAGAAGCAGGTTCCAGAGAATGTAAACTCAAAATGAGAACTATGATAGAAGGCTATTCTACGTTAACCAGGGACAAAAAAATAAAAAATAAAAAATAAAATAAAAATAAAAAGGAGAGAAAAAATGAAAGAAAGAAAGATACATTAAGTTCAAAACCACATGACATCATACTTGGAGCCCAGGAAATTATTTACAATTGTTATCAATAGTAAGATGAAATTGATACAATGGCATAGAAGAAAATATGAAGCTAACAGATGACAATATTCATTGCTGAAATGAGCAAATAGCATCATTGCTTCTAGAAGGCAAAAGTAGAAAACAAAGAAGCTAACCAGGTAATAGAATGTCAGGAAGAGAAAGGTAATCATGAAAGTTCTGCTGACATTTTCAGCAAAACGTGGAAATATGAAATATCAAGCGGGTTACATCTCTCATACCTTCATTATCTTATTTAATTACCATACTTCCCAAAATTCCTAATGAAAGATGCAAGCATGGAACATCTAAATGTTCTTTTCTACAATACTTCCTATCTTTAATTTGTGAACAGAAAGCTGAGTGAATGATAAACAATAAATATATGCCTGAATAATGAATATAGTGAACAATCCACTGGAATTTTTATGTCAGCTAAAAATAAACAACAAATATATGCACTGAATATGGTGAACAATCCACCGGCATTTCTATATCAGCTAAGAACAGCAGCTAGTAGAAGACTATCAGAAATTACAACCCTCTAAATGCACAGCCACCCAATGCTCTATGGTACATTAACACATAACAGGGCTAAATGCCTGGATAATAATAGTAAAACCCTAACCACCAAAGGCCGAGATAAGTAATCAATGTCACTGAATATGCTGCCACACCATTTGCCTGCAAAGCACAGAAAAATGAAGGGTCTAATTTCAGCAATATAAAAATTGAATAAACGACTAACACCTGCTCATTTTGTGCGGTAGGAAGAGAGAGAGAGAGAGAGAGAGAGAGAGAGATCAATGCTACTTATATAAACACCTGTAAAATAAGTAAAACGTACAGTCATGCACGGGCATAAAGGATGCAGAAACCAACAAATCATTATCAATGAGATAATATGAAATATCTAACACCTTGTAGACAGGCCGGTTTCCAGTTGGAGATATTGGGCCTTCGACCCTTTTGCCGGGTAGAAAGAGTTGGAGTACAGCCTCAAATGCTGCATAACAAGCAATTATTTTCCATGCACTTGCAGTAGGTTTTGGCCAAATGTTAATAAAACCCAGCAACCCATGTTGCCTTAGGTAACCAATAGTCTCAGATATAGAACCATCAGCATGGACCATTGTGTACCATCTGCATGAAATGGCAATTGGCACATACAATACTTAGCAACTGTGATATTAAAATTATCTTCATAAAAAATCTCAATAAGTTCAAAATTCAAAAAAGTAGCTCGAGGCTATTTTTTGACATTTGCTTAAGGAGAAGAAAAATTATCATTCCCAAAAGATAATAAATTAACCTAGTAAACTAGGATCTCAATTTTGTTTTTTGCCTTCATAGAGAAAAAATAATCAAGTTTCCAATTAATTTTGGTCATTGTGATGATAGCCAAAATGTTGGATTGCAACATACAATTCAGCCAAACCTTACGCCCAAAATAGGTGGAGTTTGCAACATGAATCTTTTTGCTCCATTCATTTCCGCCAATAGTCATGTTTTCCCTGAGATTATTTGGTATTTCTTCACAATGTTAGTCCATATAATCATAAGTTTATATTTTGTCCTTTTACACCTTCTATTTGGAACCAATCACTCTTCCTCATTAGTGCACGTTGGACATAAAATCATAACTGCTCTTCTATCATTGCCACCTCAATTTTCATTAAGATATTTTCATTTTTTATCCTATCTTTTATTGTATTACCATATATCTATCTTTGCATCCCCATTTTTGTTACGCTCATCTTATGAGAGTGTTGCTTCTTAATGATTCAACACTTTACACCATAACATATAGCTGACCTTATACCTGTCCTACAAAAACTTCTTTCAAATTTGTTGTCACATAAAAACACTTGAGACACTTCTCCCATTTATGCCTAGTAAATTGACTACGGAAACCATTTTCCTCATAAAGATACTGATGGAAAAATATAGAAGAAAAAAATTCCTCATATAATATTTTATTAGGTCGGAGAAAGCATATGATAGGGTCTCCAAAATTCTTCTCATGACGATTATTAAATATCTTATTAAAACATATACTCCATCTCTCTTTAATATCCCCTTCTTTTACCAAAACACTCTGGTTTTTATTTTTTATACACCTAAGTCCTTATCCTTTCTCCTATTTTTAGCTAACTTATAGATATCTTTTTCCCTATCTTTTGTACCTAATTTGTTATATTGCTCATCAAAGACCTTATATCTAACCTTTCTAGTTGCCATAGCCAATTTGTACCTTTCGTAAGCTTCCATGTTCCTACACTAAGGAAAATTTATATAGCACTTTCTCTCAGTCTTAATCACCACTTGTACCTCCTTGTTCCACCACTAAGTGTCCTTTGAGGGTGGTCCTTTTTCCCTTAGATATACCTAATAGCTCTACAACTAATGACGAATACAAGGTGGCAAGGTTCAAAAAAAAAATGTAATTTTAACAAATATTTTGAATATCCCTTATGGATCCCCCTCCCAACTTTTTTTTTTCTTTTTCAACACCTCTAATAGCTCCAACTGTTTATAAATTTTCAACCTCGCCCACCAAGATTCAAATTTTGGATCCATCACAAACATCTAGTAATTTCATTCCATTTGATATTTACGTCATCATCTAACTTCCATTTTCCTTCCCTTAGCATTTTATCCTTAGAAGCCACTTCTCGTTCTTCTTTTAGGTTCTCATATTAGTTCTTGAAAGTTACTTCCTCTATTCCTTCTTTTCCATTTATTAACACACAGATCTAGCACCACTAATCTATCTTGTGTGGTTAGATTTTAACCGGGCATTATCTTACAATCTTTATATGAAACATGATCGAGCTTTCTAATATTTGACAACTATTATATCATCTTTTCACCAAGTTATCTCCAAATTCATAACTCCATGCACCACACCGTTTCTCTTGACATGCCCGTTCAAATTTCTTCTATAAAAAAAAAAAAAAAAAATCTCCATTCAATATCTCTTGAATAATCCCATCCATATCTTTCCAAAAGCGTTATTTTATTTTATTTTTTTTACTTCACCTGGTCCTACCTTGGGTATGTAAGCACTAATAGCATTAATCATCTCTTCACTTAGTATAAAAAAGTTTTATTGAAAGTACTCTATTTCCTATTGTCTTAGCACTTACGGCATCATCTTTGAGATCCCTATGAATAATTTATCCCTACTCAATTGCTATTCTCATCTTTCTCAAATACCAAATTTTAACACCGTATTTTCAATTTCTCTATATTTTTCTCATATCCTCTAGCAAAAAAATCATTCAAATTCATATGCCAAGTCGGAAAAACTCACTCAATTAAAAGCAGCATATTTCAAACAAACAACCACCAATCATGTCATGTGCTTATACAACAGAATTTGTAATCTGTGGTAGTATATAGCAAGTGGTAACACTACATATGGTGTTATTTTGAGGAGAGAAGGACAGATCGATCCTTTAATTCTTTTTTCTTTTTTTTTTTTTTATTATAATTGGGACCAAGTAAGGTAACACTAACACAACATGAGATTCACTGATTCAAAACGTGAAAGTTGCTTCCCACTCAGCTTTTCCCAGGAACCAAACAAGGCTAACGAAAAACATAAGGTATTTCCATTTTTTTTTTAATAATGATAACAAAGCAAACCTTAAGATCTTATATCTGTTGGGATTGAAGATTGATTGAATTCCAGACGAAAATAAAAAAAAAAAAAGGAAAAGGAAAAAGAAAAATAATGAAGAATCCAATTGATTTTAAAGGATTGATAAGGAATGATAAGAGAGAAGGAAACAAGACATACAAAAGAATAACAAAAGGAGGGCAGAGAGTGAGAAGCGACAGCATAGATACATATGTAACCAGTGGCGAGTGCACCATCTTCGAATCTGCCATTTCTCCTTCTGAATCTCTCTCTCTCTCTCTCTCTCTGTATCTCTTTACACACACACACCCGCGCGCGCGCACACACAAAATGGTGCCCACGGAGTCACTTATATAGAAGACTTGACCGAGTTGCCTATCGGGTTGCTTATAGAGAAGACTTTTTTTTTTTCTTTGGTAAGTAACTTAAGAATTGACCGATGTATCGCGGATACCTCTGGTCTAGAGTCCATCAGATGTCCTTTTCATAATTTAATTAATTAAAGTAGGTCAGATTTACCATCAAGGAGTCACCTAAATATTATTATTAAATTTTTAATAAGTTAGACAGAGTACCGCCATAAACAGCCAGCTCTTCTGTTTAAAGCGACAAAAACATAAAATAAAATGAAATTATATAAAATAATTTATAAATTTATAATTTATATAATAAAATAAAAATAAAAAATTTTAAAAATTTTTTATTATTTTACATCACACTAAATAAACTCATAATTATGTTTTATTTTCATTATTTTTGTTAATAATTATTAAAAAATGATTAAGAAATATTACGTTTGCATTATATGTAATCCATATGTGATATTTTTTTATTAAATTTAACGAAAAATCAAAATAAAATTTAACCATAATTATAGAAAATGGACTATGACCATTAAGGAGTAAAATTTTACACACCAAATTAACACATGTTATTACTTTTTTGAGCGTTAAATATTTAATAAAATTTGTAAAAACTGATAAAATTAATAAAAGTTATTAAAAAATTGGTAAAAATTAAAAAAAAAATAAAAGTTGATAATATTTGAAGAATATTAATAAAAATTAATTTTGTGTTTAGTAAAAAAAGTTAGAAAAAATAAGTAAAAATTATTTTTTTTACTAAAATTTCATAAATCAATCACCCATTGGAATTAAAATGAGAACTTCGTTGGAATTAAAATGAGAACTTCGTTTGAATTGAAAGAATGGTTTCCAAAAATACATATATATATATATATATATATATATTAACTACACAGCACGAGATTCTGGGAGTGGAGGAATTTTAATATTTTATTATTTTCTTAAAATGTCATTATTTTTTAATACAAGAAGAGACACCTTAAATTAAAAATAAGTCAAAAAATACATTAACAAAAATAATTTTTAAGTAAAATAACATCATCTAATAAAAATAAATATAGTAATAAATCTGATGAAACATTAAAACAAATTGAAAAATACACATAAAAAAAAGTTTCTATAAAAATTTAAATTTAATACACAAAAAGTTTAAATTTTAATAACATTTAAAAATAATAAACTCTAAAAATTTATGTGAACAGTCACATTAAAAAAATACAATAAAAATTAAAAAATCCTATTAGAAGAATTTGTATGTATTTTGTTTATTTTAAGTTCTATTTATAGTTTTGGACTCAATATTTTTTTTAATTTTTATATATATATTTTTTAAATTTTATCTGCAATTATCTTATTATTGCCAGATCTCCTAATTTAATGGATATTTTTTTTATAACTTTTCATTATTTTAAGTTTTGTATTTTGAAATCAAAAAGAGTAATATGTGCAATAAAAAAAACATTTCAAATAATTACGTCTCTTGCCTGCGTCATCTAATACCAATTTTATTTTTTTAATTTTTAATATTATTTGATATTTTTAATAAATAAAATATAAAAAATTAAAAATAAGAAATTATATGATAAATAGAAGTATAGATTAAATAAAAATATTCACTAATATTCATGAATATTCTAGTTTGAATAAAATTGTGAATAAGTAATAATTATGTACAATATTGATTCCTTTTAGATTATGTAATTATAAATTAAGATAATTATAATTATACTAATTCCTTTTATATTATATAATTACAAATTAAGATAATCATAATTATAAATTTATCTTAATAAATTAAATTATTTTTTAACAGGGTAATTATTTTTTTGCATTATTTTGTTTATTAATAATAATATTTATTTTTAAAACCTTTATTTAACAAGATAAATATTTTTTTGCATTATTTTGTTTAATAACAATAATAATATTTATTTTTAAAACCTTTATTTAACAAGATAAATATTTTTTTTGCATTGTTTTGTTTAATAACATAACAATAATAATATTTATTGTGTTTTAAATAATAATTTATTAAAATATAAAAAAGAATATATTTTAAGAAAAAAATAAAAATAAAAAATATCAAGTGGTGTTCATAAACATTCTAATTCGAATAAAATTAAAAATTGTGAATAAATTATAATTATATAAAATACTAATTTCTTTATAAGATAATTTATAATTAAGTGTCACGTGTCATAACTATACACGTGTCATAATTATAGCGGAAGTTAATTCCTACAGAATGCAAGATAGTTATAATTATATGCCACGTGTCACAACTGTCAGACTCTACTTTATATTTATTTATATATATATATATATATATATATATTTTCTTAGCCAAACGATAGTGAGAGGTCGTCACGATGGGGTTTGTGCTTCATCATTGTCGTCGGGTCAATGATTGACAATCGTTCCTCGTACTCAGTGTCAAACCAAAAGCCCTAGGGTTTTTTAGGGGAAAATCAAAGGATTTGGGAAAATGTTGAATGACTTAGGGGAGGTTCAAATGAATGTTGAACTATTGAACATTTGAGAGTGTTTTGTTTTATTTATATAGATGGGCAAAAATGACTTTTTACCACTTAACATAATGACATTCGTTGTTACACTTTTGTGTACAATATAGGGGGTATTAGTGCATATTTATAAAATAGATGGGTTAAAAGTGATTTTCGGCCTAGTACAGGGGTAAAGGTAATTAACCCTTAAAAAAATTATTCAACAAATTTTTAATAGTAAAACACACATTATTTATCACATAAGGTTTTTTACAAAACAATCACCAAATTTTAGGTCTTTGGGGACAAGGTAAGGAATTAGGGTCTCAAGTAGAGTAAAAATCAAGGATGACGAACAACCCTCTTACCTCTATCTGGCATAATCTTCTTCAATTTGTTAACTGCCCCATCCTCTGCTTCTCAGTCACTCCACTTCTAGTGAAAGTTTTATCAAAAATTTAAAATGAGATGGAAGTTTAGCAATGAAAGTACGGGCGAATTGGGCTTAGAGAGCTTATAGAGGTAAAAGTAGTCTTCTTCTTCTTAGATTATGAGATGGGTGATTTGGGAGAGGAAAAAAAAAAGTAATTTTAGAAGTAAAGAAAGATGGATGGCCTTCAATGGATTATAGTTACGAAGATAAGAATAATCAACATTGATTAGGGAATATAATCGAATTTGCATACAAATGATATAATTGGATTTGCATGAAAATTAGTTATGAAAATGATAGTAATCACGACTTATTAGGGAAGGTGGAAAGATGAAGCTAAGAGTTTGGGGGACCAAGGATATAATTGAATTTGCATACAAATGATATAATTAGATTTGCATGAAAATAAAAGAATATAAATATCTGATAAAAGCTTTTTAAACATTAAGACTTTAACAATATAGATAATAAAAAAGGGGGAAAAATCACAAGAGATATGTTTGAAGTAAGAATTTGATGACTTACATACAGAGGATATAATTAGGTTTACAAGAAAATCAGTTACGAAAATGATAGCAATCACCACTTATTAGGGAAGATGGAAAGATGAAGCTATGAGTTTTGAGATTGAGGATATAATTGAATTTGCATACAAATGATATAATTGGATTTGCATGAAAATAGAAGGGTATAAATGTCCAATAAAAGCTTTTCAAACATTCAGATTTTTTTATAGTAAAAATATAGATAATAGAAAAAAAGAAAAAAAAAAAAAGACAAACCATTAGAGATGTGTTTGAAGTGGGAATTTGATGACTTGCATACAAATGATATAATTAGGTTCGCATGAAAATTGGTTATGACGATGATAGTAATCACCACTTATTAGGGAAGATGGAAGGATGAACGTATGAGTTTTGGGACTAAAGATATAACTGAATTTGCATACAAATGATATAATTTGATTTGTATGAAAATATAATGGTATAAATGTCTAATAAAAGCTTTTCAAATATTAAAACTTTTTATAGTAAAAATATAGATAATAAAAAAGGAAAGAAAAACCACTAGAGATGTGTTTGAAGTGAGAATTTGATTAAGAAAAAAAATAGTAAGAAAAATAGAACGAAAAAGAGAAAAGAAATATAAAATTTTAAAAGCATGATTTTGTTTGAGTAGATTAAAAAAATATAACCAAATAAAAGGTATTTATAAATAAATTAAAAATTTTTAATTGAATTATTTTTTATATTTCAAATCTCATGCACTTTGCCCTTCCATTTTTTTTTTTTTATATCATAAACTAAGCATGAGTAGTGATTTTGGATTCTCATCTCTTGACAAATTCTTATCACGAGTAGTGCAAAATTAACTTACAGGGTATCTATATAATGTTTAATTAATGTGCTATTACAATTATTATCACATTTTTAACAATATTAATTAAAAAACTTTTATAAAAAATATTTAAAAATATGAAAAGAGTAATGGATTATATTTTCGTGCGAAGTAACCAAAAAAAACAACCAAAGTATATAGAAAAATAATTAATCTTAATCATTAAACAAATTCCATGTTAAGAATATTCAAAATTTAAAATTTTGAACTTTTTTTGTTATGTTGATATTATTTGTATATATTATAATACAAAAATAATATTGTTACTTACGGGAATTTAACTTAGGATAATCAAAAGATTCAAATCCTTAACACGTTCCACGCGAGCACAATTAAGTTAAAACTAAATTTATGAACTAAATCATTAAAATTTAGTTTAAAATAATTTAATTAATTAGATTGATTCGGTTTTAAAATTATTTATTTATTAATTTTGGTTTGGTGTCAAAAAAAAAAAAAAAACCAAAATAACCGAATTATATTAAAACTATACATGAACGTAATACGAAACTTTACATTTATATTAACATAATATAAAAAAAATATAAAAACCGATGTAATTGAATTTCGAGCTGATTAACTAAACCTATTATTTGATTGATATGGAAAGGGAAAGTTAAAATCGTGGCACGTATAGCGTTTTTCCTATTAACATCGAGATAGAGTTAATTAATTAATTAAGTAGCCTGATATCATTCATAATCTTATTCCCACTTGTGGGTATGTGGAAAATAAAAAAATAAATTTGATAATATTTCTAATTAATACAGGATTTTGTAAATTTAAACATAAAATATAACAATATAAAATAATAAAATAAATTATTTTAATATGTAACTATTATTTATTATGAAACAATTTTAATTGAATAAAATAAATTAAGTTATTTTTATTGAGTGAGACGTAGTTGTAATTAATTTTAATTTAAGAAAAATAAATCATTTTAATTGTAATTTAATAAAATAAATTATTTTAATATATAATTATTACTTATTACAAAATAATTTCAATTGAATAAAATTAATCATGTTATTATTAAATTATTAATTTAATTTTAATAAGTTTTTATTTTTTATTGAGCGGGGCATAAATGTAATTAACTTCAAATTGAGAAAATAAACTATTTTAATCATAAATTATATTTTAATTATAGTTAGTTTTCAAGTTTAATAGAATAAATTATTCAATTATAATTATTTTGTTATAGTTATACTGGCATACGTCTCTCTCTCGCATTTCTTCAAATTAGCGAGTTCGATATTCTCATCGGTCAGAAGCCCTAGAATTTGAATTAACCTGAAATCTATCCTCCCAACCATCTATTTTGCAATGTCTGTGTTGTATGATCGTCAAGCATTTTTGAAAAATTCTCGATCCGCCTCGCAAATTGTAGTATTGAGTTGTTTGAAAACGAGGTCAGTTCTCGATCAATCTCGCAAGGGTTTTCCACACCTATACCTGTCTACATGTACTGTTTTGGAGAATCTGAGTCTTGAATTCATTAATTGATTAGTTTTTGTTTTCTTTGATATTTATAATTTGATATACTATAGAAATGTTTGCATTGGATAAATGAAGCGCACTGAAATTGCGGTCTTAGGTATCTATTACTTTTTAGAATTGCGCCTTCATTAGAACGCCAACTGAGCTGCCTTTGTTTAATTACGTTGTTACGAGTTTTTGATAATGCACCGGAAAACTAAACCACATTTCAGAAGATTGTTCATAACTTCATAGTCATAGGGGTTATAAAAACTATCACAATATATATAAAATCTATTAATTTTTAGTGTTTTAGTCCTCCCTCCCCCCCCCTTTCCCGGCGTGCATTCCCAAGAATGCATAAATGTAACAATAATTCTCTGTTTGGGTAAGTGTGGATTTCAAATGAATTGATTTGGGATTAAATTGTATCAAATATGAAAGATAGAACTAATTTATGTAAGAATGAACGAAAGATTTCTAATAATTATTACTAAAGAAGTAGAGCCAATTAGCCAAATACAGTGAAAATTTTCAAATAATCATTGCTAAAGTACAAAATCCCTTGATTATAAATTCATATATAAAAAAGCAAGCTAAACGTTATTAAGTGCCTATTCTCTTTTTCTTCATTTTTATTATTATTTTTATACAAACCACCATATATATATATATATGTGTGTGTGTGTATAAAACTACATAATTTGTTATCATACACAGTTACGTGTTATATATCGGCTAGATGTTTTCTAATAATTGTGTCAGATTAAAAAAAAGCTACTGGAATATTACATATATAATTCAAGTGAATGAGTAATGACTGATCCACATGAATTTTTGCAATCTTACAATCATGGTTTGTAATTCTAAATTTACGTATGACTCGCTTAGGCTGCATTGAATTAGGGTTACAGTGGTATCCTGCAATCGTTGTTTCTTCCAATGATAAATTTACAGGATCCTTGTAATTTCTTTTCATTCCTCATGGTTTAGTGATTCTTCTAGAGTATCTTTTAAATATAATGCTGCTTAAGGTAAAGTCACTTATTACAAAATGTATGATGAACACTAATGTATAATCTTCAAATTGGAAACTTGTTTTATTTATCAATTCCCAAATTTTGACCAAACAAGTTGAGATTGAAGTGAAACTCCTGTACATATTGTATCCTCAAACCTTGTGTAATTACACTTGTTAATTCCTGTTTGAAAGGAAGACAGAAGAAAGAAATGCAATTTTCATAGATAAAATGATTGAAAGGCTGTTCTTTTTTATTTAAATCCGAACACAGAAAATAAAAAAATTAAAAACTCAAGAGGCAGGGGCAACAACTTCTATGAAAAATCTCAGCTGATACACAAAGCTAAATTCCTTTAGTAAAACCTGGAAATAGTTAAAAAAATTCTATTTGAGTACAACTGCACAAGCTATTCATTGCCATCTCTTTTATAGAACATAGAACATATAGCCTTGGTTTACATTTGCCGATCCATTGTGACATCCAGCTTTTGCTACTGAATACGGTTTAACTGATAGTCTACATCATACTTGTATGGTTGCTTTTATTATTGATTGTATTTTTTCATTTATACACTGCTTAGCTGAATTATTATAATTTCTCCAATGGATTTGGTGGGTCATACAATGAGTTTAAAAGTTATTTCTTTTAAATTTTATTTGGTTGTGTTTTTAATGAAAGTTCTTAAACAGTCAGTGGCTGGACATTTTATGATTCCTAGAGATATGAATACGGATTGCTTTAGGGGCACAGAAAATGCTGAACCCACCTCAACTGTTGGAGCAAAGCTTTGTTGAGTTTGATTGGAAATTGATTAATGGTATTTTTTTATAAACTTAAATTGTTTATTCACTTTTTACAAGATGTTGAAATGTAAACTAATGTATCTGAGAGGATGGTTGCAATGGGGACATCGAGCATTCAAATACATTCATCAAGCATTCAAATACATTCACCCCCCTTGGATTCTTGGCCGAGGACATTGATCCCCCTTGATTAAAACCGCCCCCATCCCCCTTGATTAA
Source organism: Vitellaria paradoxa (assembly GCA_019916065.1). Classification (NCBI taxonomy): domain Eukaryota; kingdom Viridiplantae; phylum Streptophyta; class Magnoliopsida; order Ericales; family Sapotaceae; genus Vitellaria; species Vitellaria paradoxa. The sequence goes on along the minus strand of CM034234.1, from coordinate 52,215,961 downwards.
AACCGCCCCCCTTGAATAAAACTATTGTTATTCGGTAATGCATGTATGTTGTTCTGGGAAGAATATGATGAATGAATGAATGGATAGCATATGGGCTGATTTCTTCCTTCCCCTCTTCTTCTTCCTCTTTGGTTTCTTTTCGTCTCTCGGCTATTTATCTATCTAGCTTCTTCTCCTTAACTTAATTTCTCTCTTTGGTTCACGTCAAATTGGTATTGGAGCAAATGATCCTACCAAAGTTTTCACAACTGCTCCTAATATTGTTCATGCTTTTATTATGATTCACATTAGAGCAACCAGTTGACTTTTGTCATTATTCCAGCATAGAGCAACTTTTGAATGCTCTTTCTCTTTAAAAATATCTGGAAAAAATAAATTCTGCACAATTACCTATGCAGAAAATTCTTCATTTCTGCACAGAGAAAAGTTTGCAAAATTTCCAGTATAGAATATTCTGCACAGTTTCCTGCGCATTCAAAAAAAAAAAAAAAAAGGGTGGGATAACCTATTCCAATTTTGATTCCATGGATTTTACCCAGATTGAAACATTGAAAAGGAAGTTGGCTCAAATCCTTTGCTCTCTGAAAGAGACTTAATATCAACTTGTTGCTCTTTGGCAGAAGCGTCGAGACCTATATACTAGGATTGATGAACTTGAGAGGTCTCGTTCATTGGATGTGACCCATAATTGGATTTGCCATGTTAGGACTAATAATGCGAATTTTAGTTATAACCATGTTAATTTTTGGCACCACTTTTCAAATCAAGTTTCATCTTCAAATCCAAAGTCAGTATCAGATCCTCATAGCAATCCAGTAACGAGTACTGGTGAAAACAAGATCATTGATGAACTTGTGAAAGCAACTAACAAGGACCATCTAGAAATGCTGATTGATAAGCTTAATCTTGTGGAGTTGGATGATTTAGGTGATGACCAAACAATTGGTGATTTGGTTGATGTTGAGTTTGCATTACCCCAGATGATCCCAAGATCAATTAGAATAATTGCAAGATCATCATAGATGCCCTGTCCTCGTTGAATTCTATTCCTCATTGAATTCTATGCCTCATGTCTATGGTAAAACTTGGGACTTTGATCTCCAAGCTTATCCTGCACAATTTGATCTCGCTTTAATGTAATTCTTTTGGACTTTGCAAAATTTCTCATAGGAGTCTTGTTCTTTCCACCATTGGAAAATGGGTGGGGACACTAGGTTCATTCCACCCTTTACGCGTGTGCATGAACTTTGGTTGAATCTTGCACATCTACTCTGTTCATGGACTGGTGATTGAAGGAAGCTAGCACACACTTTCAACTTGATGGAGTTGAGTTTTTGATGGGAACATCAAGCATTCACATATATCTATCCTCCTTGGACTCTTGGTTGAGGAGATCCACCCCCCTTGAATAGATTCCATCCCCCCTTAAATAAATGTATTGGGCTTCCCTAGGTTAGTTTTTTGGTTTTCTCCTCTTGGTTTTCCCTTATGTTTTCCAATTTCAATAATGCGTATATGTTGTTCGTGGAGGAATTTTGTGAATGATATTATGAATGAATGAGTGAATAGCCTATGGGCTGATTTCTTCCCTCTGCTCTTCTTCTCCCTCTTTGGGTTCTTCTCTTCTCTTGTCTATTTCTCTATCGACCTTCTCCTCCTTTACTTCATTTCTCTTTTTGTTTCACATCAGGCTGAGTTACATTTATCTCTATATTTACGGATACAGATATGATTTATTTGTGTTTTTCCATGAATTCAAGTTTTTGTATGGTTACTGGCTGGACATTGTATGATTCATGGAGATATGACCATAGATTGCTTCTGGGGCATACAAAATGCTGAATCCACCTGAACCTGTTCAGGCAAAAAAGCGTTGTTGACTTGATCGGACATTGAACATCACTGTTTATAAGTGCATTCTTTTTGCCCACTTTACATAAACATGTGGATTTAAAGCATCCCGGAGGATGCTTAAACCATGTTTAACTTGCATGGAATTAGTGCTTTATTTATGGATGCGGATACATTTTTATATTATTATATTGTACTTCATTGATGGTAGATGATAGTTTGCCGTGTAATATAGCATGTGTGGAATATCTTGTTGCCTGATTGGTGGAATTTTTCCTATATTTTGCAGGATTATTAATTTATGTTGAAATGGTAAGTAGGAACAATAGCTTTGGCAAAGACTGTTGCAGTTTAATGGTGACTCAACATTTTTCGCAATGCAATTAGTATCAAATGATAGGCGGACAGAAGATAGTTCAGAGACCGAACCCATCTTGTGTCAGTCTGGCAGTGTGCAAAGATCCGAGGAATCTTCTTCTTCTTCTTCATTTGAAATAAGCAGTGTGGGCAGGGATTGTTCTGTTTCTGCTAGTGATTCACAAAGTATTATTATCGATGAAAATTGCAGTTTGGTGAATTCAAATCAACCACAATGTCGCATATGCCTTGATAGTGGAGGTCTATACTACCCATTGACCTCAGTTGTTGTTATTGTTGTTTTTTTTTTTTGGGGGGGGGGGGGTCTCATTTCTAAGTGCACCATGCTGTTTATGCATATCATTTGAAAACAAGAGGTTGTATGTATGTAGTCCATGTAATTGTTTAAATAATGCGTTCCAAATGTTCTTGAATATAGTTTCATTGAGTCAATGGTTTTTTCATTCTCAGGGGAAGACATGATTGCACCATGCCATTGCAAAGGCACCCAGAAATATGTGCACAGATCATGTCTTGATAATTGGAGGTCAACTAAGGTAAATACCTGTTTCCTGATTCTCAACTCTAATACTTCTGGGGTCGGGGAGAAGCCCGCAGCCACTACCCATGGGTGCGCACTGGGTGAAGCCCGCCCCGTGGCCCTAGCTGGCAAAGAACCACGAGGAGGTAAACCAGCCTAGGCAAGCCCTGGCTGACCGGCTCAGCCGGAAAGGCCGTTGAAGATCGCCTCCACATTAAGAGGAAAGACCGTCCCCCCGAAGGAGTCGAACTCGAGACCTCACGTGGCTCGAGCCCTACGGCCCCGACCCTTGACCAACCCGACTACCCCTTTCGGGGCTTCTCAACTCTGATACTTGATTAGCATAATGACGGTGTGGTATGCTGTTTTGGGGGGATATTTGATCTTAGAAAATGAAGTTAATCAATAATTGATATTCATCATTTTTATTTGGTGCAGAATAAAAACACTACACATGATTTGCTAAGTTGCTGAATGGATATATCTCCATATTTTTCACTTATTAGTTACACCTTTCATTATTTCAGGAGGGTTTTGCTTTTGCTCACTGTACAGAGTGCAGGGAAGTGTTCATATTACGTGCAAATGTTCCTCCTGACCGCTGGTGGTTGAGATTGAAATTTCAGTTTCTTGTTGCAAGGGACCATGCATTCATTTTTGTTTTTGTTCAGCTGGTATGGCAAATCAAAATTTTCACTAGTCACTTTCATCTTGGTATCGTAAGTCCATAAAGTCATGTACTTTGGAAGAAGCTTGTACATTTTGGGAAGGATTTTTGATAGATCAGATAGAAGAATTTACCTCAACTGATATACCTTTAGGCAAAGCCATGGATAACATAGAGATCACGGTTGGAAAGGGGAGACAATTAATTAGAATAGCAGCTAGTGGTGTGAGATTGATTGCAAAATTGGGTAAATCAGCCACATTATGATTCCAGGTAGGAGCATACAACTAATGCCATGCACTTCTCCATGGGTATCTAGCAAGTGGTAACCTTGTAGGTTGGTGACCCATTTAATTCAAAAGGTGCAGGGTCCATTCTTCTTGTCTACCATCCCCCACACCCCCACCCCCAAATTCCAGCCTATTATTCCCTCCAGCACAGGAGTGGTCATCTATTTGGCTTTGTATGTTATATGGAAGAAGATTAGATTCCCCTTTTCCAATTTAATGGATAGATAGATTCCACCAATGGATCTTATGAATATAGCTGCCGCTAGGTGATTTTTCAAGAAGGTTCCTTGATTGACAGTGATTAGATCAATTTGGTGATCCAGGTCAGACTGTTGGCTCACTTTGCTTTATACCATTGGTTCAGATATTGGCAATGGTTTTTTTTTTTTTTTTTCCCACTACAAATGTTGTTATAGAAATTATAATTATGGATTTTCCACTACAAATGTTGTTGGAGCAATTTTGAAGTTCCTCCTATGTCTTGTGGACTTGACTAACCACCACATTTCAGCTTCTGGCCCTTTTGGTAGTTTTCGACGGCTCCATTGAAGAAGCAGAAGGGTATCAGTCTAGCTTCACCCTAGTGTTACTGTCCCTGTACTATGTTGTTAGAGTGTATGCCACATCAATAAAATCAAACTTCCCATCCCAAAACCAATGTAAGATTCTAATAGGTATGTCCACTCATCGTCATTTGGTTTTGAGTTATATGCTTTAACATGATATCAAAATTAGGTTTTCTATGCTTCTTAATTTCTCGATTTTGCCCCAGCTTATACTTTGGTTTATCTATCAACCTCTCCACATGCAAGGGTGCATGTAGAGATGTGTTAGAATATATCCTACATTGATAAAATCAGGTCTCTTAAAACTCGTATAAGATCTTCATAGGCATCTCCATGTGAGTGTTAGCAACCATCTCACCTAAAAGTGTTAAGTTGCTAAGAGGGGCCAACTTTATTATTTATTTTGACTTATTCTTTCAACATGTCCCCCCAGACAACTAACTTCTTTGCTGGGGCCAAATCTATGTGACTATTAAATTTTTTGGATGGCTATGAGATTTGAATTAAGGAGTTTTACCGAAGTTTTGATACTATTTTAGATTGTTAGCTATAATTTCACCTAAAAGTTTAAGCAAGGTTAATTTTATTATTTATATTGACTTATTTTCTCTCAACACTAAAAGTTTAAGCAAGGTTAATTTTTTTATAGGCTTGAAGTTTTGCAACTCACGCAGTCCTCTTTGCTCACTTACAATATTAGATCTTTGTTGTTGTCATACTTCCACATGAGTCATTGATAAGGAAACTTAAATTAGGGAAAGGGGTATTATCAGGTTGGGAAAGAAAATGGGTGAAGTTTCTCTCTAGGGTTACCAACCCTCTCGTTCTCTCTCTCTCTCTCTCTCCCCCTCTCTCAATATGTAAATGAGTTGTGAGAGAGATGCTTTCTTTTGGAGAGAATGTTTTATTTGTTTTAGGTAAATTTTATCAAAACCAAAGAATACACATTAAAGTTTTATTTGTTGAGGTCTTTTGAGAATTGGTCCCAACTACTCTAACCAGAAAACAACTAAACAAACAAGGTTTTTGATTCCTGCTGCTGAAGAACTATTGAGCTCAACCACCACCCATTGAATTCTATGAACCACATCACTAAGTGTTGGGTTTCTGCAATGGCTTGCTTTGTTTGTCTAGCTTCAATTGAAAATTTGTTTAGGACAGGTGAAGCAAATAATACACTGTTGGCACTTGCTAAAATTAATTGACCCGACCTAGTTGCTATGAGAATGAATTTTGAAAAGCGTTCTTTTGTCTACATTGTATGGTAGGTTGTTAGGGGATACAGACCCTGATTTACATAATTTTTTGCATTTTGTAGAGATTTTGGAAGAGTAGCTTGTCTATGGGAATTCTTGATGCCCTTTGAATAATATTATTCTTTTAATTGTAAATAAAATTAACTTTGAAAATTTTAATTGTTTGGTTTCAAATTCTCAATCCTACTTTTGCATATCAGTGTCTTGATTTTGATATATAATGTGCATTTTATTACACTTCTTTGCCCATGGACTGTATTCATCTTGCATAGGCAGAGATGCTGTTATTTATACAGTTTGCTTCAATGAAAATGTTTGTAGTTTTAATTTATTCAAATGAAAATTTTGAATGGATGAGCAACTTGTCTTAATCACTTCAAAGAATGTGGGCTGATGAAATTATTATTATTTTTTATAGAAAATTATCCTTCATTATTTTCTGGAAAAAAAAAAGATCTAAATTGTTCCTTCATTCATGGAGTTTTCCTTCTTCCCCCACCCTTACTTGTCTTTCATTCTTCCCAAGCAACCAAATGCAAGAAAGTGACTTCCTTGAAAACGTATTTTTTTTCCTTCAAAATTTCCAAAAACAACCAAACAAGGAAAGGAATCTTAATTTCTTTTCATTTTCTTTTTCCACCAAAAATCCTAATTCCATTCATAGTGCTAGAATCATATATGCTTGAGCATGATAATGTTGTTGTTGTTGTTGTTGTTTTTTTTTTTTTTATTGATTCTCCATTTGTATTGAATTTACTTCCAAATTATGCTGTTCTATCTTTTATGTAAATTTATGTATGGACCTCTGTGGGAAAATATGGCTGTTAATGTATGTGCATGTACTTAGTGTATTTAATATATGTGCATGTACTTAGTGTATTTAATATTCTAGGGGGTATGTACCTAGTCTAGATTCCTTGTATAGTATTTATTGTATATGTAACTTGTATTAGTATAAATATAAAACAGTGGCTACCCATTTGGGTAAGTCAAATCTTCAGTAAATCTATTTCTTTGACATGGTATCAGAGCTAGGTTATTTTCTGGAACCTTTGGCCTTCTTTTGTACTCTGTTTTTACTTTGCTTTCTGAAATCAAAAGGGAGTATTTTTTTCAACCTTCAACGCCCCGTTTTCAGCCTTCATTGCCGACTTTTCTTCAGCCTTCATTGCTGAATTTTTTACTTCCTCACGACACCTATGATGTCGGATGTTTCACCAGTCACAAAACCAGCCACCAGTCAACAAGATGAGACAACCATCTCGCACGGTATTGGAGATCTGCAAAATATCCAGGCTGCATACAGATTAAATGGGAAGAATTATCTGAAGTGGTCCCAATTAGTCCGGACCATTTTGAAAGGCAAGGGGAAAATCAGCCATCTCATGGGTACGGGTCCGAAGCCTAGTGATCTGAACTTTGAAGTGTGGGATGAAGAAGACTCGATGATTATGGCATGGCTATGGGGATCTATGACCCCAGAAATCAGTGACACGTGCATGTTTCTAAACACTGCCAAAGATATATGGGACGCGATCCAACAAACGTACTCAAAGGCAAAAGATGCCGCTCAGGTGTATGAGGTAAAGGTTAAAACAACGGCAGCAAGGCAAGGGAATAAGACGGTCACAGAGTACGCTAATCAATTGAGTGCTTTGTGGCAGGAGTTAGACCAATACAGAATAATAAAGACGAAGTGTTCCGATGATGCTGCTGTTTTGAAGAACTTTATTGAACAGGATAGAGTCTATAACTTTCTTGTTGGGTTGAATCCGGAATTCGATCAGATGCGTGTTCAGATTCTTGGGAAATCGGAAGTCCCATGCTTCAATGAAGTGGTAGCCATAGTTCGAGGAGAGGAGAGTAGGCGAAGTCTGATGCTGGAGCCACAAGTTTCAATCAATTCAGCAATGGTTGCAAGTGATGGAAACAAGCTGAATATACCTACTGCAAAGAAGTCTGCTGGTAATGAAAGAAAACTAGCCCTTGACATGAAGACAGGAGATTCTAGGAATCAAGACCGAGACAATTTATGGTGCACATATTGCAAGAAACCGCGGCACACTCGTGAGAATTGTTGGAAGCTTCATGGGAAGCCACCAAGCCGAGAATGGGGACAAAGAGGGGGACAATCCAGAAGTGGACAAGCCAATGTAGCAGTTGGCCAAAGTGATGAGCCACCCAAATCAGAAGCAGCTGGTCTCAACCAAGGTGAACTGGAAAGGGTGAGAGCTCTCATCAACAGTCTTGATAAGCCCTCAGCTACTTGTTCTTTGGCATATTCAGGTGAGTTTCCGCTTTCCATTGGATTAAATGTTTCGGATGCAGCCTTTTCCACCTCTTGGATCATGGATTCAGGAGCTACCGATCATATGACCCACTCACCAAATGTCTTTACCACCTATTCCCCGTGCCCAAGCAGTAGAAAAATAGCCACTGCAGATGGTTTTTTGACCACTGTGGCAGGAATTGGAAGTGTCCAAATTAACCCATTGTTAACCTTGCAGAATGTCCTTCATGTCCCTAAGCTATCTACCAATCTGATATCCATCCAAAAACTTACTCATGACTTACAATGTAATGTGGTTTTTCATCATACTGATTGCATATTTCAGGAAAAGGATTCGGGGAAGACGATTGGACATGCTAGAGAACGGGGTGGCCTCTACTTTCTTGAAACAAGTCAACCAACTATCAACAAGGATAAACAGTCAGTGTCATTTGTTTCCAAGTCCTTGACATCCTATAAAGAGAAAATTTGGCTCCATCATCGCCGACTTGGACATCCATCATTTAGAGTCATTAAACTTTTGTTTCCGTCTTTGTTTAAAAGTTTTGATGTTGAGTCTTTTCATTGTGAAAAATGTAAACTTACCAAACACAAACGTATACCATTTCCAGGGCACAATAAAATAAGTTCCATTCCTTTTTATTTAATTCATAGTGATGTTTGGGGTCCATCTACTGTTACTAATATCTCTGGGGCACGATGGTTTGTTTCCTTTATTGATGATTGCACTCGAGTCTGCTGGATTTTTCTTCTTAAACAAAAATCTGATGTCAGTATTGTTTTCCCAAATTTCTGTTCCATGATTAAAAATCAGTTTGGAGTGACCATCAAAAGAGTTAGGTCTGATAATGCAAGGGACTATTTTAATCAAAGTCTCAGTCCATTTTTTCAAAAGGAAGGGATAATACATGAGTCATCTTGTGTGAATACCCCGCAGCAAAATGGAGTTGCAGAGAGGAAAAATGGTGATCTCCTTGAAAAAACCCGAGCGTTGTTATTTGAAAACCATGTTCCTAAAACTTTTTGGGGGGAAGCTGTTCTTACAGCAACACATCTCATAAACAGATTGCCCTCTAGAGTCCTAGGATTTAAGAGTCCAATGGACGTGTTGTCAACATTTTACCCTACCATACACACCACAAATAATCTTGTTCCTAGAGTGTTTGGGTGTACGTCCTTTGTACATGTTCACAGTCACAACCGAGGGAAACTGGATCCAAGAGCTATAAAGTGTGTATTTGTGGGATATTCGTCAACTCAGAAAGGTTACAAGTGTTATCATCCACCTTCCCGAAAATTCTTTGTTTCTATGGATGTTACCTTCAATGAACGTGAATCTTACTTTCCAAACCCTTATCTTCAGGGGGAGAAGTTAGTGAGAGAAGATGAGGGTTTGGATTTTGACTTAATGTTGGATCTTTCAGTTTCAAACCATCCTACTTCTTCATCAGTTTCAAACCATCCTACTTCTTCATCCACTAGTGATCATGCTCCGTTTCAATCTGAACTATTTGAGTCTGTCATAGTTTCCTCTGAACTTGTGTCTAATCCTGTAACAACAGCTTCCGTGTCTACTCAACCCGAAACTGAGTCTATTCCCAGGGATGTTAGATATGGCAAAGGCAAGATGTATGCAAGGAGGAAGATGGTTGCCCCCAACTCTACGCAAGTCCAAGAGTCCGATGAGGTAATGATTCCTGAACCCATATTACAGATTGAAGCTGAACCAGAAGTAGAGAGTGAGACCCATAAGGGTAGTAGTGACACAGACTTGCCCATTGCATTGAGAAAAGGTATGAGAGAGTGCACTAAAAGACCCTTATATCCCCTTGCACACTTCCCGTCCTTTAAGCAATTTTCCCCGTCACACAGAGCCTTCCTCAATAACCTAGAAACCATTGTCATTCCTTCCAATCTATCCGAAGCTTTGTCTAATGAAAAATGGAAGCAAGCTATGAATGTAGAAATGGAGGCACTGGAAAAGAACAAAACATGGGAGCTTGTGGAGTTACCAGCAGGGAAGAAACCAGTGGGATGTAAATGGGTGTACATAGTGAAGTATAGAGCTGATGGTTCAGTGGAGAGATACAAGGCAAGGTTGGTAGTCAAAGGTTATACTCAGATGTATGGAGTGGACTATCTAGAGACTTTTGCCCCAGTTGCAAAGCTGAATACTATTAGAGTCCTATTGTCTTTGGCAGCTAACTTTAGATGGGATTTACAACAGTTTGATATAAAAAATGCTTTCTTGCATGGAGATCTAGAGGAAGAGATATATATGGAAATTCCACCTGGTTATGGAAAAGGAGTTACTGATCATACAGTGTGTAGGTTAAAGAAGGCATTATATGGGCTTAAACAATCTCCTCGAGCATGGTTTGGCAGGTTTGCCAAGGTTATGGTGATGTTAGGATATAAGCAAAGTCAAGGAGATCATACACTGTTCGTCAAACACTCGTCTTCAGGGGGAGTCACAGTTCTCTTAGTTTATGTGGATGATATAATTGTTACAGGAAGTGATGATGAGGAGAGACATTTTTTGAGTGAGTGCTTGGCAAAAGAATTCGAGATTAAGACACTTGGGAAGCTAAAGTATTTTCTTGGAATTGAAGTGGCACATTCAGATAAGGGTATTTTTCTCTCTCAGCAGAAGTATGTAACTGATCTACTCAAGGAGACAGGTAAAACAGCATGCAAACCGGTGAGTACTCCAATAGATCCGAATCTAAAGCTTGGAATAGCAGAGGAAGATGCTATGGTGGACAAAGGGATGTATCAACGCTTGGTGGGAAAGCTCATTTATCTGTCCCACACACGACCAGATATAGCTTATGCTGTGAATGTGATTAGTCAATTCATGCACACTCCAAAAGAGGTTCACCTTCGAGCAGCACACAGAGTGTTGCAATATCTTAAGAGTACACCAGGAAGAGGAATTCTCTTTAGGAGGAGTGGGGGCTTAATGCTTGAAGCCTATACAGATGCTGATTATGCTGGGTCATTGATTGATAGAAGATCGACCACTGGATATTGTACGTTTCTTGGTGGGAACCTTGTGACATGGAGAAGTAAAAAGCAAAATGTGGTAGCACGGTCTAGTGCAGAAGCTGAGTTTCGAGCAATGGCTCAAGGAGTATGTGAGTTACTTTGGCTGAAGATCATTCTAGAAGACATGAGGATCAAGTTGGAGGGCCCGATGAGGCTTTATTGCGATAATAAGTCTGCAATTAGCATAGCCCACAATCCAGTGCAACATGATCGGACAAAGCATATCGAAATTGACAGACATTTTATCAAGGAAAAATTGGAGAGTGGATTGATCTGCACACCCTATGTGTCTACAAATGATCAGCTCGCTGATGTGTTAACAAAAGGGTTAAGTGGTCCAGTGTTTGAAAGTATTGTATCCAAGCTGGGAATGGAGAATATCTATTCACCAGCTTGAGGGGGAGTGTGGGAAAATATGGCTGTTAATGTATGTGCATGTACTTAGTGTATTTAATATTCTAGGGGGTATGTACCTAGTCTAGATTCCTTGTATAGTATTTATTGTATATGTAACTTGTATTAGTATAAATATAAAACAGTGGCTACCCATTTGGGTAAGTCAAATCTTCAATAAATCTATTTCTTTGACAACCTCAAACATGTTCAGTTATCCAATAATTGAATTTGTACAAATATTTATATTAACTTTTATTTTAGTTTTCAAGTATTTCCTTGCATTTCCAAATTCTTATTTTTTCCCTTGTTTTTGTGAAATGTTTCCATTCCTAAGCTAACACATTGAAATGAAATTTTGATCCTTGTGATGCCAAGTGTTGTCTTATCATTGGATGGTTGGTCTATGTTGCATAGACTTAGACATGAAATAATATAAAAGCATTGGCATTAAAAATCCTAAAGTATTGGGCATGGAGATGGACAAAGTTCACATATTAAGACATTTATCTATTATCCATATTAGATAGAAAACAAATTAAAAGTTTAGTCTATTACTAGGAAGCATGAATACTCTTCAGAGGCTAGCATATGGGTATCGAACACTCTCCAGAGACAGACATGCGATCGACACGTAGTGGTCGCATTTCAGACATGCAGTTAAGCGTGTCCCTATTTTTGTAACCTTTTTTTTTTTTTGGCTTTGGACACACTACAGACACGTTCAAGACACTCCGCCAATTTTCTATTCCTTAATTTGCCTCCAACACCTTTCAATGATAGTACAAAATATTTATTATGAATTTTCCTTATTTCTTCCTAAAGCATCCTCGAAGGGTTTGCCTTTTTATTTTTATTTGAATTAGGATGATTAATAAATTGCATTTACCTTTTCATGTAATGAACTATTTTATAGTAGTGCTACATTTTTTCAGATGATAGGGTGATTTACATTTTTATTTTAATAGAAGGTAATTGTTATGTGAATGATATCATGACAATTAAAGTATAGAGTATGTGGTTTTTTTTAATTCTAATTAGCGTTTTCTTTCAAATTTTTTTTATTATCTTTGAATAAAGTATATTTGGCATTAAAATATAATATATATATATATATATATATATATTTTTTGCATGTCCTTGCCGTACTGTATCTTGCTTTTTTAAAAAATTTACATATTGCGTGTCCAAATTGTGTCATGTCTTGTGTCGGTGTCCAAGCTTTTTAGGTTTGTTATATAAGATAAACCTTTAAAACTGTATATATGCACTACATCTTTCATTCTTTATGACTATATTGTTTTACTATTTCCAAGTTGTCAAATGCATACTTTTTGCTGGTTGTAACATGATATTTGATTGATTTGATTATGGCTATGGGCTACTTTTCATGAATTGTGCATCACCACTTGTAGAATTGTCTCCTTGTGAAATTTGTTGTCATGCGGATTTCTAACTGAATTTTCAGCAGATTGTAGCCTTCTTGGGTGTCCTGGTCTACAAGTTCTATGGAGAAGAACTGAGAGAGATGTTTGGATATGAGGAACATCCGTATGGATTTTACACAATGATCAGTAAGCTAAATTCTTTTAGTCTTTGAATCGGTCACTTTTCATGTTTGTTAATCTACACAAAGGCTCACAATGTTTCATTGTTGTGAGGACTTTTTTTATTTTTATCTGTTTACTTGTTTTTTTTACCTTACTATTCTGAAATTTATATACTTTTAATCGTATCTATCATTTTTGTCTAACTGTAGTTTTAGCAATTGTTTTGGTGGGGTTGCTCTATGGTTTCTTCATTGCAATAATTTGTGGACCAAGGATCAACGAACGCCACTATCATGTTCTGGAAAAACAAGAATTGACAAAGGTGTTGTGCCTCAACCCTACAGCATATTGAACATTTGTAGAACCCGTAGTCACTGGTTGAACATGCACTTCAGCTGGACATGCCTTGCTTAGATGATAAAAATAAGAAATGGAAACTGTTGGAAGTATTAGGCAACACTAGAAATATCATTTTAACTTTCAATGGACTTTTTGTTTTTTCAGCATTATATGTTATCTCAACTTTCAAGTGGTCTCTCGTAATGTTATGACAATATTTTGTTTAGCATTTTCATAGTTAAGGTGGCATCAATAGAAGAGAAGTTAAAAGATGGCTGTTTAAGATGGTTTGGTCACGTCCAATATAAACTTGGAGATGAACCAGTAAAGAAGAGTGATTGGATCCAATTAGAAAGTGTAAAAGGGGCAAAACTTAGATGCAAGATTATATGGACTGAAATTGTGATGAAAGACCTAATTTCAAATAGCATCACAGAAAGCATAACCCTTGACAAAAATAAATGGAGGAAAATGGTTGAGGTAGCCAATCCCAACTGGCTTGCGACTTGGGCTTTGTTGAGTTAATTGAGTTAACTCTCACAGTTAAGATATAGGGTGCCTGATGTTGGCAAGTGTCACACACAATTCGCAATGATTGGGAAGATAGCTCTTATGTAAAATTTCAAACAAGGAGGAAATTTGTTTTGTATCAAATTAGTGAAAAGGATATCATACTTGTTAGTGGTTGAGCTATAGATTTGCCTTTGTTTTATTAGCAGGTTGGGATAATTTAAAATTTGATATTGCAAAATTATTTGAGCAGTAAATCAGAATGATCTCAGTTTCCGTTGATTATGCCGATATCTTCAGATTTTGGGAATAATGGCATTAAATTTGATACATTGGTTTAGGGGCAAGATCGTTATTTTATATCAGGACGAGACTGTATGCTGGTTTATGCAGTTGCTTGCTTTAAAGCATAACCTCATCTTCATGCAACAGCAACTTTAAGGAACCCATTTGTAACTTGATCCAGTTGAATGTGTCTGCCCCTGCTGGGACTGAAGTTCGAGTGTCTTCATAATTAGTAAGGTTCCCAAGCACAATGCTGAAACTTTATGGAAATTATAATACCCGTAAAAAATTTAAGTAATAAATATTTATAGAGCATCACATCACTGTTGATAGCTAGTTCAGAACTAATGAATTATATGTCCAAGTCTTGCATTCCAAAACATGAAACTAACTTGCATTAGGAGTCGATTGCTGTCCATTCTGATGGTAATAAGAAGAATCAAAGTTCAAGAAAGAGAAGAAATCAAGCAAGAGATAAGCAAGAAGGAGAAGAAGAAGAAGAAGATGAAGTAGAAGGAAGATTAGAGGAAAAGGAGCACAGTTAAACAACCGTCAATATCATTGATCTTCAAGTATCAATCTAACAATCAATTCTTAAACAAACAAATACATAGAAAAACCCTAGGCAACACTAACGGTCTATTGGTTAAGCCCATAAATGCATGCCCACAATCTAAAATAACAAAATAATCTAATAAATTTCAAGCCCAATAAAATATCACTCTTTGGAGATGTCCTCATTAACTTTGTTGTGTTGAAAAGAAACTTCAACTCTATCGAGTGAAAGACACGTGCTCTGTCAATTGCCCAACCACAAGTTGAGTGGCTATGCAACCTCCTCGTATACATGCATTAGGGGTGGTCTGAATCTAGTGTCTCCACCACCTCTCCTAGGTTGGGAGGAACTCGATTCAAGTTAAAGTAGATCCTACTAGTTGTGATAGAACTGTAAAGAATTAGGATCAAGGTGCTAAGGGATATTGTTGGATACACTGAAATGCAAGGACATGGGAATGAGTTATAAAGGTTTTCTAGGTTTGTAGCCATGCACAACCTTAGCTGGGCAACGGGGAGGACTAAATCCCAATTCTTAATATTCTTCTGGACTAAACATATCAAAAGATTTTCTAGATTACAATTAACAACTTCAGTTTGACTATTTATATGGGGATGGTATGCAGGGAAAATTTCAATTCAGTGCCAACCATGTGCCAAATGGTCCTCCAAAAATAATTGATGAATCGAACATCTTTATTAGATACTATACTCTTAGGAAGACAAAAAACTTGACATTCTCCTCGAAGTATAACCTGGCAATCTTAGAAGCATTAGAGGTTTTACTACTACAAATGAAGTGAAGACAATTTTTGAAAAATGATCCACCACAACGAGGATGAAATCATGCTTCTTAAAGGTACATGGGAGACCCAACACGAAGTCCATACTCACATCTTGCGAAGGACAATTAGGAATTGGAAGGGGAGTATAGAGGCTAGCATTTTGTCTTTTATGGTTAGCCAACTAACTAGTGCAACACTAACTAAGGATTCTAGACATATCCCACTTTAAACTAGGCCAATAAAATTGGCGTTTGACTTTCTCTATGGTTTTATTACGCCCAAAGTGTCCAATGAGGCCACCTGATACAGGACAATAGAAATTAAATTAAAGAGAAAAGTAAAGAAAGAAGAAGTTTAGGAGAGAGGGAAGAAAGAAGAAGAGGGAGAGGGAGAGGGAGAACAAGTCACAGAGGTTTCAATAGCTGAAATTTTCATATTCATCAATGTCCCTATCCCTTATCATCTTAAGCCTTTAAATAGGCTAATACATCCTCAGGATTACTAAAAATAAAGCAAAAATCAAATATTCTAACAAATCCTACTTAAAATAAATTTAAATAAAATCTTTAATAAAGGAAAATCCTAATATAAAATCTAATCTTAATAAAATAAAATCCTAATAATAATTATTTAATATATATATATATATATATTTTGGCTTCCGCATCATTCTCCATCCTGTAGAAAAGCTTGACTCTATCGAGTTGAAAATTTGCGTATTCCTTTAATCGCCAAGCCACAAATAAAGCAAATGTTCAAACTATTCTCAACGTTCATAGACGCGTGTCAAAGGTGGTAGAAATCTAGTGTCTCCACCAAGTTTCCTGAGATAAAAGTATCGTGATTTAGAAGACAAAACTTGTATATGTTGGAAGAACACAAAAAAGGACCAACTTGTAGGAGAGGTTTAGGTGTAGGAAAGACAAAATCCATAGAAGCACCATAGGTTTTAGGCATACTCTTTAACCCGACAGTACCAACAGGGACCTCAGTAATATTACTGGAAATTTGTGCCTCATCAAGAGAAATAACTTCAGTAGTAGCAACAATTTCGGTAGTCAACAATTTCATGAAGTGGCTTGCCCAAAATTCGGTCATCGTCCTCATCATCTGAAATGGAAAAATCGCTAGAATTAGACTCATAAATCAACTTTTTTCAATTTGATTATCATTAGGCTTTCTTTTCACTTTAAGGTGGTTGTCATTAGATTCTCTGTTTGGTTCATCAATGACTTTAGAATATTGGTAATGGCACCAAATGGAGAAACTGAAGCTGTATTCGGATTTGAATTCGATATTTGGTCAGAACAGATGTAAATAGGGTCGTTGGCCAATAGTGTTCCTCAAAGCTCGCGTCTAGTCTTTGAATGGCTTCATTCAATCCTTGAATGGCGTTAGTGAGGGCTGCTATTTGGGTTTGGATCTGATTATTATTCGAATGAGTAACCGGTGATGTACTAACAACTTGAAGTCTGTAAAAATGGGATAAAAGGGGTTTAAAAAAATATTTTAGAGTGTCTTGGAGTGTTCTGTACCTTTGTTGGAGTGTTGCTGGAGAGTCGCCGAAGATTGCCAGGGCATTGGTCAGTTCGCCGGAGGTAGTCGATGCTAATGATGGTGTTTGCCAGAGTTGAGTGTCATCGGAGATTCATGAAAGTGGGTCTACTAAGTTGTTCCTGACCTTATGCGAAGGGTAAGGGTTTTTAGACTACAATGGCGGATAGTGTTTTGGACTATAATGGTAGCTAAGGTTTAGGACTTTTGACAGTGAATAAAATTCTAATTCAAGGAAGGTTTAGGGATCGAGATTTTGCTTTGATACCAAAGTTGATGCAGGACGATAGAGATTAAAGTAAAGAGAGAGAAATAGAGAAAGAAAAAGTAATTTAGGAAAGAGGGAAGAAAGAAGAAGAGAGGGGAGGGAGAACAAGTCATGGAGGTTTCAATAACTTAAATTTTCATATTCATCAATGTCCCTAACCCTAATCAATTTAAACCTTTAAATAGGTTAATACATCATCAAGATTACTAAAAATAAAGCAAAATTCAAATAAATCTACTTAAAATAAATTTAAATAAAGTCGTTCCTAAAATAAAATAAATCTTTAATAAAGTAAAATCCTAATATAAGATCTAATGTTAATAAAATAAAATCCTAATAATAATTATTTAGTATATATATATGGCTTCCGCATCACCACCGGCATCCATCTCCCACACTATGAAATTGCAAACTAAACATCCTAGGGATACGAAGCTTGTGACCTGACGTGGCCATCTTTGAGTATCAGGTTGACCATGGAGCAAAACATAAAATAAACCTGAAGCCCAATAAAATAAAAGAACTCTCCAAAGATGTTCTCTTCGCTCTTTAATAAAGAAGTATTCCCTCGCCCACCAACCTCACGTCATTGATCTATATAGATTTGGTGGAAATGAAGTTTGTTATTGATTTGATTTTTGCACGTTGAGTGGGAATATTGAGTGAAGTTTGCTCTTTGGCCGAAATTCATGGTTGCTTTGCATTAATTCCCAAGGGGGAAGAACCTTGTTCAACTATTCTCCAACTTTGTTCTCTCAGTTACTGTGATTGGTATGAATAATGTCCAAGTTAGATTATCAAGAATTAATCCCCTATTGAGTGTTTCATTTCTGTATTGATTGCTAGGAGTATGTAGTGGAAGATAGAGAAGCTAATAAGGATGTTCCAGCACTGGACCCAAGTCACGTCACAGAGCTAAGAATGATGGGCCTCTATTAAGCTGAAATGGTGTCTTCCATGTATGTTGGCAAGTTTCATTTTTTCTCTTCACTTCTTCCCCCTGTTGGTTTCCATCTGTTTAAGAAGAAAAAAGGAAAAAAAAAAAAAAAATCAACAACAACAACAACAGGAGGGCTCAGAAAGCAAAATTTTGGTTCTGTCGTATGATAATTTTTACTTATTTCTACTCTCAATTGTTTCAGAAGAGGATCTTGCAATAATTTTGAACGTAGTGGTGATCTCTTGGCTGCATGAAATTATAAATGCTTCCTAAATTTTCTCGACCAACAGAGCTGTCTTCGAGATTAACTCATCAATTTGAGGGTCTGGTTTATGTTTAGTGATGTTATATTTGCAGCTGACGTTGAAACACTAGACGTGAGAGCTGTAAATTTATACTCCTGTCGGCAAATGTGAGAGCTGTAAATTTATACTCCTGTCGGCAAATGTTGTTTGTATCCAACCTGTTTGTGTTGCATTTCCATTCAAAGCACACGCCAATAGGATATGTAGTTTTGATTCTTTATTTTGTGCTTTTATTTGTCTGTTTGGATAGAAAGATTATGCATTGTTTTTATTCAATTATTTGTTTCTATGGAAATTAATTGTAGATCTCCGGATTTTTTCGCAATTTCTTCAATTACTTGAATTTGAAGGCCATTTATAGTAGCAAATAAAGAAAGGATGTACTGCAAATAAAGAAAGAATGTACTGCAACTATAATGACTAGCAGCAAAGAAAGATCGGTCAATAACAAAAATAATCGTGGTGATATGACTAATAACAAATCATACAAAATGATTGTACATTTTATAGCGCCCAACATACGGACTCTTCGCCTCTTTTAGAACATCTAGGCAGGTACACCATGCAGCACAGCTTAAATCTGAACAAGACATTGGGTGCCAACTGCGCAAGACCAACTCAAATGAAACAATGAAAGCACCAATCATAGCTACAAAGCAAATTCATTTACTCTATGTAACTATATATATTATATTTTCATTAGTCGTTGTAAATGACTGATTTTTTTCCATCCTTTCGGCCATGGTTCCGTAGAAGCAAGTCAGAAAGATTGTATATATATATATATATATACATATCTCCTCAAACAGAGTCAAGCTGCAGAACAAGTGAGACATACTTCTACAAACTTGTGAATGGCTGCAACATAGGCATTAGCATGAAGGAGGCAACAAGAGTACAAATGATAAACGGGAAAAAAGATAATCCAAACAGGGAATGCGATAAACAATATACAATGCAACTGCAAGGCCAACAGCCTGGTCCCTTGATAAAAGAAAAAAGAGTTTGCCAAGCTAAAAAAGTTTATGAGGCTGTAGATCCTTAGGCAGCATTCCTCCCACCTTATCACCCATGTTGCATCTGTACAACTCATCCCACCGAGAGACATGTTTTTGATATGCGCCCTTATTCTCTTCTCGCTTCTTACACTGAGTAATTATGTACGATGATCCTGTACGGCCCCAATAGTTGGATTAGGTTCCTGCACGGCCAATTAGTTGGATTAGAGCAGGAACTGCGGTGATTTCATCACAAAATCATCTGAACTTTAAGGTTGGGAATCTTTATCAACTACTGGAACATATTATTAGATGAGAAACAAGAAGCATAATATATACATGTGATTGCCTTGGTACTATCCCTTCAGTTATCATCTTTTGGTTGACCACATGAGTTTCTCCAAAGACACAAATGGGATCTTAGAAGTGTTATCATCTTTAGGCTGACCACATGAGTTTCTCCAAAGACACAAATGGGATCTTAGAAGTGTTATCATCTTTAGGCTGACCACATGAGTTTCTCCAAAGACACAAATGGAATGTTAGAAGTGTCTTACCCACTTAAAAAAAAAAATGATGTTTACTATTTCCTTCCAATTTCATTATAAATGTGTTTTTCAAGACCATGCAAATTAAGAAAAGAATTTAATTTTAATATGATTTTTTTTTAACCTGAGAGCACATCAAAATACAAACACTTGGTAATTTAACAAAACATTAAAAGTAATAATTAAAAACACAGTCATATTTTGAAACCCGCTTGTGTTAAAAAAAATATATATATATTCACACCAACAGTGAATCAAAATTATTGAAAGACAGTGACATGCAACATGATCTAAGTTTTTAGTAAAGATATAAATTGGCATGATTCAGGGCAACTGGAATGCCTACACTATCGACAATACTACTATTATTCTATTCTAGGTCCAAGCATACATCTTTATAGCATGAGTTCTGCAAAGAAGTTCAGTTTCTTATAATTTCCGGTCAATCCTATAGGGATTGTTTGCCTTGGCAATCCCCGAGAAGAATCCAAAAAACTAATCAAGAAAATTATGCATGAATCCTAACGTTCCACAATTACAGAACAATATCACTGTTGGGTATTAAGCAGGCAATTTCATCCCTCCATGATGCTTCCAAGCTTTAATTCTAATAATAATAATAATGCACTGAATCTTGTATAAATCACCTAGGATACAAAAATGAAGCAGACAAAGGTTAATTTTGAGTATTATCCCGTAAAAGGAGAGATTTGAAAAACACGTAAATGACCAATAAAATTCCTAAAAGTGGCAAAAGATTTTTTTTTTTTTTAAAGAATTTATATTAGGTTTTAAGATACCCAAAGTTTATTAACCCTCATATCTGTTAATTTGTTTGCAGCTAGGATTTGTGTAATTCTTCAAATCCCACATGAAGACTGGAGGTGGGGGCAGGAAATTAATATATATGGCATGGGGACTCAAATTAACAAAAAACTGGCTGTGAAATCTCTCACTGACCCCAGATGCCAATGCTGTAAGAAATGTGCTTTATCCATCCACATCTTCAGACTCTGACATCTTTGTAGAAGAAGTTGCTTCTACCTCTGCTACATCTTCAATCAGAAAGTCAAACAGAACAGCTTCTATAAATCAAAATCTATTGCATCTCACAATAGCAACAATGCCATTTCCTAAATTCATCCAGGTCACTAAACTGCATTTGATAGCTGAAAACAACCTACAACATAACTCCACGGCAACACTACTACCAATAAAGTTTTGATATTTAGGTTGCATTTGTATTTATGGGTTTGAAATCAAGAGATTTGGTCTAATTGTTTTAAACAGAATTGCTCAAATATAAGTTTGTTAGTTTAGATACAGATTTGATGTAGTTTTACGTGATGGATTTGAAATCACCCCAAGCAATTATTTGAAATCCTTATTAATCACTAATGTGTTTTATTAATTTTATATGGTGGCACTGCTACTTTGTAGTAATTATTAAAAATGTATTTAATATAATTTAATCTGAAATTCATTGAATCGAAATCCCTAGTTATGTAATTTTTTTTTTTTTGTTTTGTTTTAAAACAAAACTTTCCATGAATTTAGAAGTCTCTGAATCTGGAACTTGAAACAAAGCCATCAATAATCACCACTAACAGCACCTCACATTCACGAGAGCAAAAATTACTGACATCTTTTTCATATTAAGACAGCCAAACTTATTCCTCACCCAAGTCTGATAGTTTCCAATTTCCATCAATGATTTGAAAATACTGACAGAAATTCAACTAAATTGAAAAAGTTAAAAAGGTTTTGTTCATTTAACCAAAAAATTGACACACAGCTCATGTGCCAAAACCTATAAAAAAGACAAACGCTAATTTTATAGCATAAAAACAATCAAATCGAGCACACACAAAATATATGGA
Organism: Vitellaria paradoxa; assembly: GCA_019916065.1. NCBI lineage: Eukaryota > Viridiplantae > Streptophyta > Magnoliopsida > Ericales > Sapotaceae > Vitellaria > Vitellaria paradoxa. The sequence goes on along the minus strand of CM034234.1, from coordinate 52,194,185 downwards.
AATTAGGTGTGCACTTACGAGATGGAAGACGAAGAATTTACTCCTTACCGTGTAGAAAAAAGGCGGAGGAAGGCCAGCCGCGAGCGGTGGCGAGAGACATGACCTCCTCATCAGTGAGCTTATTGGACAGCTTGTCCACCAAGTCTGCGATTCCATAGGAGCGTCTTCGAGGGGGAACCCAGTAGGAGGAACCGGGGATAAATGGCAGCCAATCGGGGGCCGACCGTCTGACGATAATTCCATGAATGGCGTCCTCGATTTTCTGGACGGCCAAGGCCTCGCGTTGATCGGAATCGGAGTCGACGACGTTGGGGTCCGATAGGGTGGATTGGGCTCGCAGGGAGAGGAGACGAGTGGGTGAGAAGAAAGCAGTGGGTTGGCAGGTCCGGATTAGGGCTTGAGACAGAAGAGATCCAGCCATCTAACTAAGCAATCGACCAAGACGAAAATGTAGAAGGAAGAGTTGGGTTGAACTGTTGTCGGGAGAGCTATATAAATCGGTGGGCAGCGTTTGGATGTGGCCAAAGTCGTAGAACACTCTCGCGCGACGAGCGGGTAAATAGTGATGTAAACGGGCAGTCGGTCCGCAACCCGGCTTGCCCCGTCCTAAACTTTTTTTGCCCGACCCGGTCCTGTTCCAATTGGACCGAGTTAGTGCTTGAGTCATCCTGTTCTGGCCCGTGACTCGCTCCACTACCCCGACTCGTGACCTGACCCGTCGTAGAACTAAATTGATTTTTTTTGTTTCTAAAAATTTAGATTCGAAATCAAATCAATTTTAAATTAGAATTAAACCGAAAATATCAAGTTAAGTATGTTTGGTTTTCGATTTAAACTAGTCCGAGTTAGCTTAGGTTTATTTGTGATTAGGCCACTCAAATTGGGTCAAGTTAGTTTCATTTTCGGGTCGGGTCCATCCCTATATAAGTTGTTAAAGCTATACTCCGTTTTTTTTAAATGTTACAAATAAAAAGATAAATTACACTTAAATCGCTTAAACTTTAGATAATTATACATAAACTCCTCAATATTTAAAAATTACAAACACCTTCCTTATTTTGAAATATTTGTAATGCTCGATCAGCGTGTCAATAACACTGTGTCAGTGAAGTTGATTTCTTTCCTTCATTCTGACTTGTTTGGGCAAAACCGATAAAGATTAAAGACTAAATCGAGTCAAAATCAACCTCTTTTTCAATGGATTTCCGACGAAGTAGACGACCATTCCACAAATCACCATGTTGGATTCTTCTCTCAACAATCTATTCGTTGGCGGTCTAATTTGAGCCCATCTTCAACGGCCTTCAAAATCGATCACCTTGTCCAATATCAAAATCGACGACGTAAAGTTTGTTGGGATGTTGTTTGAATGTCGCATCGAGGATTGTCAGATTGGTAGATATGAAACTAAGCTCTCACGCACAATTGAAGGTCGATACTCGGTCGAGCTCACATATGATGGGGGTAACTGCACAAGATTGATAAGGTTCTAAGTCGTTTCGGACCACTTGCTGTTGGTAGCCATTAAGATTGCATCGCCTCCTTCGTCATCATTATCGTCCAAGAGCTATTTCTCGAGCTCATAAAGCTGATTCATCATCTTCTTCTCTGATTCTTACGCCGGTTGTTTCTTTAAAACTTTGTTTATTAAAAGGGTTTTGTTCATGGTACGCTGGCTAAGGGAGAAGGAAGTTGAGGTGGAGAAGGCGGTACGACGAAATGTTGGTAGCGTCTAGTAGTTCTTGGTGAAACCATGAAGGGTTTGGGGTTGGGTTTTGTTGGAACTTGAAGCAGCAGACATGGAGATGTCAGCGGAACCATGGAAGCTAAAGTGCTAAATGATAAACTTAATATGTTGGCAAAAATTTTTGACTGACGTTATCTTTTTTATAGAAATCCTAGCGGCATTACTAATTAAGGGAGTCCGTGTGTAATTATCTAAATATTTAAGAGATTTAGATGTAATTTTTAAATATTGAGAGAATCTATGTGTAAATAACTAAATATTTAAGGGGTTTAAATATAATTTATCCCAAATAAAATGTATCTCATGATACCTAACTACAACTACTACTTATTGCAAGTAAATTTTTGTTGATAACCAAAGGACTTGAATGATCATGATTATGTGCCGCTACAGAGGGTTTTTTTTTTTTTTTTATTTTCTTGGCTGTTTATGTGGACTTTAGAAACCAAAAGACCACCAATGTGGAATGTTTATGGCTCCAAAACAAAGAACTAACATTAGCTTCCACCACAGCCAACTCCATCCGCAAATATTACTGTGTATTTGAAGAGAGAGAGGGCCACAGTTAAATAGAGTTATTTGGTTTTATAATATTATATAAATATTATATATATAATATTTTATTTTTCAGGTTTAATCGGATTAATTTAGGTTACGTGATTTTTTATTCGAGTTTGGATTGAATACCTATTAATAATAATTTAAAATTTTTTAAAATTTAATAATTTGATTTAACTTGCAGAGTATGAAATCGATTAACCATATAATATTGAATATAATATATATTATATAATATTTATATAAAGAACTTTCATAACAATTTCTTCTAAATTAAATTACGAAACAACCTCGCTAATAAGAATTGTAAGAATGACTGTCGTGAACGTGTTTTTTTTTTTTTTATGACAAAAATGAAACTAATGCTTACAATTATTGTTTAGCCTCTGATGTTGTACAAAATTATCTAGCATTGAGTTTGTGTAAATTTTATTTAAACAAAATTTTCAACAACTATTTAACATAAAACCGTTACTCTAAATTAAAATTAATGTTTTAGTTTGATTTGATTTTGTTAATGAACAATTTGGTTGTGATTTTAAAATATTCCAAACAAATAATTTATAGTTTAATTTAGATTTAAGTACTAGTATGAACTATATATACTCCCATGCCTCATATTTGGAAACAAAAAAAAAAATGGTTCAGATGTAATTATTTTATCTTTCCAGCTGAATTTAAATAATTTTGTTTTTAAAACGGTCTTGAATTGAGTTTGAATAATTTACGATAAATACGTCATATTTATCGAGTAATACTTTATCAAAATCGAATTCTAGTTAAATTTAATAATATAATTAAGTTAAATTATAATTAATTTATTATTAAAATCTAACTTAGGTTGAGTTTGGTTTGTAAACAAACTCTAAAAAACTCTACAAATCTGTATTAATCTTATATCATATCAACTTTTTTCTTTCACTGTACGCATTACGAACTCTCAATTTACCTCAATCCAAACTCGTCCTTAGTGAGCTTATTGTCAAAACCATCGAGTGAGTAATGAGCAATCCTATCTTATTGGGATTTGTACTATTTCTAAACTGACATCATTTCTTGTCACAGTCTCACCCTTTTTATCTTTTTGGGGGATTTAGAAGGTGTTTGGAAGTTAAAAAAAAAAGTTAAGTTTTGGTAGTTTTTTGGTGTTTTTTTTTTTTTTTTTTTTGCACTTTTTGTGTGTTTGGTTGAACCAAGTGAAATTTTTAGTATTTTTCTAGTAACTTTTGGGTGTTTGGTAAATTTTTTACTGTAACAAAGTAAAAAAGTTGTAACTTTTGGGTGTTTGGTATGTATTTTACTGTAGCAAATCAAAAAAATGTAATGATAGAGTGGTACTTTTTACTGTAGCAAATCAAAAAAGTGACAAAACTTGTGATTTTGCCAAACACTCAAAAACTAACTTTTGGTATTTTTTTACTAATTTTTGGGTTGCCAAACACCCCCTTACTCTTGTCAAAAGAAAAATATTGGGGGTTTACAAAACTTTTTCTTCTCCTATCTTTTTCATTAATATCTTTGGAGTAAATTTAATTTATTAATATTAAGCGAAAACGTCAGTGGATCAAGAATTACAGCCACAGCCACAAATGGGCCATATTGGTATCTCAGTGAATTTGCAGCAAATGGGCTTGGACCGCTGTTCTATCTTCCTAGCCCACATAAGGTTCATATATATAATTACTAACATGTATATTAACTATTCTTAGAAGTTTGGTAAAAGTATTGGGACACAAACTGGGCTTTGGCACCGTTTGGTTTGTTAAAAAAATAAAAAAAATTTAAAAATTTTTAAAAATTATTTAATTTTTATTTCACTGCACGAATTATGAACTCATAACTTAAGTGTGTTTGAGGTTGTATAAAAATGTATAAAATAAAATAAAATTATAAAAGTAAATGTCTTGTAATTCGTGTAGTAAGTGAAGAATTTAAAATTTGTTGTCTTGTAATTCGTGTTTGTAAAGATTTGTAAGATTTTATTTTATTTTGTTTAACTCTAAATAGAACCCTTATATCACTTTATCTCATTTTTTTATCACTCCAAACGTACTAACTCTCAATCATCCATTTAAAATTACACAGTTATTTTATTAGCTTTAATCACAATTCTTATTTTCCCCTCGTAAATGCAGCCTTTTCAAAAGTTGAATTGTTGATCCAATCAAGGATAAGCATTGAAATCCATATCTATCTCCCTCCCTCCCTCCTTCTAGAGGTTTTCATAATTAGCTGAAACGAGTTAAACTTTAACTCATTTAAACTTGGCCCGAATTTTTTTTTTTTAAGCGAGCTCAAGTTTAATTTGAATTTTATAAAGATTTGAATTCGACTAGATAAAAAAGAATTTAACCTCAAATTTGACTCACGAATAATTAAGGGATCATTTGATTTATTTATTTATTTATTTATTTTCTGTTTTGAGCTCATTTTTCATTTTGTACTTTTAAAAATGAGGAAAATAACTCAAAATTCATTTGGTTACTCGTGTTTTCAAAATTTGTTTTCGAAAACTAAAAATGAGTTTACACATAAAATGAAAATTAATAAAAATTCATTTTGAGAGTTTTTAACAAAAAAATAAAAATAAAAAAATCTCAAAATAAGAAAAATAGAGTATTTTTTATTTCTTCCTTTTGAGATTTTTAACATATAAAACAAAAACAAAAAATAAAAAATAAAGAAATAAACTAAATGTCACTTAAATTAAATTAAAACAGCGTCGTGAAAGCTTTTTGTTTGTGGCGGTCAATTTTTCCTGAAGGTTTTTCCGTTTGCTGATTTTATTGCCTCAAGACTTCCGAGGCTGGCGTTTTATCTACACAAACTCCAGAATGTGGCAGTAGTCGTGGGCATATTGTTTGAAGTTTTAAAACAACTTCAATCTTTAAATCACCCATAAGTTTATAGGCATATAGATGTAATTTGAGATTCGATTATCCGGGCCCCGTTTGGCGTAAAAAACTAACTCAAAAAAATTTTATAAATCTTTAACAACCCCTCTATTTCTAATTTTTCGGTCATCACTAATTTAAAAAAATTCTAATATTTCACTAAAAAAACCTAAAAGTGGGTTAATCGAATGTGTAAATTTTTTGTACAATCATATTCTTCGTGTCGAAAGCTTTCAAATGAGTACCATTGTTGTTATTTTTTGTGAATTTTTTTGAATCTGTGGGAATGGATTTGAAAAATCGTTCCCACGGTTTGTGATTTTTCAGAAAAAAAGAGTGTCAAAATTAACTTAAAATCACATTTTATCTCAATTAGGTTCCAAATATATTATTTAATAATTAACATATTCGGAGATTGATATACTCCTATTCAAATCAAATGAGGACTCGACCTAATAATATAGTTTTATGATAATAAATTTTATGTTATAAATCTTATACTAATTTTATAATATATGAACGTTAATCGAGTCGGGTACTTATTATTTGGGGGCCTAAATAAAAAAAAAATATGTAAGTTATAAACTTGACAGATCTAAATTTACAATTTAGGTAGTGTTTGGAGTAGTAAAAAATAAAATAAAATAAATTGAGATAAAAGGTGGTTTTGTTTTAATTTGGTGCTTGATATTTTCTTTTCAAATTGTGTTTTTTGGAGATGAATAATAACAAATCGTTGGAACAATTACCCCATAATCATTCCCACGAATTCAAAAAATCAAGAATCAATGTTCTGTTTTAGAGATGCACAGCGCCAAAACTATGGAAACGGTTTTTCAAATCCGTTCTCACGGATTTAAAAAAATTCGTATAAAATAGCAATAATGGTATGCGCTTGAAAGCTTTTGACTTGAAGAATATGATTGTCAAAAAAATTTACGCATTCGATTAACTTCTTTTCAAATTTTTTTTTTTTTTTAGCGAAACGTTAAATTTTTTTGAAATTAATAAAGGCGGGACTGTATAAATATGTAATAGAGAATTTTAATTATTTATAGAAGTTGTTAGAGATTTATTTTATTTTATTGTATTTGTTAGAATACCAAACGCAAAGGGTCTAGATTAATTCTTAGTTAGCTCAATAAATACCAATTAATAGGCCGAATTGTGAGTCGGTTACTTTCAGTAATTTAATAAAATATATATATTTTTTTCGAGTACAAGTTGTTATCACGTTATTTTGGTTTAAAATTTTAACATAAAATAAATGTAGAGTAGCAATTTCTTTTTTTTTTTTTTAATGTCATACAATTTGAACTTGGGTATTGGCATTAGAGCCCGATTGAATAATGCTAAAATTTTAGGGGGATAAGTTTTAGAGTGAATATAAGATAAGAGGAGGTATTATTTTTAAAGGGTTGACCCACATTGATGTGATGTTTATAGAGAAGGATAACTTTTGACTTGATTTGGATGTTTTATAAATAAGAGGGGGTGAAAGATGGAAAAATAATTAAATGACTCTTTTGCCCTTATGGTGTCCCAAACTTGGTTACCTATTAAATTAAATATTAAATTGAAAACCTACTCTATTTAATTATTTTTGGACAATTTGAAGTTATATTATTTATTTTATTGAAAATTTAATTTTTTATAAATTTATTTAAAAAACTTTTTTTTTAAATATGTACTTTTGAATGATTGGTTATTATCCAATTTTTTTAATTATATTTATTTTGACTTGTTGACTTATCTATTATTTTTTTATTAGCATTATATTTATTTTAATCAAGTTAACAATACCATTAACGAAGGTTAAAAACATAAAAAATCTATCCACTTGAAGGGGGATAATTTTTAGCTAACCCCAACCCTAGCTAAAAATTATCCCCCGTGGGGGCTAAATTTAATACGCCGCAAAATGAAGACCGGGGAAGAGGGGAGGTGCATTCAGCTGCCAAACTAAGTGAAAGACGTGGGGCTCACAGGTAAAAATTTTGAAGGGTTACTTTACCCTCATCCAAGCGGCTCCTTAGATTTGATATCTGTAACAATTTGATCTGGATTGTACTATTAAAATTTAATGATTTAAATACATTTATAAATTTTTAACTTAAAAAATACGTAAATGTAATCAGGACTTAGACCGAAATTATTAACCCTCCATCTTTATACAACAGTGGCGTGATTTAACTTACGGTTTTACGTAACTTTCTTATCACATAATTTGCCCCAAGTGGCTGGCAACATTTGTTCAACTTTATTTATTTATTTATTTATTTTTATCGACGGAAAAACTGGGTTTTCACGTCACTTTCTTACAACAGGATTTGCCCAATTGGTTGACTGACTACATTTGTTAAACCAGAGATGCGGGGGATTAATCGATGTCACAGCTGGAAAAGAAGAGGGAAAGTCAATGAAATAGATTATTTCCTGGTTGTCTCTCTACGTTTGGTTCCCCTCCTTTTTCTCGATTGGGGTTGAAAACAGATGGATAAGTTGCATAGTTTGATTGATGTTGGCGGAAAATACATGTTGGGATAAGAAAATGAGAGGTGAAAAGGAATCCACGATGTACTAGTGATTATAAAGCTAAGCTTTCAACTTTGATTAAAAAAATAAAAAAAAAATTCTTTGAAAATATTAAGATTATTGTCTAAAAAGAGAGACGAGAGAGAGAGAGAAATTCACAAACTTTGAATAAAATAATAAAAAGATATAGGGAAAAATAATTACGAAAGAAGAATTTTATTCTAATTTGAAAAGATTAAAAAATATAATAAAATAAAAAACATTCGTTAATATATTAATTTTTTAATCTAGTTAATTTTAATTTTCTAACTTCTATTCAATTTTCCTTTTTTTTATTCCAATATAACAAAATAAGGGAATGAATTTTAAATCAACATTCCTTCCTATTTCTTTTATGGAGAGTGATACAAAGACACGGGTGAGATTGAAAAATAAAATTAAATAAAATAGTAAAAGAGAAAAAATTAATAAAAAATGTTTGAGCTTCTTTAAAAGAAATCTGAAACTTTAAAAAAAAAAAAGAGTGTATTTGGAGTAAGAATTTGGTAAAAAAAAAAAAAAAAAGAAAAATGAAGCAAAAATTAAAAAAATATGAAAAATGAAAAAAACACAAAACCCCAAATATATACCCTTACTATGAATGGATTAAAAAAATAATAAATAAGGCATTAATTATTATATTAAAATTTTTAACTTAATTAATTTTAATTTTTTAAATTTCATATATTTTTCTATGCATTTTTTATTATAATATAAATAAGAGAAAAATTTTTGAATTCTTACCTTTTCTTTTTTTCGCAACAAAATCTTTATCCAAATACAGTCTAAACAAAAGAAAATCTTTTGAATCATTATCTCTTACTCTCATTTTTTTTTTTGGTACATGGAGAGATAAATATAAAGATGCAAGTTAAAGATAAAAAGAAATAAGTAAAATAAAATTAAATATAGGAGAAAACTTTTGGTTTAATTTTCATATTGTTTGTTTATGAAAAAAAATCTTTGATAAAACTAATTTTGTGATACAGTCAAGAATATTCAAAGTATGCTAAAGATAATTTTAATAGCTACAAATAAAAGGTAAGAGCGAAATTGAAAAATAATAAACCAAAAAAATCATTAAAATCTTAAAGAAGCATGCACAAAACATGCAAAGAACAACTTCAGTATATGTAGATAAAAAGTAAAGGCAAAATTAAAAAATAATAGGATCAAAAAGGTCATTGAAATTCTAAAGAAACATTACAACTTATTATATATATATATATATATATATATAAGATAGAATAGAAATAGAAAGAAATATTGTAACTCTAAAAAAAATAAAATAAAAATAAAAAATGTAACTCTTAAACAATGAAAAAAGAGACATAGAAAAACAAAATGGTAATAAACCTTAAATAGGAAGAAGATCAAAATTAAAAAAAAAAAAAAAGAAAACAAAAAAACCAAAAGCCTCTACCATTACACTTAAAAAAAGAGAGGGGGAACAAATAGAAGAATAAAATTGTAACAAATTAAAACTAAGAGGGGAAAAAATAAAAAAAATTATACTAAGAAGATGACGTTACATGCCCAGTCCCCCTCATTCCCCTTTAAAAAAAAAAAAATAAAAGACAAAATAAAATAATTGTGACAGTTCCGATCAAGCAACAATGTAGTCTTTCCGTTTGCTGTCTGTTAATTTCAACCGTTAAAGTGAGGGTAAAACCGTCATTTTTCCATAGGATTAAAGTTTGTGGGAAAGGAATGGCGGTTGAATAACTATGAGACTGTCGGTCGACTGCTATGGCAGCACTGGCGCTGGCACTGGAAGCTAGATTGATTGCTTGAGTAAGGGTCATCGAAATCATCACAACTGCTGAAAGAGGGGAGGGATAAGCCGGAGTTTTTGAAGCCAATTAGAGGATTTTTTTTGGGGCCAAATTCACTCGGGAATTCGTCGGAATAATGTCGGTAGCTTGAAGATTATTTTCCCAACACCGATTGAACAAAAATAGAGAGCATCTCTTCGACCTTAGTATGAATAGTTAAAGAAATTCAATAAAAATCAGCAAAATAAGAAGGAATTTTATCTTAATTCGAATGAGCATAAACTAATCCAAAAGAAACCCTAGTTTTTTTACTAGTAGTGTGAATGGAGTTAGGGTTCGTTTTAGTTGCAATCAGAGAAGGAGAAGATGCGGCCAAATCAATATTGACATAAGAGGGTGCCAAACTTATTATGGGATGATCGAAAACGACCAAAACATGGGCGAAAATTACATCCACATCATCTAGAATATCAGGTAGTGGATTTAGGGGTTTTTCAATAGCTATGGTGATTGCTAGGTCACTGGAAAATTAAGTCCAACTATCTAAGATTGAAAGAGAGAGGTCAGCCAGCATAGGGTTCGGTAGCGTTGCCGGAAAGGGCCAGACGGTGTCAGAAAAGCCACCAAAAAATGAAAAATAATGAAAAAGTTAGAGAGAAAATTTTTTTAGAGAGAAGACGGTTTTACCCTTACCCTAAGGGTTACAATTAATGGGTAACAAATAGAAGGACTACATTATTACTTGACCAAAGTGCGGGAATTCGACTGTTACAATTGAAATTAGTGGGACCAAAGTGAGACTTAGGGTAAAGTGTAAAAGTAATTTTTTTACTTTATCCTAATTATAATTAATAAAATAAAATATTTTGAAAGATATGTGTGTCAGCTTCATTAGATAATTATAAATTAAAGTAATAATTAAATAATAATAATAATAATTAATAAAATAAAGGGGTAATTGTCTTTTTATTCGCTGTATTTAAGGTGAAAATCATTTACACCTATTGAATTTTAAACACTCACCTTTATATCCTCGTACTTTGGATTAAATTGAAAATATCAAAAAATTCATCAAACATAATGGTTTTGACTTTAAATAAATTTAAAAATTATATTTATATCTCACGTACTTTATATTACCTACATTTACACCATCTGCTCTTATTTATTTTTTGATAGGTATTTTTATCTTTTCACTTGAAAATTTAACGTTGTTTATAACTTCACATATAAAGGATGCAAAGATAAGTTTTTAAAATTTAAGGGTGTAAGTGAGTTTCACCTTAAATATAGGGGTAAAAAATAATTATTCATAAAATAAATTATTTTAAAATACAATGCCACAATTGTATTCTTCGAAAGAAAGAAAGATTACTATACTATTACATAAAGCAAAAATTAGAGGTAATGATATGAGGTATTAAAATTCATGAAACTTTATTTTGGTGAAATATTTTTTTCCTATAATACCCCTAATTATAACTTCAATGATATTAAAAAGTAAATTTTTTTAATTACCATATAATTAAGTAATTTTACTAATTTATAATTTTGTCTTTCTTAAATATTCTTTAACCACTCATTATTTTTGTTTTTTTGTTATTTTATTTAAACGTACGTATTAACTATTATCTACTTAAATATTCTTAACTATTTATGAACTACTATTTGAGTCATTTTTACTATTTTGTATAATTTTATGTTTTAAAAATAAAATTTTAAACAAAAAAAACACATAAGCCTCGTTTGGAAGTTAATTTTTTATTATTTTTAGTAATTTTTTGTCAAAAGTTAATAGATAAAAATTTTTGTATGTTTGGATGGCAAAAAAAAAAGTGTAAAATTGACATGTAGTGAAATTTGATTGAAAAATATTGATAAGTTTTTGTAACTCTTTGTAAAATTTGATCTCCCAAGTACCAAATAAAAATTTTAGTAATTTTTAGTAACTTTTTAGGTGTTTGGTAAAACAAATAAAAATTTTTAATAACTTTTTTATAACTTTTAAATTTTTAGTAAAAATTTTAGTAATTTTTAAGTTGGTCAAAAACGAAATGACCATGATACCTTCGTCAACTTAGTAAAAGTTAATATTTTGACAACTTGCCAATTTAGGCTCCGTTTGGGAAACCGGCTAGTAGCTGACTTTTTTTTAGTTTCAACAGTACTTGATCAATTTTACCCTGTTACATTTTAACTTTCTTTTAAACTTTTAAAGGTAAAAATGTCAAATTAACAAAAACTAAAAATCTCCCTCAAAAAAAGCTACTTTTTTTTTCCTTCCCAAAACAAATTTAGCTAGTTAGCTAAAAATAAGTTAGTTAATTTTCTTCCCAAACCAAGCCTTAGTAAAGTTACCAACTTTTAATTTTGTATCAAATACCAAAAGTTAGTATTATTTTTTTTACTATTTTTTTGGCTCCCCAAACAGAGTCACAGTTTGCTGCCTCAATATTGATGGTATCTTTTTCTTCACTAAATAATAATAATAATAATAAATAAATAAATAAATGATATTGCACTTTTAAATTCATATAATTACCAATGTTCATGGCATAAATATTTTGCTTCCGCATAATTAAAAAGTATCAATTAAGGCAATATCATTCTACCAATAGATACGTACATGCCCCAGTGGCCTACACTGATTTAAAATGGAGTCTTTTATACACAACAGAATAAAAATGAAGTTCGGCAAACAAAAATCTTATATTACTAGATTTGATTAGATTTCATTAAAGCTCAGAATCAGGAGTCATCATCGTCTTCTTCTTCCGCACTTTCTCGGCGGTCTTGTGCACAGTATCTCTGGCCATTTTCGCAGCTGATTTAGCAGAATCTTCAATCGTAGATTTGCTCTCTTCAAGGCTCTGGGCAACAGCTTCCTTCATCTTCTCACCAGCCCCTCCCACCACATCTCCATTCCCCGCCTCCTTGTCATCATTTCCCCTATATAATTAATTAATTAATTAATTAATTAAAATCATAAACCCTATAAACCAAAAATCAAAATTTATAAATACAGGAAGAAGAGTCATGAATTATTATATATATATTACTCCAAATCGGGTGAAATTGTTAGAATTTTCTGAATTTTGAGCATACGCTAATTAATTTTTATTTTATTTGAAAAAAAGAGATTAAACCTAAGTTAAAGATAAGCATGTATACGATAAGGTTTATTTTATTGTGATTTATGTTGTTAGGTTTATGTGCCCTTAATAGGAATAATAAGATTAGACGGTTTATGTGAGCCGATTATTGAGTTCTCTGTAAACCTTTTATGGGAGGGTCTAATGAGACTAGAATTTACCATCTATATATTAGGTAAATCTCCTCTATTCATAATATACAGACAGTTCTTTCCGTGATAATCATCATATTTTTTTTTTTTTGATAAATAAGTATAAGTTTAGATTAAAAGAAGAAAAAAGTACATTGTATAGAGGACATACCCCCGTTTATAAAAGAAGTCAGCTATGACCTAAACAAAAGCTTGAGATTCCCTATCTATTACATAGGTATCCACTTTATTTGTTACATAAGCTTAGGATTTGCCTTTTGAGACCTTGTACCCTGGAGCAAGAGCGTGCATAATTTTTGCCTTCTTCTTCTTTTGACTTTTGGACAACATGTATTCCCATTTGTTAGCTTCGGCTGCATCAGCGTTTGGGGTAGGAATATCAACTTCATCAGCCACTGGGGAGAAGTGAAGCTCATTTGCTTCGCTTTGACCTTCAATCAATAGCAATTGTTGGGGAACGGTGATAACCGTCATATTAACTGTGATAAAGAAAAAAATCAAACCGTAAGAGCAAAAAGGTATCAATTTTTCGTATTATTTTATTTTAATATTTTTATATTCAAATACACAAAATATTTACAATATTTATTTTGCTTTCAGAAACAAGCGAGCATTGGTTCTGACTTTGTTCCAGTAGGTTATTTGACGGAGGGGGAGTGGGCGATAGTATAGAGCGAGAGAAGAGAGGGTTTAGCATCTCCAACAACACAGATGATGTTTTCTTCTGCTTCTCCTCCTCCTCCTCTTCCTCCTCCTCCTCCTCATTATGACGATGAAGTTGATCTTCTTCGTGATTTCGAAATACATAGACAGAGACAAGCAAAGAGCAGAGAAGGATCGCCAAAGTGGTTACTTTAATTTTTTTGCCCATTTTTTTTAAGCAACAATCTAAATCTGGAGCAGTAACCAGCGGGATAACAATCTAACATCTGGAGCAATAGAGCAGATGGTGGACACGTTACCGGTTTGGAGGAGAGCGACAGGGATTATTACGGGGCTTCCCTTAGCGGCTAAGAATGAAATATAAAAATAAAATATTTTAAAATTTTTTACTAGAAATTTGCAACGAGACAAATGCGAGACGGGTCGAAGTCGGGATCATCCCCGCCCAATGCCAACATTTGCTGCGCTCCGTAATTGATACTCTCTTGTCCCCGTCTTGCCATGTTTTGTTTAGATCAAAAGCGTAATTTTTTTTATTTTTTTGATAATTCAGAATTACCGACAATTTATTATAACTTTTAATGAACGTATTTATATAACTTATAAATACAAAAATGAATTCATTGTTAAAATTATCATTAAATTTTATCAGTTATACAAATTAGTGATAAAAAATTTAATAATAAGTTAAAATTGGATCAATTTGGTATAAACTGTGAATTCCTCAATCTGTTTAGAGTTTTAATCTTTCGTTCTTATGTTTTTTACTAATATTTCTTACTTATCTCGTTATCGTTTCTAATTTTGATTACAATAAGTCTTATTTATCAAAAAATTAAAAAAAAATGTAACTTTGCACCTACTATTCTTTAGGTGTTTGATAAGAATTGTAAGAATTGAAAATTATTAAAAAATTAGAAAATTTTGGTAAAAATTAGATAAAATTTATAAAAATTAAAAATGTGTTTGATAGAAAAAATTTGAGAAATTTGATAAAAGTTAATTTTTTGTTTTTTTTAGTGGCTCAAAGGGCCTCTAGTTGATTATAATAAAGTAAAAATACCAACATAGCAAAGATAAAATAAAAAATATATGATTTTTATTAATTATATATGTAAATATAATATACATAAAAAATTAATAATGAAATTATATAATTCAAGCATTCAATGTAAAAAATCTAATAAAACATAAGTAGAAGACTTATGATTTTAAAAATTTTAGTTATGTTTATTTTTAGACTCCGTTTAGAATTCTAGAAATTGTCAAAAAATACTGAAAATCTTTAAAAATTAACTTACTTTTATTTTACTATACGAATTATGAATCCATAACTTTTATTAAATTTTATAATTTGTTATCACTCTAAACGTCCCTAATCTTGTTCGTATGTTTATAATAATAATAATAATAATATGTTACATGTGATGTTTATATGTATTTTAATGTTCAATGTGTGATGGAAATGTTTCAAATACAAATACCGCACCCATTTGGGAAACCTTATAGTCATAGTTTTACACCAATTCATTTGCTTGATCAATTTAGTCAAATTTAATGATTTATCTTTATGCCTAAAATAATTATTCTTAATTTAACCTCACAATCAATTCAACATATATATCATGTTTATCTTTATCTATAAATTGTAAAATTAAATTTTACATAACTCAAACATAAAAGAAAATTAAAAAAATCTCTTCTTCTTATCTTATTATTGATAAAATTAGTGAGTGTTTGGAAAAAAAAAATTAATAGAAATATAATAAGTCCATTACTTTTTAGTGTTAGGAGAACAAATTTAAAATTTTTGACAATATTCGTTCGAATATAGTTGAGTAACACAGTCAAATGGATTTCGTATATAAAATTTGAACTCGTTCAAACAGTTTTAACCAAAAGAAAGAAGTTGTCAAAAGTTGACGGAAATTGACAAAAATTAATAAAAATTGGTAAAAATGTATAAAAATTTAGAGTTTTAAAATAAATGCACAAAAAAAAAAAGGAATGACTAACAATTGGCAAAAATTTATAAAAATTTAAAAAAAATTATAATCTTTTTTTATCAAATTTAAACTTCCAAAATTTCTTTAATAATTAAGGTGTCATTTAGTTTATTTTTCTATTTTTTATTTTTTATTTTCTAGTTTGAGCTCATTTTTCATTTTATACTTATGAAAATAACGGAAACAGCTTAAAACTCATTTAGTTATTTATATTTTCAAATTTTGTTTTACAAAATAGAAAATGAGTTTACGCGTGAAATGAAAAATGATAAAAAATCGTTTGAGAATTTTTAATCAAAAATAAGAAAAAGCTCAAAACAAAGAAAAAATGGTATTTTTTATTTCCTCATTTTAAGATTTTTAACACATAAAATAAAAATAAAAAAGACACCAAATACCACATAAATTCATCAAACAGAAAAAATACACACATCAATTTTAACGACATACTTTTCAACTGTCGAGCCCTCACAATGGATATGGATGAGTTTTTGAGCCTCGGCGGCGGACACGTCATTTTTTGTTAACTATGTACCCCCCTCTCTCTCTCCCCGCGTGTGCAGAGGCGCTGGAGCTTGGGATGATCAATACGGATAGGCGGTTTCAAAAAAAGATAGGAACGTCCCGTTGATGCTTATCCTCTTTTATCAGCTACCTACAACTCTCTCAACTACAGCGCCATTAGTTGATATAAAGTGGATTAATTGATGGAATTACAAGTTTGTGAGAGCGCTCACGTGGCCTCTTCTTTATTTTAAAGTGTTATATTCTTTTATTCTTAAAAGAATTGCTCTGATTTATATTTTTTTATACATTGATTTACTTATCTTGATTTTTTTAAAAGATTTGTATAAACTTTTAATAAATAACTTGATGATAATAATAAAAGTCTAAGTTTGTAAAGAAAAATAAGTTAAAAAAATTAATATTTTATCTGATTAAATTAGAAATAAAATAACATGGAATTATTTTTAATATGCTAGTTAAAGTTATAAGTACGGATAAAATCTACTTTAGTTTTCAAAAACAAAATTTTTCATTTTCTTGTACCAATCCAAGCCCAAGAGTGCTTGTCCAAATCTGTAAAAGTTTATTAATGCAAGGTTATTATAAATAACTAACTAAAAAAGTTAATTTTGTAATTTTACTCAATAAGAAAAAATAGAATAAAATCAATTAAGTTACTTGTCAAGTACAAATAAACTCACTCTTTCAATTAATGAAATAATACAGCCTACATTACTTTTTCCAAAATTTGAATAAGCAATAATTTCTCATATTAGTGTCTTTTAATTTTACTTGGAGAATCATCCTAAAAAGGATAGTAACTAAGGGTGAAAAGGAACCGAGTCGTTCATGAGTTACTCGAGCTCGGCTCAAACTTGATTCATAAATTAAACAAGCTCGAACTAAGCTTGGTTTTTGGCTCATTTTGGATTCGAGCTCGAGCTCGATCCTAGAGAAACTCGGCTCGAAAGTTCACGAACAGGCTCGGTTAGAATAATATATATTTTTCAATGATATTTTTATTATATTTTTTAAATATATTATATTTTAAATCAAAACGACGTCGTTTTGATTTAATCAAGTTATTTGCGAGCCTAATGGAGCTTAAATTCTTCTTTATTGAGCCGACCTTGAGTTTATATAAAAACTCGAATCGAGTCGAGCTCGAGCCTATATAAAAGCTCGAATTGAGCTCGAGTTCAGTATAAAAAGTTCGAGCTGAACTCGAGCATGTTAAAACTCGGCTCGACTCGGTTCTACCCCTAATAGCAACAATAGCAACAGATTAAATAGAATTTTATTACATAATTGTCATTACTGCATTATTAAGGTTTCATTTTTCATATAATGTATTTAACATGATAAATTTTCCTTAATTAAGTAAAATTTTCGGTTTGGCTAGGATTATGCCGCAAAACAATTTGGGCCATTCATTCCTTGAAATTGGAATTCGGGTGGGGTCACAACCCACATCACGACCCGACCCTATCCCTTTTGTAATCTAATTCTGCAACTTGAGGTTGTAATCCAGTTGTACCTTCTCTTATTTTTCTTATAATAATGTTTATCACCTTCCGCTCTACCATGATACATTCAGCCTGGGCTCAAACCTCAACATCAAGCCCTTTAAGGAAGTCCGGACTGGGATGGGCCAACCCGGCACATCTACTGCAACCCGAATTTGCAATTGCAGCTGACCCGGGAACCTTAGGCTCCGTTTGGTATCGATAGCCATTAGCCAAGCTAAATCCTAGATTCAACAGTGGTTCGTTAAATTTATCCTTTTATATTTTAATTTTGTTTTAAACTTTTAAGGATAAAAATATCAAATTAACAAAAACTAAAAATTCACCTCAAAAAATTTATTTTTTTTTCTCAAACACAAAAATAGTAGTTAGTTAAAAATAAATTAACTAAATTTCTTCCCAAACCGAGCGTTATTGTGTGGTTGCTTTGACCACCAACATGTGCAAAGCTCTGCTAGTTGGGTTTAACTGGGACCCAAATTGCAGAGGTGAAAGGGGTGGGGGAGACCGAAGATGGCATTTTAGTCCCCCAAAAAAAAAAATAGGTCACATGATACAGCATGCATACATAGAGCATATCCCTGTCTGTCAATTTCACCCCAGCTTAATGGCCCCCGTCGTAATCAAGTATAAAAAAACCCACCCGGGGAGCTATATCAACTAATCATAACAACTACCCACAGAAAGAGAGAGAGAGAGAGAGAGAGAGAGAGAGAAACTAATCATAACGACTAATTTAAAAGCTTTCGTTTGGAGTGAAAGGGTAGCAAGAAAAGTCGAAAAAACGAAAATGAATGAAAGTAAAAAGTGTATAAAAAAAAAAACAATGAATTTTCTTCTGTTTAATTGTGTTAGGAGAGGGGAAAAGTAAGATAAATATAACATGCTTTAGAAGTGCATTTTGATTGTTTAAAAGATAAAATAGAAAAAAAAATTAATATTTCTTTCCTTTGTTTTTAACCATTACTATTTTTTTCCTCCCTTATCTTTCTTTTTCATTTTTCATGTAAAAAAAAAATATAACAACATGTTCAAATAGTTTAAAATCTAGGGGTAATTACTTTGTTTCTTGATATTTAATTTAAAAATACACAGCCATTCTCTAGTTTAAAATTCAATATAACATTTCATCGTAATTTTGATTAAAGTATAAAATTGATGCAAACTGATAAATTTAATTAAATTTGTTTTTCATGTGCCATTGGTCTCATATGTGATTGTGGAATAAAAAAAAAAATTATTGAGGAATGTAAAGATAAAATTGTCCATAGATTTAGAATTGGATCTCTTTAAAAAAAAAATAATATTTTACTTTAATACAGAAATGAGTGCAATGGTATGTTTAGAGTGGTAAAAAATGAGATAAATTAAGATAAAGTGAGATAACTTGTAGATTCGTAATTCGTACAATGAGATAAAAAGTAAATAACTTTTGAAAATTTTTAAAAATTTTTAGAATTTTTTAAACAATTTTTAACAAACTAAACTCACGTCTAATTTAACTTCTTCTTCTTCTTTTTTCCTTTTTTTTTTCAGAAATCTTTTTTTTTTCCTAACTAATTTTGACATTTGCGAGTGACATGGGTCCATAAGTTGATGGGACCCACCTATGTATTTTAATATTTGTGTTTGATTTTAAACTACTCGGGATGGATTTAGAAGCTCTTAAAACCCGATACATTAAGTTTTTTGGCACAAAGAAATTAAAACGTAATTTTTAGATATGATAAAACTTTAAAGGGTAAATAACATTAATTATCCCTGAGATTTGATAAAAAATTTAAAGTACTCATTTGATTTTTGAAATTACATTTACTATATCTAATCTTAAGATTATATTACAATTTTTTTATTTTAATTTCACTCGGTTCCTCTGATTGGTACTTATTCATATATTATTGATGATTAAGGTTAAGATCTTTTTTCTTTGTATGATTGATACTAAACTATTTTAACCATAAATCATTAATTTGAACTTTTCAAGCACTTGATCACTATTTAAAACCCCTTAATTGCAATATTTAATATGTGTGACAAAATTTGACCCCAATTACATAATTGAGTACATACATATTCAACTTGATATTGGTTAGATTTCTCAATATAACTTTTAACAATGTGTCGCTGCCGAATCCGTGCACTGGGCTGATAGGCATAACTCGTGTGTCTTTGTTATGATATAGTGCATCTGAGATCACCCAAATGTGAAAAATATATTTTAATTTTGACTAGAGTTTTGAATACAAAGACTGAGAGTCACCACCTGAAATTTTCAAAATCAATGTATCGAGATACTCAAGTTTTGATTATAGTTTAAAATGTTTTAATTTATGTTTTTGAAAAATGTGATAAATGACCATTTTTATTGACTTTCAATTAGTTTTACAATCAAAGATAGTGGGTCTAAGTGTTCGGCTGCGCACAAAAATCATTATGCCTAAATTTTTAAGGATATCCAAAGTCCATTTCTACTCTTTATAGCCATAAAGTCATAGAATATTTCAGTTTATAATAATTAGTGCATATAACCCAAAATGCATATAATGTATACGATGCGATATGGCCAAGCCTTGTAAGGGCGTATGCGCAAGTGTAATGCAATGTTTGTCTATTTGGCAGGGATACACCCCCAAGGGTTCTATATGCTGGATTGACTCTAGATACGATCTAAAGGCTAACTCCACTTTTGGTACCCATTGGAAATGCTTTATAAAAGATGAATCTCATTGGGAATGAGAGTTGCACTAGGAATGCTATATAGAGTTAGATATGTGGACTTATATAGTCCTTGTACATGAATGTGTGTGTATATTAGGAATGAAATGATTATTAAAATATGGTCTATGAAAACCAAGATGATTGGGCTAAAGCTGTCTACTTAAGCTACCTACATACCTTGTAAGGGATCGAGTCAATATAGTTCACACCTAAGGTAGTTCGAATTGTGTATTTATGTGATGCTAGATGGATGTAAGAGCCTCACTCTTAGTTTAGATTCACGCCTCGCACAGATTTGATACGTTAATATGCATATGTGGATGTAAATGTGATCAATCATCCAATGATAGTGACCAATCATCTCATAACATCGCACAATATTTAACTATCTATGGCATGTTATCATAAAATAATTCTATTTAAATCTGAAAAATATTATAAGTATTAGGGGGTAATACACACGGACTGAGCTTTGTTGTGCACATGGGGCAGCCTCTTAGCCAATCGTGCACAAGAAGCCAAAGTCATGCGCACAAGACAACAATTAAGTGAGGCATGCACGGCTAGACTTCTCACATATGTATGGGCAAGGTCACTTTCCTCTCGTGCACACGAGACACCAATTGTTGTGCGTACGGGCAGGATCTGATTGTAGGCACGCACACGACAGAGTCCTTGCAACCCAATGCTGTTTTGCTTTGTTTTGGATTTTTCTACCCATTTTCTTCATTAATCAAAATAGTATCAAATTTCTCACACCAAAATAAGCACAAATATGTAATATATCATCCTCATCAAGCTTTGTACACACACACACACACACACACATGCAAATAAACAAATTATTGATTCAATGGGAATGACAAAACCAATTTCTCACTCTATATAGGTATTATATAAGCATGGTTTACATTTTTCCTTCAAAACTTAACAACTTCATAAATCACAACAATTATAATGTGTGACACCACTTCATCAAAACATGAGCATGTAAGCATAGAACAAGAACCTCTACCTTAAGTCAAATGAAAGAGGAAGAAAATGGAAAAGATGATGATGCAGTTGGAAGAAAATGAAGAAGAAAAAGGCTCCAAGCTCCCAAAATATTAATTGGACCACCATAGCCACCAAAGTCACCCACAAGCCTCACACTCAGCCAAGCAACCCTAAATCACCAAGAAGCAACTCAACACTACTCTTTCTCAATTTATCTCACAGTCTCAGACAAATAGACACACATATATACCATTTTTTGTTCAAAACAAAAAAAAAAAAAAAAAGAGATGAAGAAGGTAATGATAAGGAAGTAGGATGCATATGTTAGGTGTGGTGGCTAAGCCAAAATCATCAGATTTGTTTTTGATCGAACAATTCACTGAAAAAATATAAAAAGAAACTGACATTGACGCAGATCTCCGAACTAAATTATGCACATGAGGAAGACAATAACGTATGCATGCTAAGCTTTGGCACACTCTTGTGCACATGAACTTAACACAGTTGTGCTCATTACAAAGCCTCCACTATAGGAAATTTTTGAAAAAAAAATTTTTTGAGTATAAATTACACTCTCAACACTCCCCCGCACTAATCCTAAGACAACATCATGACATATAATGTATGAAATACATTAACATGACATTGTAATCCCCCACACTAATACTAATGTAACATCATGACATATAATGTATGAAATAAATTAACATGACATTGTAATCCGAATATTTATAGTTGAAATTAAAATTTAGGCAAAGTACTCTCATGAGACTGATAGTTCATTATTAATTTTCGTAAATAGTGTCAAAAATTTTAATAAGATTTATTAAATTTTATCAATTTTACACTACGATTTAAATCATCATGAATAGAATTATCAGTTAAGTCTAAAGTAGTAATTGAAATCATGAGTTTTTTTTCTTTTTTTAAGCTAAACCTCAAATATTAGAGTGTTATTACCTCTAAAATATTAGGACGGACTACGAAGTGTACTAAAGCATGGGTGCGTAATGGAAATTTTACGAACAACATTAGGGCTGAAGTGGCAATTCAACTGCCCCAAGTAGACCACTGAAAAGAGGACTATGTGCCTGTGCCTCGGAAGGTGGAAGGTGTGGTTTTTACCTTCCCCCCCCCCCTTCTCTCTCTCGAAAAAATAGTGTCTTTCTCTCTCTATAAATACATTATTACTATACTTTTTTATTTTTTATTTCATGTAAATCCTTAATCCACCAGTGTTTGGAGGTTATTGCCGGACGAGACGTAACCCACCAGTTGTTGCGGCTGTCTGAAGGAGGAGGAGGAGGAGGAGGAGGAGAGTTGGCGATGGGATCACACCCTTTTCTCTAGTAAGAGAAATCCCTCACTATACATACATATATTATATCTTCCTCAGATTTCAATCCCATGTCTTCTTCTTCTTAAGGTACATCCAAATCAAAATCTGCTTTTTTTTTTTTTGTTTTATAATTTTTCTGCCTCTTTCTGCCACTCATCATAATGACCCTTCTTCTTCTTCTTAGTTTTTGTTCGGAATGTTGAAAATAGCCTTTGTTTTTCTTTTTGATTTCACCCCACAAAATTCATGTTTTGTGATCAAGGTTTTTGTGAACTTTTATGTCAGTCTTATGTGAATCTCTCTTCTAAATTTGGATCTTTAAATACTGTGGTTTTGTTGTGCTGTTGATGATATCTGGCTGTTATTATTTTAGTGCTTGGACTTGGGGTTTGTTATTTGTGTGGCTCCGATTTTTTGATTCTGGAATTCCTAAAATGTTGGCTTTCTTCGACGATTTGCTCTCTGTAACAGTTACTAAGTCTTCTGATCTGTACTGATTTCTACGTGTATAGATATATCTTTGTGTGGGAGTGGAGATTGAAACCTGAGATGTGTTCCTCGTTTTGAGTTGACTCTAGTTCTGACTACCCTTGAGAATCTGCAAATTGTTTGGATTCTTAATGTAGAATAAATTTCTGGTTTGTGGTTACTTCCAAATGTGCTAATGATAAGGTTTAACTGTCATATCTTGTCTCAATATTCTTTCTGCATATTATAATATTGAACTGTGGCTTTTAACTTTTCCTGATCTGTAGCTTATTTGCTTTCTGATATTTGGTTCAAATGTGGGGATTGATTTGTTCTCTTGCCAAGATCTGGAGTTACACGGTCTTTGGATCCTGTAGGCTATCAACTACATGCCAACATATTCTATGCTTTGTGTGCTGGGATGGAATTTTCGTGCTATTTGTTTGAACAGTTGATGCATGATTTCGCTGTCTAGTTATTGCGATTCAATTTCTGCAGAATAATTACAGTTTGATTTTCCTGTTCTTTATGTCGCTCTTTCCTTATGTGCTCATTTTGGGTTTAGATATGTTAATGGAAGCCATGAATTCAGTTTTTAAATGTTAATGATGAAAGTTAGATGTTTCCACAAATTTCTTTGATTATCCTTTTGTCGGTATATTAATAACGCTCAAAGTTCGCCTTAAATGTTCGCATTTAGTTTGATTAACACTATTATTTTAAAGTTACCAATTGTTTTTTATCGAATCATAAATTCGATGGATATCACAATTAAAATTTGAAATGTTTCTTGTGATAAAAATGGAAATACTTGCTTCCCACTACTTGATTCCCATTTAAATTGAATTTTTTTTTGTCTGTCACTATGGTGGAGGGAGGAATTCCGAGATCACATCAATAATTAAATTAGTTTTTTCGCCATTGCTTGGATCATTCGTTTTCATGGATCATTAAGTTAATGCTGCTCTTTGCTACACGTTGATGCCTGCACTGATCCTTTTGTTCTTTGTGTATCCGGATGTTCAAGAGATTTGGCAAATATTTACTGGTTCCAATGCTGAGTTCTTGATGTAGAAGTATTTATTTCAAAGTTCTTTTCCCTTACGTTTTGGATTATGAATCCTTTTTTTGAATTGGCTTCATTTGTTTAATTTTTTGCTAGGTCTGTAAGTATCACAACAATAAACTATAAGTGGAATTTTCTTTGCCTGCTGCACTCTGAAGATTCCTGATGGGTTCTAGATTCCCATCTCATCAGCTCAGCAATGGCCTTTACGTATCAGGAAGGCCAGAACAGCCAAAAGAAAGGACTCCTACTATGAGCTCAGCTGCTATGCCTTACACAGGCGGCGATATCAAGAAGTCAGGAGAACTTGGGAAAATGTTTGATATCCCTACTGAAGGCTCTAAGTCAAGGAAATCTGGGCCTATAACTGGTCCTCCTTCAAGGACTGGATCTTTTGCAGGCGCTGCTTCGCATTCTGGACCAATCTCTAATGCTGCAGCTAGGGCTAGCCATTCTTCGTCAGGTCCTGTAACATCTGCTAGTATTTCTGCTTCAACTTCTGTGAAAAAATCGAATTCTGGACCATTGAACAAACATGGGGAACCCATGAAGAAGTCGTCTGGCCCTCAATCTGGCGGAGTGACACCAGTTACCCGCCAAAACTCAGGCCCTCTACCGCCAGTTCTCCCTGCAACAGGTCTCATTACTTCTGGTCCTATATCTTCTGGCCCACTAAATTCTTCTGGTGCCCCAAGGAAGGTTTCTGGTCCTTTGGACTCAACTGGCTCCTTCAAAGTACACAGTTCCGCCATTGCTCACAATCAGGCTGTGACCACTCTTACCCAGGATGACGACTTTTCCTTTAAGAGGAACCTACCAAAGCCAATCCTCTGGGCAATGATTCTACTATTTGTGATGGGGTTCATTGCCGGTGGATTCATTCTTGGTGCAGTCCACAATGCTATTCTCCTCATTGTTGTTGTGGTTTTATTTGCTGTGGTTGCTGCATTGTTCACTTGGAATACTTTTTGGGGACGAAATGCAATCATGGGTTACATTGCTCATTACCCAGATGCAGAGCTTAGAACAGCAAAGAATGGGCAATATGTGAAGGTGTCTGGGGTGAGTACTTACATTTTATTGTATTTAGCTTTCTTGGACTCTAATTTGTTATAAATTTCAAGTTCCAAATTAGAAGTGAAAATTTTTATAAAAGAGAGGCTTTGTTGGAAGATAAGCCTGCAACTTCAGGTTGAGTACTAATTAAAACCAAAACTCTTAGTTGAAAATTTGTTATGTGAATTTGATAACGGTGATGAAAACATTTTGACATTGGGGCTTTTCCCCTTTTTCCTTCAAGTAGCATTTCGACATTAGGGTCTGATATGTGTAGATTGTTTTGAAGATTATAACATTTAAAAAAAATGCTTGAAGGAGTGCTATCAGGTTTAATTATATGTTACATTTGGATGGGTTTTGATGTCATGAATTGTCCTTATCGGGCATCATATGATATTATGTAATTATGTATCAATTATTATGTATATGTTACTTATCAAAAAAAATTATTATGTATATATTTGCTTCTTGTGTATGCATAATTGTCATCTATTGCAAGGTTATGAATGATGGTTGGTTATATTCTTGAAGGTGGTGACGTGTGGAAATGTGCCCCTTGAGTCATCCTTCCAAAAAGTTCCTAGGTGTGTCTATACATCTACATGTTTATATGAGTACCGAGGATGGGATTCGAAAGCTGCCAACCCTACACATCGTCGTTTTACATGGGGGCTTAGATCATCAGAAGTGAGTAGCTCAATATTGGCTTCATAATTTGATGGATATATTGTGATCTCCATGAATTCTTTCTCAGTTCTTTGCGATTAACAAAATTGCTGATTTTTAGTCGATAACTATTACCGAGAGTATCCTATTTATTCTAAAAATAGTCACAGACTATTATTGCCTCATTCATAATGTTTGAATGTAAATTGATATAGGTGGCTACCTTTTGAATATTTATTACTTATTAGTTATTACCTTTAAGGTGAGGATTTTGGTTGAACAGCTTTAGAAATTTTGGTAATATATCCTTTCTTGGACTGTTGAGATTTAACTCTTTTTGACATGAACTTCTGTTTATTTTTCTTGGCAGAGGCATGTGGTTGACTTCTACATTTCTGATTTCCAGTCTGGATTGAGAGCATTGGTTAAGACTGGCTATGGTGCAAGGGTAACTCCTTATGTGGAGGAATCTATTGTTGTGGATGTCAACCCTTCGAATAAAGATTTGTCTCCAGAATTCATGAGATGGTTGGGAGAGAGGAACCTTTCAAGTGATGATCGAGTAATGCGATTGAAAGAAGGGTAAATTTACTATTCAAATAAGAGTCATCTTCAACTTCATTTAGAAAGAGTCATCTTCACCTTGATTGAATGAAATTCTTGCCCAGTACATCGAATCAACAATGCGAAGTTTCACGGGGCATGTGAAAATTTTTATTGAACTTTCATGTTTTAATAACTAATCATCAGTTTATTGGGAGTTGAAACATCGAATATCATTATCTCATTATTTTTTGGTCGAAAAACTTAAACTTCTGGCCATTTACTTCACGGCCCTAAGGATTAGTTAAGTGCACATAAGCTATTCCGGACATCTTGAGTTATAAAAAGAAAAAAAATATATTCCACTTGTCCAAATTAAGTTTGGAGATTGGGTCCAATGAATTTTTTGCAGGTATTATCAAATAAGTCTGAAGGCCCTAACTGCTGTTAAGATGAGATTACAATTGGAGAGTTTAGTCGTAAGATCTCTACCAATTGAAGTAGGTCACTAGTTCATATCCCTCCCAGATCTTGTGGGGGCTGAGGGCCCTAGGGGGTTAGTCCCATTGGTTGTGGGGGCACCCTAATATAAAAAATAATAATTAGAGATCAAATAAAATTCCCCCTTTTTTTTTTCGGTTGTCAGTTTTATGTCATTCTTTTGTCAGAGGAGGCATTAAGTTCCACGTTAACATTGTGAATTGCTATTTTTGCTCTGGTAGGTACATCAAAGAAGGAAGCACTGTCAGCGTGATGGGAGTTGTTCAGAGGAATGACAATGTGCTTATGATTGTGCCGCCGCCGGAGCCGTTCACCACCGGATGTCAATGGGCTAAGTGTATCCTTCCTGCTAGTCTTGAGGGTATTGTTTTGAGATGTGAGGATGCGTCGAAGATTGATGTTATACCAGTGTAGTCGTGTGCATGTCTATAACAAAACTCTCTCAGGTACTGCTGCTTGAAAATTAGCTTGCTTACTCGGCTGATATAGATGGTGGTGTGGTGGTTGTAATGGAGGTGATTGTGGTGGCTTAATTGTATTTCATGCTTACCTTTGTGTATAGAGATATTAGGGGATTGTTTTCTTTGGTTTTTCATAGAGCTTGAAAGTTTTTTTTTTTTTTTTCCCCTGTAATGGGAATGGTTGGGGATTGTAGCAAATGGCCAATTTACATGTTTGAGAGAGATTGTTTTTTATGTTAAATTGGGAAAACATGCTCTAATGTATTGTGGGTAATGTGTTCTAATTAGAGCTCCGTGCTGTGGCTTGTGGCCTTCTTTGGGTAAATTACAATTTGCGCTATTTTTTGTTTTTTAATCAAATTTCAGTTCAGGACCTTAACTTTTAAATTGTAACAATTGAAGACAATTTTATTTTGTTGCAATGTTAAACTTTTGTGAGATGGGGCCAATCTAACGCCTTAATAGATGGGTAAATATTGCAACAAAATTAAAATCTTTGATTTTTATTTTTTGAATTAATTTATTTTTTAGTTTTTTGGTTTTTGAGGACATAGATTTTTAATTGTTACGATTAAAAAGTCGAATTTTGAAATGAAATTTGGTTTAATAAAAAAAAAAATCATGGGTGCAAATTATGGAGCTCGTTATTGTAATTTGACCTCATAGTTTGCATTGTATTTCTTTTTAGTCCCTGTAATTCTAATTGCAATGGTCAATACTTTACAATGCCAGTTAAGTAATAATGTGTCCTTTCATCTGAGTCGTTTGCAATTTAGCTGTAAGCAACAAGTAACTAAAGTTCAAGAATTCTACCAATACTGTTGAAGATCTCAGATTCAGTCTGTCTGATATTCATTTGGGATGAAATCAACCAGGGATGAATTATTTTTGGGACAAAATCGATCCATAAAAAGCTCTGTAGATCTTACCTAAGGTCTTCGCTAAAATTGGTATAGCGATGTTCACTTGTGTTAATGATTGAATTGCAAATGGTTTTTAAACGAAAGGATTACATTACTACTTGACTAATGTTATATGATGTTGGCCGTTGCAATTAAATTACAGAGATCAAAATGGAATGCGACGTAAATTGTTAAGAATGATTACTATAATTTGCCTAAATTATAGTTCTTGTAAGTGTGCTTTTTCTTTTTGTTTAAGTCGTATGTATGTGCATCGTATTGATTTACATTCTGGCCGAGGATATGCTTGTGGTTGGGCTGCCCTCTGGAGGTTATACCCAGGAGGTTGCAAATAGTTGCTAGTTTTCTAAATTTTGTTATACTCCTTGAAATGTAATATAAGTATCATCTCTATATATTCATACGGCCTATGAAGGATATGTGATGGAGGAAAACCACCTAAGTTTTACCCTTAAAGGTAGGTCGGTCAATGAGTTGGGGCTAGATCAAATTCGTTAGATTCAGACATGATCCAGATCTAATAATAATGATCCGATTCAGATTCCAAAGTAATCGATCTGATATCACAAGATTTAAATTTGATCCATATATTTACATTTAACCTATTTTAAAAAATAATTTTTTTAAACCATGGTTTCACAAAAATTAAAACACATATATATTTTATTTAATATATGTAGTCTAAGATAAATGCTATATATATATATACATATATATAGAACAGGTGATTCAATTACGTTGTCCTTTGGATTCACAAGTACCCATGCATAGCCATGGTATGCTAAGCCCAAAACCATCTTGATCTTGCTACCTGGAAATCGTTTGGCAATCCACTGCTTTGTACCATAATCTGTACTTAAAGAAGGGCTGTACAAAGCTGCATGAGCGCCTGTATAATTCTCTCTTGCTGGATAGTGGTAGTTGCTTCATATTTGCTAGATAAATACTGTGACCTCTAATCTGTTGATCATGGATTGAATTTGACTACTTTAATATTATCAGATCTATTCTGAATTAAATCTGAACCAAATTTGACCCATTAATTGACCTAGTTGAAAGGACCAAATCTGACCCATTAACCCGCATACTTGGAGGGCAGTCAAGAGACTGGTATTCAACTTTGTTAAATGATTTTGACGAGGCATTTCACTATGGCAGAGAGCATCTGTGTTTCAAAAATGGTTGAATTCTCCGTTGCAAAATGAGCGGCTTCTTATGAGTGGCTTGGTTCTTGGGCCATGTTTGGAATATGAATTTGTGGAGGAAGAAAGAAAATAAATGAAAAAAAATAAAATTATTAGTTTATATTATTATTATTTGGTGGTTAACCAAGTGAGGATTAATTTTTGTTTTAACAAATATTTATTTAGTTTTTTAACGTTTTTATAACTCAATCAAAAAAAAAAAAAATGAAATGCACTTAAAATTATTCATTTCAATTTTCTTTACCACTATTTTTTCTTTATTTTTTCTATTTTTTTACAAATTAATGTTTCAAACATAATGGGTTTGTTTGGAGTAAAAAAAGTGAGATAAATTGAGAGTTCGTAATACGTACAGTGAAAGAAAAAAAATTGATGTAATATAAAATTAACAGATATTTATAAAATTTTTTGTTATTTTTCAACAAACTAAACAAGCCCAATATTGGAATATTCATCATGTCGACTCACAAGCACATTTGTAATTGTCCAATCTTGATTTGTCTAGGCAAGTGTTTGAGCATTGCTCACTTTATTTCTTATAAGATACTGTTTGATTTATCTCAAAAAAAAAATCACTTTTTATTAAAATTTTTCAACTTTTCACTACATATTTTATCAATTTTTATCAAATTTCTCTAATTTTTATCAAAGTTTTCAATTATTTTTTTTTTCGCAACTCTTCAATGAATACAAAAATTACTCAAAAATTTAAAATTTGCCTATCTTTTTATTATTTTTTTAAAAAATTGACATTTCAAACAGACATTAAATACTTAAAACATATATATATATATATATATATATCTTGCGCACAAACATTTTTAATTGCAGCAATGAGTTTGTCGTCAGGCTGGTTATCTGCCTCTTCTCACAGAAGACTAGTCAATCACGATGGTCAAAAGTTTAGGAAAACAGGTTACTCTAAACTTTTCCAAGCTTTTTTTTTTATTTATTTATCAAAATTTAATTTTCTTCCTATTTTTGAGAATTTTAGGCATTTTATTTACATACTGCTGTCTGTTCAGACATTCTTTTGTACCAAATGTTACTGGAATTTCCTCTAGAATCAACTGGTCATACACGAGTACACACATACACACACGCATGTATATTCAAAACACAATGCTTCCCTAATTGCAGTTGTCCATGAATGCCTACATAGAAGAAAATGGCCATTCTTTTCCCTTCTCAAAACACAAGTTAGATACATCATTATTACCAATATTATTTACAACAACAGTTACATATAAATCTGAGGGTTAACTAATGAAAACCTTAATTTATTTTGTAATGATCATTAGTTTAAGTTTCCTGCGATTTGTTGGAGAGCTAACATTAACTAACATTAACTTTAGGAGGACGTTAAAATTAGTTAAGGCACGCGCTAAGCTGACTTGAGAAGAAAAAGAAGAAAAAAGAAGAAGAAGAAGAAGAAGAAGAAGAAGAAGAAGAAGAAGAAGGGGGGTGAGAGAGAGAGAAAAAAAAAAAAAACTATTTGTAGCTAGCACTTTATTTCCCTCTAGAGGTGCAGCACAAGTAGTTCGACAAGAAAGATCTCCCCATCAAACCTCAGCCCAGCCGGCGGCTGCATTGACAACCCATCCATCATCCCACCAAACACATACAGATAACACCCCGAACCATCGGCACAAGCTCCATGAAACGACCTGCGATCAGGCTTATAGCCACTGCTGATCCCCTCGACTCGCCTCCACATCTTCGCCGCTATCCCTCCCTTTGGTTTTGCGACAATCATCGGGTCCATTCGAACGGACGGGATCGAGCCAATATCCAAAACCCAGAAGTCGTCTTTCTTGCGCCTCTGTGAATCTTCCCCTCCATAAATCAGCAGCTGACGACCACCCAAGATTAGTGTAGCCGAGTGACCTACTCGAGGAAGCGCTGCCCCGTGGGGAATGTTTTGCAGTTCGAATAGTAACTGTAGACATCTCAACCGATCCCCGGACAAATCGAAGAGCCAAACATCGTTGAGTACTTCGTATTCCGATCCCCTCCCTCCGAACAAAACTGTTTGGTTCTTGCCGATGTAAGTCAGAGTGTGCCCTGAGCGAGCCGGCGGCGATGGATGAGTCCCAATTTCGTGCCAAGTCCCAAACAGGAGATCGTCTGACAGTTCTAATACCCATGTATCTCCGAGCCTAAGGCCGGACAATCCAATTCCGCCGTGGATGAGCATCCTTCTGTCGTCGATGCAGCAACCGGCGTGAGCCCCGCGCGGCGGAGGTGCGGTGGAACCGACGTCGAGTCGCCTCCACGACAACGTAATGCCGAATGTCTCGTGGAAGACTACCTGACCTACCCATGTATCGTTTTGCCGGACACCACCGTCGTTGATCCCTCCGAAGACGACAATAGAATCGCCGACGACGACGCCTGAATGGCCAAACCGCCCGCTGGGAGTGCCTGACTTAATATTCTTCCATTCTAGTGTCCTCTTCATTTCGTTACCAATGTATGCCACCCACGTATCATCAAGATGGCGCCCTAAGAGAGAGAGAATGAGAATGGAAAATAGTTACATCCTAACAACTGAGTAAATACCAGGGATGTGCAAATTAAACTAAATCAGAACCAATTAATTGAACAAAATTTTCGGTTTCTGGTTTTAGTTCAATTTCTGCTATTTTTTTAGACCCAAATTATATTTCGATTCCGGTTCTTGTATTTGTAGAACCAAAAACCGAATTAGTTTAGTATTGATGCTCAATGGAAAGAGTAGTACCAATGGTGGGACCCAGTATTTCAAGATATAACATGATGAATGGTTGGGATTAGGAGAAAACATAAGCTATGATGAACATGTTGGAAATAAATTTTGTACAAATGTAAGTAAAGATTGGGATATTAATTATATAAGAATAAAATACGCGGAAGCATAAAGATTATGATTGTTTCATCTTTTAATTTTGAAATATAAAAATTTATTAGGATTTGATCTTCCTCTCTATCTCAATTAATATAACGACTATTAATGAAAACAACTGTTTATGTATTGTAAAGAGAGGGGGTTGAACTAATATATAAAGAGTGAATCTTAATCTTACTGGATCCTCCCATAAAAGATCTGCAGTGGGCTTAATAACTAGCCCACACTAACCATCTATTCTCATTATCCTTATTAAGTGCACATGCCCAACAATATATATCACAACAAAATAAGCCTTATTATGTACGTTCTCATCTTTAACTTGGTTTTAACCCTTTTTTCATAAAAATAAAAATTAATTAAAGTATGCTCAACATACAAAAAATTCCAATATTTTTCTACTTGAGCAAACATTAATTATTTTTTTAATTTTTGAAAAGATTTCCAAAAATGACTGTCGGGTTAGTGACTATATGTGGCCATATTTTAAAGTCAAGTAAAGATGAGAAACGACATCTAAAACAATTCCATCCAACAAGATAATTAATATCGAACCAAGACAAACATTACACTTATAATTCATGTAATACCACTCATGATTACAAATATCAACGACCTTATTGACATGGATCAAATGAGGTAGTGTAACAAAAATTAATACTCAATAGGTGATCTTACAAATGCGCTAATCTATTATCAGTCTAATTTTCTTTAGATATGCTCATTAAACAAGCAAGAGAATTCCAATTCTCTTTTTATATGCTTAGTAAATAAGTACGAGAATTCTTAAGGTTTTGAATAAAAACCAATATGCCTTACACAAAATATCTCAAAAGTAAGGTAAGATATATCCCAAAGTGCTTAAGTAACAAGAAACTTAAAAGTTCAAATATAATATACATGATAAAGTATAAAAATCACCCATCCAATTTACCCTCGATATCATTTTAGTTCTATACGTTTCAATTGCAATAGTCAAATTTCTACATTTTCGGTCAAGTATCAATTCGGTCCTTCCGTTAGTTAGCCGTTAGAAATGACTGTTAGATTGAAGATAAAATGATAATTTCATTTATAATTTACCTTTAGTGTCACTTTAGTCCCTCACGTTTTCAATTATAACAATTGAATCCCTAAACTTTCAGTGCGTATTTAAAATATATTTTATTAAATTATTTTTAATAAATAATATAATCTGAAATATATTTTATTAAATTATATAACATATTTTAATTTGAAATATATCTTATTAAATTATTTCTAATCAATAATATATTTAAATTATATTTAACATATTTTATTTTTATTGAATTAAATTATCTTTCATAAATAATATGATTAAATTAATAATACAACCAAAATAATATTTAAGTTAGTTTAATTAATATGAAATATATTTTATTAAATTCATTTAATTTTCTTAAAAATTAATAGAATTAAAAATTTTATTAAATGGTGCTTTGATAGTTTCACTAATAATTGTTATAATTAATGGAGTAGAATTAAAAGAGTCATATATATAAATGTATACTCTCAAATTAAATATATATACAAAATTAAATATAGAGAGAAAACTGCAGAGATAGAAAATTTAGAAAATAATGATTCCAAGGCCATTTGATAACATTATTACTTTTTATTTTGTTTAACTTTTTATTTTCTGGTTTTATTTTCTGTTATCATTTTTTCTGAAATAAAAATTGAAATTGCATTTACAGATGCAATTTTATTTACATAAATTATTTTTAATAAAATATTTAATTTTATTATTTTTTAATAATTATTCAACTTTAATAAAATATTTAATTAAACTATATTAAATATTATTTTAGTTATATTATTAATTCAATCATATTATTTATAAAAAATAATTTAATTCAATAAAAAGAAAATATACACCGAAAGTGTAAGGATTCAATTATTATAATTGAAAACGTGAGGGACTAAAGTGATACTAATGGTAAATTATAAACGAAATTACCATTTTATTTTCAATCTAACAATTATTTCTAACGGTCAACTAACGGAAGGGCTGAATTGATACTTGACCAAAAATGTAGGAATTTAACTATTGTAATTGAAACATATAGGACAAAAATGATGTCGAATGTAAATTGGATGGGTGATTTTTGTACTTTACCTTAATATATATATACACACAAAATCATGAATATATTCATGTACCAATGTTATCAAAACAACATAAATGATAACTTTCATTCAGTATTAATAAGAATAACAAACTAAAAGTCTCAACATCAAAAAATATCTGCCATATAATATAAAAAAATAACTTCCATTAACCAAGTACATCAAAAGACTTATAACACTTATGTTAGAAGCATGCCTATTAAAAACAATGGGTCTAAGTCCCTTGGCTAAAGGGTTTACCATCATCCGTTTGGTACCAATATGCTCAATGATGATGTCCTCTTTCTTTACAAAATCTCTAACAGATAAATATTTGATTTCAATATACTTAGACCCACTTGAAGATTTATTATTTTTGGGAAAAAAAAAAAAAACGACCATACTGTTATCACAAAAAATCTTTAGCGGTCTAGCTATAGAATCAATCACATTAAGTTCTGAGATAAAATTTCGCAAGCAAATTTCATAAGTTGCAGTGCCAAAACAGGCTATAAATTCAGCATGCATAGTCGAAGACATTGTAAGAGTTTGCTTGACACTCTTCTAAGAAACAGCTCTACCGGTTAGCATAAATATGTATCCCGAAGTAGACTTCATGTCATCTACACATCTAGCAAAATTTGAATCTAAATAACCAATAACTTTAAGATCATCAACTCTTCTATAAACAAGCATATAGTTTTTGGTTCTCTGCAAATATTTCATAACTTTCTTTACAACTACCCAATGATCCATTTCAGGATTTGAGAGGTACCTTCTAAAAACACTTACAGCAAAAGTTATATCTGGTCAGGTATATACATGTGCATACATGAGACTACCGACTGTACTGGCATAGGATACGTTTTGCATGGCTTTCACCTCAAGATCGTTCTTAGGACTTTGACTTTTACTAAATTTATCTCCCTTCACAACTGGAATTTCACCAGGTCAACAATTTTGAATATTAAACTTCTCAAGCACACGATTAATGTATTCCTTTTGAGAAAATCCTAACATACTACGAGATCTATCACAAATGATCTCAATGCCCAAAACAAAATAGGTTTCTTCAAGATCTTTCATATCAAAAGTGTTAGACAATAGTGACTTAATATCTATCAAGAGATCCAAATCAGTACTAGCAAGAAGGATGTCATCAACATAAAGAATAAGAAAAATAAAATTTCTTTCACTGACCTTGAGATATATCCATTGATCAACCTTATTTTCAACAAAACCGAAAGAAGTGACTATTTCATCAAATTTTAAGTACCATTGACCTGAAGCTGGCTTCAAACCATAAATGGACTTTTTCAGTTTACACACCATGTGTTCCTTACCTTCTACTTTGAAACATTCTGATTGCGTCATATAAATCTCCTTATCTGGATCATCATTCAAGAAAGCGATCTTGACATCCATTTGGTGGAGCTCCAAATCAAAATGAGCTACCAAAGCCATGATGATTCTAAATGAGTCATTTAATGAAATAGGTGAAAATGTCTCGTAATAATCGACTCCTTCCCTTTGAGTAAAACCCTTAGCAACCAATCTAACCTTGAATCTCTCAATCTGCCCTTTAGAGTCCTTAGTTTTAAACACCTATTTACAACCAATAGGCTTGCAGTCCATGGGAAGATCAACGAGCTCACATACTTCATTATGTGCAATATATTGCATTTCATCTGAAATAGCATCCATCCACGTGCTGGATTGAAGATTCAAACAGCACTAGCAAAATTCACTGGATTAATTACAAGACCTACATCATAATCACTTTTGCCAAGATAAACAATGTACTCATCAGAAATGGCAAATCTTCTCTATATCCCAGATCTCCTAACGGGAGCTACTGAAATAGACTTAACAGAATCAGAGGTAGAAACAATAGCAGGGGTAGGTACAGTGTCAGGTTCAAGTTGCTGATGATCATTTCTATCGATAAGTGCAGGCACAACGCCTAGCTGAATAGTAGGCAGAGGAATGGGAATTACCTCAGCTTCCCTATCATCAATGATTGGTTGTGATATCACCACATCAGCAGTATCAAACTCCAAAAACTTAGCTGTCTGAGACTCAATAATCCTAGCACTTGGTGCGGGACAATAAAATCCATATCCTTTAGAATAATAATCTGGGTACCCAATGAAGTAACAACACGTGGTTCTGGGGTCAATTTTTCTCTCAAATGGGTTATAAATCTTCACTTTTGCTAGACAACTCTAAACACAAAGATGATTAAGGTTAGGTTTTCTACCAATCCATAATTGAAAAGGTATTTTAGTAACAGATTTACTGGGAACTCTACTAAGGATGTAAAGGGCACACTTAATGGCTTCACCCCAAAAGTACATGGGCAAATTAGACCTACTCATCATACTTCTCATCATATCTTTAAGGATACGATTACGCTTTTCAACCAGACTATTCTATTCAGGACTACCAGGCATGATATATTGGGCAATAATCCCATATTCTTGCAAGTACTTGGCAAACGGTCCCATATGCTGTCCAATGACATTATGTTTGCCATAATACTCACCACCACGGTCAGACCTCACAATTTTAATGACTTTTGACAATTATTTTTCAACTTTATTTTTAAAAATTTAAAATTTTTCAAGAGTCTGTAATTTTTCTTTTATAAGAAAAATGTAGTCAAAACGAGAGAAATCATCAATGAAAGTAAGAAAAAATTTGTTGTCATAAAAGGTAGTAGTGTAAGGTCCACTTATATCAGTGTGTATAATCTTAAGTACGCGACTACTATGGGTTACACTATTTTTTCTTAGTCTTGGTTGGCTTTCCATGAGTAGAGTCGACATAGGTGTCTAGGTCCCCAAAATCAAGTGGCATTAAAATATCATCATTGATAAGCCTTTGAATTCTTTCTTTAGAAATATGACCCAATCTTTTATGTCATAAGAAAAAGATTTATCTTTAATTTAGGTCTCTTAAACACACTATCATCAACATGGAAAGAGGCATACTCAAAATTATGAACTATATTCAACTTATAAAAATCATTACTCAAAACACCATGCCTAACAATTTGAGAATTATGAAATAAATCAATCATACCATTATGAAATTAAAAACAGTAACCAATTTTGTCCAAAGAAAACACAGAAATTAAATTTCGTCTAAAAGACAGTACATAAAAAGTGTTTTCCAAAATACGTTTAAAACCAAAGTCTAAATTTATAATAATATCTCTTATGGACTCGACTCTAACTGGTTCATCATTTCCCACTTTAAGCTGGGCTTCATTCTCACTTGGCTTCCGTTTGCTTTTGAATCCCTGCAAAGATATAGCAACATGAATAGTTGCACCACTGTCAAACCACTAAAAATTTGA
This sequence comes from Vitellaria paradoxa, assembly GCA_019916065.1. Lineage (NCBI taxonomy): Eukaryota > Viridiplantae > Streptophyta > Magnoliopsida > Ericales > Sapotaceae > Vitellaria > Vitellaria paradoxa. Next base: position 52,156,308 of record CM034234.1, on the reverse strand, counting down.
TGGGACATCAATTATATTGGATTCAAAGCAAACTTAAGTAAGTGAGTTACCTCCTTTTTTTTTCTTTTTCCCTAACCAAGCTTGAGATTTGATGTAATCCTTCCTAACGTGGCCCTTCTTTATACAGAAAGAACACGTGACCTCTTTCTTTATGACAGCATTGGGACCTAACACATTTTGAGTTTGACCATTACTTTTACCCTGTTCGTTATTGTCCTAACCCTTATGAGGAGTATTGCTCTTAGGTTTTCTACAGTTCCCAGAATTCCCCTTTCCCTGACAAGGTTTGGATTTAGAAACAAATATGGCAGTAATAGTCTCCTCTTTCTTAAGTTTCTCTTCCTCTAAAACACATTTGGCAATAAGGTCATTCACACTTCAGGACTCATCTTGGGTATTATAGACAATTTTATCTGGCTAAAATCTATTGAAAGAGAATTAAGAGCATGGTGAATAACAAACTCATCAGAGATTGTGACATCAAAGTTTTTAAGTTTAGACTGGATAAAGGTAAGTTTGAGGATATACTCTCGTACCCCACTCACACTGTCATATTTCAAGGTGGTAAGTTCATTCATTAGGGTCCCAATCTCAGCCTTACTGAATACTTTATATCTCTGTCCCACAGCATCAAAAAGTACCTTGACATTATTGGTCTCAGGCAAACCACTCAAAAGATGTTCTGATATAGATCTCTTAATCGCAAAAAGACTTAGGCGATTAGATCTCTCCCATTTTGTGTACAACACCTTTTCAGATGCTGTACTAGTGGCAGTAAGTACGGTAAGCTCAGGCTCTCTCAAGGCCATATCTATGTCAACAATTCCTAAGGCAAACTCAATGTCTCGCTTTCACTTCTTATAATTTGAGCCATCAAGATAACAGTGGTATTGTTATTGTTGACTGTAAAAGTAACTGAAAAAAAAATAGTAAAATAAAATAATGATTAGCAATCAGAGGTAAAAATATACTTTTAAACTTAATCAAACATAAACTATAAGGAATGACTCGATGCATCATTACTGTCTCCCTTTTGGGCAGAGAGTGCAACATATAATGAGGTCTTTTCAGTAAACTACCCATGAGAATACCTAGTTTTGAAAAGTCAATCCCCTTTGGCAGAACCCTTCTTACCCAAATGTTCTCTAATCAGTCACTAAATTTTAACCGCGTCATTAATACATACAATAACCATTTTTGGGCAGATTATTATATGTAATAATACAATAGCTCATCATGTACGAATATGCAAGAAATATTAAGAATTAGCAAGCGTACTCCTTTGGGCAGTAACGCCAGTATCAACCAAATGTTTCTTATCATGACATAATTATACATAAATTACCTATAATTGTAATTATTATTTTATGCTCTTAAAAATATGTGCTTAAAAAAATACATAAATAAGCAAGGCCATCAAATAACGAAAAAAAATATTAATATTATAGAATTAAAACCAGTGAGAATAGATATTACCATTAAAATCAGAATATCAAAATTAGATAACCAGTAAAATTTCACTAAAAAATACTTCATGATTTTCAAGATATTGCAAAAGATATACATATGTATTTTTTTTAATTGAAAGTAAAAGTCCTCGGTTCTCTGGGAGACTTGGAAAGTTTTGTAGAGCATATATATATATATATATATATATATATATAAAGTGAACTTAACGTTTAAAGTAAAATTCTACTTTAACGGCGTATATACTTTTTTTTTAAAAGTGAAATTCTGCTTTAATGGCACATTTACATACGAGTGGAATTCGGTTGCACCTTATGTCCATGGAAACCAGCTAAAAAGGCATATGCCGTCGGCAAGCATAAGTCCCAAAGGTCCCCTTTTGAATTTAACAGTCTCAGGAATTCGAGACCCTCGCAGACTCCAACCCAAAATCGAGTCGCGCGGCCACAACACAGAATTTTGTAGACGAAAAGGATCCGTCACAAAGGATCATTCATGGTCGATTTTGGATGTTTTCAAAGCCATTAAAGCACATAGATCTGGTAAATTAACGCCAGGGAACAAATATATATGATTTTCGACCCGAGACTTTGCACAAAATCAAGCTTTGAAGAAATTTAGATTTGGCCACGGTTAGTTTTACTACAAAACCTACAAAATCTAAATTTTGATGCATAAGAATTACATGGCTGAATTCCAAATAACCTAGGAACATGAATATATAGTTTAATTAAATTTTTATGCGCAAAATAATAGGTTTTGATAAACTAAATACGAATCTAGATTATTATTCAGGATAAATTTTGTACAGACTTTTTTACTGATATCGTGTAAGTTAAATCGCAAACTTTATATCAAAATTTTCCTTATTTCAATAGGAACAAAAGTCCTTTATTAAATTCCAAAAACAATAGATGAATTATTTGTATCAATCAACATAAGATCCGGTTCAAAGCTTTGAAATCAAAGTTAATATTAAAAATTAAAAAAAAAATCCAAATTCACATACAATTGGCTCTGATACCAATTGTTGGAAATAAATTTTATACAATTGTATGCAAAGATTGGAATCTTAATTACATAAGAATAAAATATGCGAAAAGGTACCGGATTGTAATTGTTCCATCTTCAAGTCTAAAATATCAAAAATTATTAGGGCTTGGTCTTCTTTTCTATCACAATCAATATGATGACTATTAATGGGAATAACTGTCTATGTATTATAAAGAGAGAGGATCTGACCAATATATAGAGTGTGAACTCCTAGCTTTACTGGACCCTTTCATAAAAGGCTTGCAGTGAGTTTAACAACTGGTCCACACTAACCGTCTATTCTCATTATCCCTATTAGGTATACATAGGCCTAATAATATAAATCACAATAAAATGAGTCTTATCATGTACGTTCTCATTTTTAACTTTAACTTGGTTCTAACCCCTTTTTTAATAAAAATAAAAATTAATTAATATATACACAATATACACAGAAAATTCCAACAGAACAATTGTAAATCTTAGTTCCTTGCACTATTTTGGCAGGCATAGTATTTGATCAAACTACCTAAATGATAAGAGAGACAAGAAGAAACCGTGAGCAGGATGAATACACAGTGGGAACAAACAAGGTAACCTATAAGGAAGTGTTTAAAGGAATCCAGTTGGGACAAAATCAGAGAGTTAAAGGAACATGCCCCTACCTGCATAGCAATAATCAGAGAGTGCTTATCAGGGAGCCTGAAAGCATGTCAATGACCTAAACTGCCTTCTAACTTCCATTTCTATTCGAAGTTTTGACTTCCCTAGTAAACGCTGATGAGATTCTTGACAAATCAACCTTAACGAGAGAATCTCACTTGGTATTTATAACCCCAAAGTTTCAACAACATCCATTTGCTGACATATTTAGTAACTTTCAGTCCAATGGAGAAAATACCTAACAAAAACTTGACCCAAATTAATGAGACCCTCCAAAGAATTAGATGGGAAATAAACACAACAAAGACCATTTTCCCTACCAAAGCATGTAGTCAAATATTATTTATAAGGAAAACCCACAAAAGAAGGCAAAGCAATCAATCATCCATGACCCAAAAGCATTAATCAAATAAATCGTAACCAAAGATTAATTGCTTACAGAAGAACAACAAATATGGAAGTGTGGTGAGAAGAATAAGAAGAAGAAGAACTGACCTCCCTCACAACCACCACCAAACAGAACTAGGCAGCCAGAAACAAAATTGAGGGAATGAGAAGCTCTGGGACTTGGGAGCACCCCATCACCATCTGGGTTTTGGTCAGAGAGTTTGTAGCAAGAGACACAGTCCAGTTGATAGACTTGCCTGTAGAGCTCCATCCATGGAAGAAGATGGTGGTGGTGGTGGTGGTGGTGGTGTTTGGAATCTGCTGCTGCAGATTTGATGGCCTCAACAGAGTTCTGACCCAAGTCCCTCTTGCAGATGGATTCCCAGAGAGAGTCAGAGCAGGTGAAAGATCTGAATCTCCTGCAAGTCATAGAAAAGGAGAGGATTGAGTCTATGGGTAGGAGGAGGAGGATTGAGAAGAGGTGGTCTTGGGATATGTTGGCTATGGGTGACATGGAAGTTGCTGCTGCTGCTTTGTTGTTGGTCTTCTTCTTGAGGGTTGTTGAGGTTGGAATCCCTGGGTCTGGTTCTGAAGGCAGATCTCCTCGTTTCTTCTTCCTCTCCATTTCTGACTTTTTCACAAAATATTTTGTTCCAGTTTTGCCATTTTTCCTGTGGAAGCAAAGCAAGCTGTCAAGCAATTTATTTACCAAACAAAATTAGTCCTCCTAACAAAGGGTTATTTGATGATTTTCTTTTTTCTTTTTTAACTGTTAAATTACTTCAATAATTTGGACGGGAAACTGCTGCAGTTTGGCTACACAGAAAGTTTGACTTTTTTTTTTAATGTATATTTTTATATTATTTTTTCACTAAATTTAGGGAGCGTTTGGGAGGTCAAATGGTAAAAAAGGTATAATAAGTCAAATAATTTTTTGACTCTTAAAAAGTTAACTCTTAGACTTGACAAACTCAAATTCTCTGTCAAATTTTAGTTAAATAAGGTTGAATGACCAATTTGAATAATTTTTACATGTTGCATCATAATCTTAAAAAAATTATTAAAAATTAATAAATACACATAGAATATGAAAATAGTTAAAAATTTATAAAATTTTGTAAATTTTGGCCTTCCAAATAACACCATAAATTTTAAGTATGTTATTTATATTTTTTAAAAATAAATTATAAAAATATTTAAAAACAAACAAATTTACATATGAATTAAAAAAAGTTAACTTATTTAAAAAAAAAAACTAATTTTTTTTTTATCGTATATGAATTTTCTCACTTTTAAGTATTTTTTAAAACAATATTTTTAAACAGATGAATAGCCGACCAAAAACTAGTAAAAAGACAATTTAATACTAAAAAAATCATATAAATCACTCTTTTTTATCTTAATAATTTGGAAGCCAAAGCTTGAAAATAAGCAAAATTGTCGAATGCAGGGCAATGAAAGCATTTAGCATAAAACTCTTGTTCCATAGCTTGTTTTAATGAATTGAGAGTGGAATGAGGAGATCCTTCTCAAACAAATTAACCCCGGGTTCTTTCACAAAAATCTCATATTTAGTACTTGTTTAGAATATCAAAAATTATTAAAAAAAATTACTAAAATTTTTTAATTTTATTTTGCACCAAAAACTCTAATTTTTTCTTTTTTTTTTTTAATTTTTACTAACTTTTTCATTTTTTTTATTTTCTTCAATTGTTTTAACTTAAGTCTTTGAAATCCGAACCGATGATTTAAAATTTAACAATCAAAATATATTCATATATTTTTAAATTAAAATTTTATTTCTCTAATTTTTATTAATTTTTTTTTAATTCTACCAACTTTTTAATTTTTTTAATTTTCTTTAATTGTTGTAATTTAAGTTTTAGAATCTGAACCATTAATTTAAAATTTGACAGTCGAAATATATTTGTATGTTTTTAAATAAAAAATTTATAAATATATTTATACAGTTAAATTTTAATTCAATTATTCAGATCAAATTGTCGAAAAATGGACATCAATTCTTATACCAACCTCCCTCATTTTTTTTAAAGTGGGTTCACAAACAAAAGACACGGCCATCTCATATATCTTCTGTGATTTGCGATATTACCAATTATGGATTTTTTATTTTTTATTTTTTTTTCTTGACATGCCATGGTGGCCTTACCAAAAAAAAAAGAAAGGGCTGCTGTCACTTTTGTACAGAGTGTAGTGATGCAGCTTGGGCTCCGAGAATAAATCCCATTGTTCCGGCAGATTTCTATTTGTTTTGCTGGCGCTCGTGCGACGTCATCCGTTGATGCCCTGTGTATTACCTCATTAAAGTAGGAAAAAAATAGTTGTAAAAATATATGAATATTTAGCATTAAAAAATAAGATAATCTTTTTTGGGGTTTTTGGAGGCCGGTCACTATTTATGAACTTATAAAGATTTAAGTCATACCTAAAAATCTTATTTGTGAATAAGTCACACTTGCAACAAAAAGACCAAAAAGGATATCACGCGTTTTTCACTACATTTCAAAACTGTCAGTTTTATCCGAAAATAGTGCACACTTTACTCATAACTTCCGTGACTTTCCATCTTCTTTATAAAGCAAGTAAAACTGATTTTTGGAAACAAAATCAAAACTGTTTGAGAAAAACCTAATTCCGCGACTTTCCATCTTCTTTACAAAACAAGCAAAATTGATTTTTGGAAACAAAATCAAAACTATTTAGGAAACCAGTATCACATAATAAAACAATAACGCATAAAAAACAGTACCACATAATAAAATATTATCGCATAAAAACAGTACCGCATAAAAAATAGTACCACATAATAAAACAGTACCGTATAATAAAACAGTACCGCATAATAAAACAGTACCTCATTAAAACAGTACCATTCTTTGCATGATATAGTCATGCGGTACTGTTTTTGAACGAGCATGCATCCTAAAAAAAACAGTACCGCAGACATGTGGTACTGTCACACATGCGGTACTGTCGGTCATTCGTTTGATATGTGAACTATTTTTTTGTTTACATGTGATGTTTGCATGATAGAGTCATGCGGTACTGTTTTTGAACGAGCATGCATTCTAAAAAAAACAGTACGGCAGACATGTGGTACTGTCACACATGCGGTACTGTCGGTCATTCGTTTGATATGTGAACTATTTTTGTGTTTACATGTGATGTTTGCATGATAGAGTCATGCGGTACTGTTTTTGAACGAGCATGCATCCTAAAAAAAACAGTACCGCAGACATGTGGTACTGTCACACATGCGGTACTGTCGGTCATTCGTTTGATATGTGAACTATTTTTGTGTTTACATGTGATGTTTGCATGATAGAGTCATGCGGTACTGTTTTTGAACGAGCATGCATCCTAAAAAAAACAGTACCGCAGACATGTGGTACTGTCACACATGCGGTACTGTCGGTCATTTGTTTGATATGTGAACTATTTTTGTGTTTACATGTGATGTTTGCATGATAGAGTCATGCGGTACTGTTTTTGAACGAGCATGCATCCTAAAAAAAACAGTACCGCAGACATGTGGTACTGTCACACATGCGGTACTGTCGGTCATTCGTTTGATATGTGAACTATTTTTTGTGTTTACATGTGATGTTTGCATGATAGAGTCATGCGGTACTGTTTTTGAACGAGCATGCATCCTAAAAAAAACAGTACCGCAGACATGTGGTACTGTCACACATGCGGTACTGTCGGTCATTCGTTTGATATGTGAACTATTTTTTGTGTTTACATGTGATGTTTGCATGATAGAGTCATGCGGTACTGTTTTTGAACGAGCATGCATCCTAAAAAGAACAGTACCGCAGACATGTGGTACTGTCACATATGCGGTACTGTCGGTTATTCGTTTGATATGTGAACTATTTTTTGTGTTTACATATGATGTTTGCATAATAGAGTCATGCGGTACTGTTTTTGAACGCGGTAATGTTTTTGAACAAGCATGCATCCTAAAAAAAACAGTACCGCAGTCATGTGTTTAAATACGTAATCCAGATCTGTATATATTCATTCGATCGACGTTAATCTCACAGCACAAACTCGCGTAATCCGTGTGTATTCCTTCATATATAATCATTTAACAGATTTTTATCTCACTATATCTTCACGCGATTGATAAGGAATGAAACAAAAACGGAAAACGTGATTCTCGGTTCCATAATTTTCGGCAACTTCATCTCAGTTAATTATAGAAAAAGGGCATTTAAGTCATATTATAAATTATATTTAAAACAAACTCGTGGGACCCACTTAAAAGTATGACTTAAATACAAAACTTTTCACATTAATGTGACTTAAAAGCAATACTTTTTTTTGAGTATGACTAATAACTTTAAAAGATTACCAAGTATGACTTGGATACAATTTTCCAATCTTTTTTTTAATAGGTAAGCGGGGAGGGCCCGGAGTTTAAACTTGGGTAGTGAGTAGACAAAGAATGAATCTCAACCACCAAGTTAAGTGTCTCACTAAAAAATAAAATAATCTTACTTCTCCTAAATATTTAATTAGTTACAAGTAATTACTTATAATATTTAAAATTTACATTCACTTTACTTATTTTAAAATATTTATCATTATTAAATCTTTTCACTTATTCGTCGATCAAAATTAAATAAAAAACTATATAATTAACGTGATAAACTCGTATGATTTCTCTTTTGCCATTTAGACTATATATAAAATGTTCAAAACAAAAAATGAGATTTTCAAATGTCAACAGTTTCCTTTAGATCACCAAACCATAAAGAAGATAAGTATCTTAGCAATTTACAAAATTAATAGATTTAATCTTCAATTACTCCATTATAGAATCTGTTATTTTAGGAAACTATTGTAATCAAATTTTCCTCCCTTTGTTTCTTTTTATTTCCTATGTTTAATAGTAGCTTGATTTTAGCCCCTTTATTCTATCCTTTTTACATTTATAATCCATAATTTATGGTATCAAGCTATTGAAATATTTATATACATTTGAGTCTTTTAGGCCACTGTAGTTTAGAGAATGCAAGGCTAATTATCTTGTAGTGGTCCAAAATTTTAAATTTTGATTTTTTCTCCTAAATTCTTAACCTTTAATTGAGAAACTCTTAATATACACACATGTATATATATATATATATATAGGATACGCGGCAAGGGAAAGCTATGTTTCTTGTTGGTTTAATGCCAGCAAGCCCACCCTATTAAGCATGATAATAATGGGAGCTATGCTTAGCTTTGGGCAGGTGGACTCTTGGAGTCTTCCACGTGTAATAAGGCAACTCTATATATATATAAGTGTGGCATAGTGCCGTGGGGCAAAACAGAAACCGGGAAGAGAAGAAAATGGAAAAAAGAAAAAAAAGAGAGAGGGAGAAAAGAAAGAGAGGTTGGTATCCAAACCTAAATTAATTTTAAGTCTTCTAATTAAATTCGTTCCTTACGTGCTTGCGCTGTTCAATTGTGAAAAAGAGATCCAATTTACACATGCAATGAATTTTTCGGTTGTCAGCGAAAAATGAGGTAAGGAATTGATATATTGTTTATACTTCTTGTAATGTTTTTTTTTTTTTTTTTTTAAAAAATAATCATGAGAATAATTTTGCTATGTTCTTAAAGAAAAATATTAAGTTTTTAGACCAAACTAAATTTTCTTGGCAACTGTAACTCCCCGGGTTAGCCGATTTTATTCTCTTTTTAGCTCTTAAATGTTATAAAATAATAATCTATAAATATATAATATTTTTAGAGGCATAAATGTGGGTTAAATTTTATATACTATTAAATTAATATTAAGTTTTATAACTTAATCTTCGGCGACATCGAAATTGTGATTAGTCTTTCTTTAAATTGCTATTCAGTACTGAGATATACTATGTTATGTTTTGTGTTTGTTGCGAAACAAATAATAATTAAAAATAAATGGATTGTAACGGCAATGGGAACATGAAATTGTAAAAGCTCATAGACGTTATTCCTAAACTTTAATAAGAGAAAAGTGAAACCTAAGAAAATTGTTGATTTTAGGCAAAGTGAGGATACTATACAAAATGGAGAGGGTCATGAGATATCCTTAAATTGAAAGATCTTAAACATGCGCAGGGTTGGGTGATCGTGCTCGTGCTCGTGGATTAGTAATCCACAATAACGACGGAACTGGTAAACGCTCATCGTGGCTCTTAGACTCAAATCTATAAACGACGACACAGGGATGCTTCGCAACCCGTATATTTATATGAACTGGCGATGATTTGGATTACCACTGTAATTGTGAGACAGTCTTGCAAAATATCCTTCTCCATCTTAAGAATAGAAAATAATAAATAAAGATAAGTTAACAAGAGAAATAAAAGTTATGGACCAACTTAATCCTATTCTGCTATGTGTTGATGTATTCAATAGTTTCATGCTATATTCACTATTTTATGTGACTCCTAAAATACATTAAAAAAATTATATTTTTATATATCGCGAGCACATGTAACTTGGTGCTCATGTCCCTACAGATTGTATTACAATTGTAGAGCCCAAGACCTAGGATGACTGACACAACTGTTAAACCTCACAGTCTTATTAAGTAGTTTTCTATTTGTAGTAATCTCAAAAGTTTTATGTGTATAGAAATACCGCTTTATAGATAAGTACAGTGTATGTTATTCGATTTTAAATTAAGATTACGTGTCTATACTTGATTAATAAAATAGTCATTTCTATTGTTTATATTAACGAACAATATGGTCAGTGGTTTTAAAAAGATAAATGGTGACACTACAGTGAACTGGGTGTATTAAATTTTACATTCTAAACTCACCCCTTAGAATCCCAGGATTTCGGCGAGTGTGACATATCTTTTTCACAATTTTAGTTCTTTAACAAAGTATTACTAACTAAGTATGAGAGAAGCAACAAAGAAGCACTCAAATCGTATGAACTTCTTTTTAGAAGTTGGAAACTCTAAACTCTAGGAGTAAGTCTTTTATATAAAGTATAATAATATTCTAAGGTGGATTAAGAATAGGACTCATATTGTAATTTAATCTTAGATGGGAAGGTCACCAAAAAAAAAAAAAAAAAATCTTAGATGGGATTAGAGTATGACTCGTACTTTTCAATTTTTTTGAATGATAAAACTCATTTCTTGTGTGATTTTCAATTCTCTTGGACATTAGAAAACTCCTTCCTTTAGTGTACAAAATTCAAAATCCCTAACAAAAAATATTTGTATTCAATCCTGTATTGTATGACACCCTTACTAATGTCTAAAAATATAAAATTAAATTCATTGTTTTGTTCATTAATATGTAAATTATAATTATAAACCTAACGATCTCTCCTTTGGGGGGGGGCTAATTTATGACAAAATCAATGCTCCTAAGCCTATTCTCCATTAATGTTTCAATTTTCAAATAATTTTCATTACTCTTCAATTTTGCACAATTGTTATTAACTTGGTGGCTTTCATACACTCATAAATAAGTTGCTTCCTCCTATCTCGTCACTATCCAAAGTGTTGATATTTTGATAACCAATATATCAATAGGATAATTTCACTTTATTCCATTAGTAATCGTTTCCAAGAAAATCTACTTGAAATATCTGAAATAGTAACCAAAAGTTCATTTAGAGATAAAGTCAAGTGTAAAGAATGATAGACAAAATTCAAAAAAATGTTAGATTTTACTAGTCTAAAAACCAAAACTAAAAGCATATATAACAATGACAAAGAACAAGAAGATAATATTCATTACAAATGCACGAATTCTAAATCATGAAAGGTGTTATGATTGCACACTTTTATTCATGTTCTAATACTATTGATAAGATCATAGAATATACAAAAATTAACATGAAATACTAAAAGTTTTTGAATTTTTTAAATTTTGAATTTTTTTATTTTTAATAATGGGTCCAAAAATAAAAAATAATCATGCAAGGAATGAAAATCTACCTTTTAAAAAATGAATGAAAATATAATTTACATGATTTCATAAAATTAGATAAAGAAAAAGACATGATGCAAAGTCTAGTGTACAAATAAATTTTGCCTTTACTTAACAAGATTCACCCTTTTGCTCTCTTAAGGGTATGAGAGACATTCAAGCCACTATTTTTAATCAAAATAGCTCTTTTCATATTAAAAATGTTTTGCAACTTAAAACTTTCGGTTAACGTTTAGTAAGTTTTGATAAATTTTTTTCTTTTTATTTTTCCTCATTGAGCTATTGTTTAAAGGTCTAATGTTATAAAAAAAAAATATTTAACCTTAACAGATTGTACCTATATGATGCCTGAAAATTAAGTCTCATGAAATTTTGTGTATCAACATAAGATGTGGCCAACCCATATAATTTTTGACAATTAAGTCGAATGTGACCCTTTTATCTCACAGTAATGATTAGTAAGTACAAAATTAAAAGAGAGTTGAGAGAGTATAACTTGATATTCATCTTTAGGCCTTTGATAAGAACTTTGAGATGGGCCTTTCTTTATTATTTGCTTTGAGGGATTAGACTTGTGCTTCTTCAAAATAGATTTCTTATTTCAAGTTTATTACATAAGGGGTGCTAGCATTTTTGAAGTCTTTGATTTTTCAATCACTTCTTTTGAAGCTTCCATTTTATCTTCTCCAAAACCTAAGCCTCTTCTATCAGACAACTTTCCTTGTGCCTATAAAACCTCATGGATACTTTTAAATGAAACTCTTAATTTTTCATTGAGTTCTTTCAAAATTCTTTGTGCCTTTAAGAATTCTTTATCTTTTACCACAAATTTCTCTCTCAAGGCATCAATGACCCTATCTTAAGTCATATTCTTATCTTCGATCTTGTAAACTTGATTTTGAAGAACATGATTCTTTAATTCAAAATTTTCAATAATTTTCTTTAAAAAAAAATGCCTCTCATTCTTCATCAATTTATTCGTTGCATTAAATTTTTTCATTTTCCTTGTTGAACTTCTAAGCAATTTTCAGAGACTGTGTATAGTCTTGTTCAACATTTAACTTACCCTCCAAATCATCAAGATCTTCATTGTGTAATTACATATCGATTCTGAAGTGAAAATAGAAGTAGATTTGCTATCAAACAAAAGAGGTATACTCAGCCACCTTCACGAGGGTAATCCATCTACTAAACCTTAAATCTCGTCTTTTAATACGAGACGAATCTGCTTTGTTACCAAGCGATATTATCGCATGCAACCGCACAAATATTTACAAACGATAATGTTGCTAAAGTTTCGGATAAGGAAGAATCAGTTGTAATCATCTTACCTTCTCTAATAAATAATAAAATTTGATGTTCTATACATACATACATACATATATATATATATATATATAATTGTTTGGAAAATAAAAATTCATTTTTAACGTATACTGACAATTGTAATATTCATGTATGCCACCAGGTGCCAATCTTGGATTGGAGCTGATGTCTTATGAAAGAGGAATGACACTCAAAAGAGGCAACTCAGAGGGTTGAGACAAATGAACTGGATAAATTAATGTAGACCGTCGATCATGCACGAAGATAGCATCATCGGAACCATTGACCTCTAGCATGTCTTCTTCCTCTAATCACAGTGAAAAGACACTTGAAAAGCTTTGTTCTAATCCTCCTGTTGATGATCCAATGACTGGACGACTCGTTATTATCATTAAAGCAATGAATAGACGCACATATATAAGTACAGATGTCTCCCAACGAATCCAAAGTTTGTGCCAGGCGTTATCTCAAAACCGGTGTGTCCAAATCACCTGCAGAAAATACAAGGGTGGAAAAGTGGAATTAAGGATGAAAATGTGAGAGTTTGAATTTTCTTTCACTTAGTTAGGGAGGAAGCAAATATTGGTAATATATATATATATTTAAACTTTCTTTCCCATTATGTTTTCCTCTTCCTTTTTTTCTCTCTCCACTTTCCTTCCTTCTCTTCTTCTCATTTTTTAAGGGAAAAAATAGAAGAGTCCAACATGTTTTTTTCTATTTTTTTCACCTATTTTTCATCTCAAGACAAAAAATATATATATATTTCCTCCTCATTTTTTTCTTACCAATTTTCTTCCAAACCAAACCTACGCAAAAGTTACATTAAATGGGAAAAATAAAGTGGAATGGGCATGAACATTCTACTATCTTATTTGATTGCACTTTTAAATAGTTGACATTATGTTTATTGCACTATTTAGTTTTTCTATGAGAGAACAATTTATTCCCTAACAAATGAAATGAGTTATTCTCCCACATAAGGATGACTTATTGAGTGTGGGTCTGACTCCCCGCCATTACACGAGTCTGCGATTTACCGCTACACATGTTGAGGGGTCGGTATGTGTGGCACAAACCTAAAGAAATCCACTCTCTAGGAGTTTGGCCTAGGGACCTAGGGAGCAAATCTCTCGAGGTCAAATCTTTTTTTTTTTTTTGTACTTTTATTTGTAAAACTACGATTTATAGAGTGTAATATCCACCTTTAGATTAAATAATTTTAAGCCCCAAATTGAACACTACATCAATTTTTATTGCATCCTATTTAAGTGATTTATTTTATTTAAATGTTTTATTAAATTAAAATCAATTTAAAATAATTATTACAATAATTTATTTTATTTAAATATTTCATTAAATTTAAATTAGTTTTTAAAATAATAATTTTTTGTTAGATTATGCTCTTTGTAAATAGAGTTTTTTAAAATTAATTAGTATTAAAATAAATAATAATTTATACTTAAAATTATTTTACTAAAATTAAATTATTTTCTTTTAAAATAATAATTTCTATTAACTTAAACAATAATAATTATTAAAATAAAAATATTTTATTAAGAATACTAGAGTGTTAGATTATTTCTAGAATATTTCTATATATATATATCCTATTATAATTAGGATTACTATCTCATTCCTTATTTTGTATATCCTATTATAATTAGGATTACTATCTCCTATTAGGATTAGGATTATTATCCTCTTATATAAGGGACCTTGTAACCTTGTATTCTAATACACACATCAATACAATTCTTTTCTTTTCAATATTTTATTTCTTCTTTTATTTCAATATAGAGAACGTTTGCTTTTACTTATAATAGTAATTTGAATATTTATTCATATCTTCATTCTATTCTATTTTTATTTTACGCTACTAAATATACATCACTCCTATTATTAGACTCATTCTTTATACATATCAAAGATGATTATTTTCACTTTAAACTCATTAATTCCTATAATTAAGCTCGCCTCACACTTTGCCTTATTGTTAATTTCAGCGGAAAAGTCTACATTTTTAGAAATTCAAGTATTAACTTTTTGAGTAGTACAACTGTTAATTTTTTAATAGATTAAAGGTCATTTAACTAAGAAAAATAAATATTACAATTAATTAAAAATTCAAACCCTTAATTATTAAAAGAATAAAATAAACTCGCAAGCAATGTAAAATTTTTCCCCAAAAAAAAACAAAAACTAAATCCTATAAATATATGAACTTTCACGATATTTCTCACTGGTATATTTGCCTCCAAGAAAGGAGATAATTTGCGACATCAACAGCTATGACACGAAAATATACATTAGATTATTTATCCCAAAAGAGGAAAAGAAAAAAAAAAGACAAAAAAAAAATAGTAAATTACATCTACCTTTCTTTAATATTTGAGTAAACTACACTTAACACTTACAATATTAAAAAATTACACTCAGCTCTTTTATTTTGAAATATTATTAACATTGATCATTTCGATAAAATCAATCAATTAACAGAAAATAATAAAATAACTAAAATTTTAGGTATTTTTTCTGTGTTATCCCTTATTCTCATTTTTGTCATTTTTTTTATAAAAATCCTCAAAAATAAGCCATAAAAAAGTAAAATTATATTTTTTTGAGGATTTTTGTAAATAAATTGACAAGATGTGAGAGAGATCGATAAAATTAGAAAAATACCTAAAATTCTAATTAATTTGACATCCTATATTAAGTTTTAATAACTGATTTTATTGGAAGAGAGTCAACATTAACAAATTTTTAAAATTAGAGAGACAAGTGTGACTTTTTAATGTTATGGGTACTAAGTGTAATTATTTAAATATTATGGGAAGTATGTGTAATTTATCTAAAAAAAAGGAAAAAGAGCAAATTTTTGATGAAAATGTCATCTTCGCGATCAGCACACTCACTTTCAATGTCCAATCGTGAGGCACGCAATTCGTTTAAAGAGATGGCTGGCCGGTCCGTCTTCCCCTGGATGTAATGAGGACGAGGGCCAATTGGGCTTTTGGGCTGGAGCGTATGCCCACCACAAGCACGGGCACGGCCTCGACTCAACGCACTTATTTAATAATAAATACAATCGAGTCTGAGAAAAGAAATTTTTAATGGTTAACTCAACTAATAAAATCTTTAGTTTGTTTCACAGTAGTCACTAGTTCGCGTCTCCTCAATTTTACTAAAAGTAACTTCAGGACTCTAGAAATTAATCGAGATGTGTATAAAATAACTCAAATACTCTAAATTACAAAAAAAAAATTCTAAATAAAAAAATTTAAATTTATTTATTAAACAAATTAAATTTTACCGTTATTTGACTCAATTATTGAGAGGCCAATCCTCGTTTAATGGATAAGAAGCACACAAAAATATATTAATACTATTTATTTTGTTGTATTTATATCATGATATTATATGTATATTTTGTCAGATTACATTATAATTTTACTCTTGACATTTTTGTCTAATTTTTAATTCTAGGATTTTATATTATTTAAAATCAAAACTCACCGGTGTACAAACTCGACTTGGCACATTAAGAGGAAACGAGCTAAAGTCTAAGTTTCTTAAAATACGGAGTTTGCTCTTTTAGGCATATTTTGTTAGGCTGGTAATTCATGATAAAAAGAAAGTTTTAATCTTTGTAGACTTACATGTAGGTTAAGGCGTCAAGTTTTAGTATTAGAATGATTTGTTTTGGAATTTTAGAAAAGTCAAAAAGATTATTTTTTGCAAGATACTCACGGTAAATTACTGCAAACAATGCAGGATGCAGATTGTATGCCGTGGGAAGTTAGTGAGACTCTTGAGGAAACTGGTAAGAAATTCGTCAAAACTCAATAGAGCTAGTTATGATATTTCAATTTTTATAACTAAGCACGGAATTCTATATCGCCTGAAATTTTAAATAACGTATTCTAAATCGTTTTTAGGGTTTCTGAAATAGAAAAACACATTCTGTAATAATCTGTGTATTATTTTATATTTTTAAGAATTTAATTTATTAATTCTAAAATTTTATTAGCTTAATCTAGATTTATCTGTTTTGATTGACCTTGATCTCATGGAAATTTCAACTCTTTGGGCCTATTAAGTTGGTAATTTTGGCATGAACTTGTTTTTAATTTTATTTAGGAGGGAAGATTAGAACACTCGCAAATTTTATTCTTGTAACATTAGCTAAGTTGGGCTAATTTAGAATTTAATTTTTTTTCATATTCTTGGGCCTACTGAAATTTATTTGCATGTGTGTGGTCCGGAATTAAGGCTAGGAGACTAATTGATTTTCTTTTTTTTTGGGGGGGGGGGGGGGGGGGGGTTCCAAGTACATTCCCACTCAAACTACCTATTTCGTCTTAAAACTACCTATAGATCCTTTCATCTCCTTCAACGTGGATCCTTTTCATTGTAGAGTTCTTGGAGTATTTATGGATCGACTTGAGATTGCATGCATGGGTTGATTAGTATGAATTAGTATGAGTGGTTTATAATCATATTTAAGTCACATTTCAATCAAAAGACGTAACGTTAAGTCAATGAGTTTGATGAATTATATACATATATATATATTTATTTTTTGGAATTTTCAATTGTAATCTTAATGTATTTAATTTTGACATAAAATTATCAAAGAGGGGGATTATTAGGTTATATTTTGTTGAGTTGACAACTCATGGTCAAAAGAGTCTTGGAATGATTCTATACTTGGGCATAGACTAATGCATCAAGTTTTAGAATTAGACTAAATTGTTTCAGAACCTCATAAATGTTGTTCTTCGCAGGATAGTCATTGGATACTAATAGAAAATTATCTTAAGCAACGCAAGTTGTAAGCTGAATGTCGCGAGAAATTATTAAAACTGTCATGGGAAACTCGCAAAAACTTGCTAAATGCCATGATTTCATGATTTTTATAGTTGCATATGAAATTCTATTCCTTCCAATATTGAGTTACATATATATTAGGGTGGTCTTTAGAATTTTAAGAAAATAGAATAACATATATTGAAATTAAGATATCCAAAGGATTTCTCTTGCATTTAACGACCTCTTCCTATTATTCTGGTGTTGGTGATTCGAAAAATTTTAAACGTCAATTTGTTTGACTTTAAATTCCAAAATTCATTGAAGATATGATCTTCAAATATTTGAATATTTCTTTTGGCTTGAATTCGATATGTCAACTATTGGTACAGAGTCAATAATATAAGTTTGTAAATCCGAAACTTTTGAGAGGTTAAATTTTTATAACTAAAATTGTGCTTACAATAAAAAAAAAAAAAAAACCCTTATGTTTTGTTTTTCGGACATAGGTTCTACTCGTTAAAATCATGTCTCCCTTTACCCTTACTTTGTTAATTGTCTGCAATTAATTACATAATTGATTGAGATACCTAACATACAAATTTTCAATTCCAATTATTTAAGCTCGGAACAAGCCCGAACCGAGTGTATGAACAATCGAGTCAGAATCCCATTCGGCTCGAGCTCGAATCCAATTGCTGCAATACGCATAGAAATTCTACTTTGCATGGCGTAGATTATAATTTATATCATGAGGACCTGATTCTCCCAATAATAATAATAATAATAATACTAAAAAATATTAAAATTTTAAATAAACAAAAAATAGTAGTTTGACATGAGCCCCAAAAAAAAAACCCTTCTATTTTAGCAAATTGTAAACGCAATCCTATCGCACAAATTCCTCTCAACGGAAGAAAAGAAAAGTCAGTTACCTATCAGTCAATTAATCTTGTGAAGCTAACAAAATACAAACCTTGCATCGGTCATCTCACTAAGCCTGGATGCCTCTCTCAAAACTAATATAATACATAGGAAGATTTATTTCTGTAAGCTGTAAACTCGACCTTTGTTTATTAGTTTCCAAAGCGCCGCCTTTGCTTCCTCCAAAGTTTCCACTGCATGTCCCTCTTCAAATGATAACCTCTGTATGTTGAACTGCCAGTAAGAACAAGACCAAAAAAAATCAACACTGGCTAAGAAATATATATATATATATAATATATATATATATATGTCTATGTATAAAATTGACTACTGAATGTGTTGATGAGGAGAGAGAGTACTTGTGCTCCTTGCCGAACTCGAATATCAATTCCTTTGCTGTCAATTGATATAAGAGCAGCATCATCCACTTCCATTTCAGCGGACAAAAGCTCTTTTAAAGGCTTTGAAAATCTAGCATTAAGCTCCTACAAATAAAAGCAAATTCAAAATCAACCAAGCAACAATGTGAATATAATATTTACCTCCTATGCAAGTGTGTGCATGAACACTTTAAAGACATGCTACATAACAACAAACCAGTTTAAGAAAAATCGCATTCTAGAATTCTAAAAAACCCACCTTCAAATTTTGCTCACCACCATCCACCGCAATCTTATCAGGTTGAACAGTCTCGTATTCCTTGACATCTACCCAGGCAACAGTGCCAAAGCCTCCAATGAAATAAATGTCACTGATTGGCACCCGATAGAAAAACAAACAAGTATGTGAGCTCACGCTAACAAGCAATCTGCTCTTGTTGGTTCTCACGCCAAATATACAAATCAATATACTGGAAATGATGATGATAAACGTGCTAATGGAAATGATAAAAGAAACAAACTACAAAAGAATAACACAACCAAAACTTCAATAAATTACTAACATGATAAATCCTCTTCCTCTATATATTTTTCTCTCGCTTTATTAGTGGAACTGCCCTGTCAGGACATAGCCAAAAAAAAAAAAGGGGGGCTCCCACTGTTATGTACGCCAGAGAAGGGAAAAATGAAAAACCAGTATCAAGGACAAACTACAATTCCCCATAAACATGCTAACGGAAATGATTAAAGAAACACTAGACCCCAAGCAGTTGGTTGATTTGAGAGGGAGATAATATGTTGGTCCTAAATGAATAAGCAAGGATCATCCCCCCAAAAGTTTTTTTGACACGGTATCTACTATGTCCTTGGAGTATTCACGACACAGTGCACTGCTCTAGGAAGCCAGCAACAGAATCCAATGAATTTTTCACAGAAGTCATTCATATTTTGGAAGGTATCAAAAAACAAACAATAATATACTCGACTCACAAAAGCATCCCTACATTATGCACCTACCACTCCCCACATTCTCATACCTTAAATGGGGGTTCGCCTAGCCCCATTTGGAGGGACCATGTGGCCTGTAGCTTAATGGCTACAAGCCTACAACCCCTGAAGTGTGAGCTTGACAACAATAGATCACATAGCTATTCATATTAAAGGAAATTTAAAAAATTTAAAGCACTGTTCTCATTTTGAAAGGCTCATCAGCCAGGACTTGTGACGACAAAATAATGAAGCCAGAGTACAAAAAGAAATCAAATATTCTCGCTTTGCATGACAGACTCATCTCAAATGCCATACTGTCACAATGACTTGTATCTGCGCAATCAACTGTACACTTGTTGGACAGCAAAATATCACACTAACAAGATGTTTGAAGCAGAAACAAGGGAAGTTTTAACACAAAAGATAAATGAAAAACATAACAAATTTCAAACTTGCTTTTTTTGTTAAACAAAATAAACATACATCACAAGTTTTAACATAAATGATACATATCAAATTCCAGATGTATTCTGTTAAATAAAAACAAACATACATCACAATCATTTGAGAACAATCCAAGCTTAAGGAATCGCACCTTATGTTCTGCATCCTAAAGTAGTAGAAGTTCCCCCATTGTTGAGACGGGCCTTGTTGATGTTTGGCTATATACTGTTTATGAGCCCATTCCTAGCAAAACACAATCAGACAAAATTAATGGTAATGAATAAATAACATAAATAAACACTAACTGCAGACAACTGGGAAACAAAAATATTTATACTCAAATTCCCGTCTTCCAAGATGCAAGGAGCACAAGCCAAGGAGAAGTTCAATTATCCAATAGACCCCGCAAATAAAGGATATTCCAAATTAAATAAATATAAAAAATAATGCTGGCCAATCACCAATCATCTATTCAGTGTTCAATTTTTCCATATAACTCTTGAGGGGACAGAAGAATAACAAAACCAAAACTTCAAGAATTTACTTACAAGATAAATCCTCTATTTTTTGTCACTTTGTTAGTAGAACCAGACAGAAGAATAACACAACCAAAACTTCAAGAATTTACTATCAAGATAAATCCTCTATTTTTTTGTCACTTTGTTAGTAGAACCACCCTGCCAGGACAGAGCAAAAATAGGTCCCACTGTTATGTACGCCACAGAAGGGAAAATGAAACTATCAGGGACAAACTATAATTCCAAATAAATATTCTGAGATCAGGTAGACACCTGCTGATGTTCTGGGAGGGGAAAGACATCGCCAAATATCGTTACCCTTGCATTTGATAAACCACTCCACCCAGGTATCTATGAAATCTAATAACTGTCAATAGAATCAATGAATGGAAAACTATACGCAAATATTGTCAAGGCAAGTAAAATAAAAGTACTAACCTGCACAACGAGTGTACATCTTGGGTCAGCTAGCAAATTTCGCGTGTGAATAGCCAATGGTGAAAATGAAAATATTGGATCTGGAGGAAAAATAACATGTTCAAGCATATCAGACAGACAAAGGAAGAGAAGTAGAGTGAGTTCTTTTATGCCCTAGTAATAACGTGCTTCTAATATGTCAAAAATGAGGGAGCAGCTGCTAAGTAAAGGGTATAAAACAAGCTTTGTCGATCAAGCACAACTCTACCTCAGTTCAGTTTTTTGGTTCATTCAGCTCAAGGTTGCAATGGGAAATGAGTTGTTTTCAAAAATATTTTAGCCTCAAAAAAATAATGCACCCGAGTCTGAGAAACAGCTCACTAGACTCCACATGCTTATAAGCTGTGGCCATGCTGTGGATGGATCATTTCTTAATTTTTAACAGCGTGTTTGGATTAAGGATTTATTGAGGGATAAGGAAAAGCAAAGGGAAAATGAGAATGAAAAAGAAAATCACAAATGTATACTCTTACTTGGCTTAAAAATAGAAGGAATGAAAGACATTTCTCAATTAATTAATTTATTTACTTAATTTTTGTTATTTCTCAAATTCCTTACCTTTTCCCCTCAATTTTGCATCACAACCAAACGAGGTAAGTGATTTTAAATCACCTTCTCTTTCCCTTTACATCAATAATTCCAGGATCCAAACGTGAGAGCAAGACTCTTAAAAGTGGTGAAACGAGATAGCTTAAACAGACAAATGCTACGACACCAACCGGTCATCATCTGATGCCTCTGGTTCACACAACAGCCAAAAACTTCTATTATTTTTCTTTTGGCAAATAGGCTATCATCTCAGAATGCTATTATTTCCTTATAGAAACGGGAATTTAAAGATAGGCTTTGACAAATGATGCAAATGCAAGTGACAGCAAAGAGTAAAAGTTGCAATTCACACAATCATCAACCAAGTCAAGCCAAAATGCTCAGCTTGTACATCAAGTCATATTCAAAAAACATAGAATTTGTATTCTACAACATTTGTGAGTCGAGCTTGAGCACTTTTACAGAACATCTGAGCTCAACTCAAATGCAATGATACTCAGCTCAGCTCCTTTACACCCCAATGCTCCACACACAAAACCCTACCAATAAAGAGAACAAGAAGCTAAATTAAACACTTACTCATACAAAAGAATCAATCATATATTCACAAAAAATATATATATAACCATGGTTGTCTACTTATAATAATAATAATTACTATTACATAGGAAGGCAACCTGAAGCAAAATTGTATAATCACATTATATTTTCCCCAGAATAAGAAGCCAATTTATTGGTCAATTAAATAATGAAATAAAAATGACTTACGTCCCATTGAATCTGGCGCAAAATCTACCAGCGAACCAAAAGGGTATCCTTCTCGCCGGTGGTGCATCCGTGACATCACCGTGCACAAATGAGCAAACCTAGCCTTAAATTAGAAAATAAGAACCAGAATTATTAACATATAAAAGGATAGTCAAAAACAATTAATAATCTAATTGATGAACATTGGAGAAAGGACACCCCCAAAAAGGAAGAATTTTAAGCATGTCTACACGTATTATTTTACAAAGGTATATGCAACCATTAAGGTGGCCCCAAATCATAGTTACCTAATTCATTAACCCCCCTCCCTCCGACCCTCAATCCAGATCGTATGAGCCCAAACGAGGTGCATTCGCGATCCAAATCACAAATATTGATGATCCACTTTCACGAGAAGAGAACAAGTACCTGAGATGAGAAAAAACAAGTTTTGACTTGAAATTAATGTCGTACCATCGCCCTTCATCGGAGTTGGTCCAACAAAGGACTCTACAACTTCCTTTGATATCTAAGTCAAGATTTGGTCTAACTGTACAACTTCCTTCTTTTCATTTTTTCAAACCAGGAAATTAATTTATGTTTTTTCCGTTCTAACCAAAAAAGACTTTACAAATTTCCTTTGCTTCTTCTAATCAAAAAAAGAGACTTGGTAACTTCCTAGTATATATCTGCAATTTCCTCCGCTATTTAGGTCAAGATTTGGTCCAACAAAGGACTCTACAACTACCTTCCTTTCATTTTTTCAAGTCATAATAATTAATTTGTGTTTTTCTGTTCCAACCAAAAGGGACTCAACGAATTTCCTTTACTTTTTCAAACCAGAAAGGACTCTACTATTAAACACTCTATACATATTTTATAATATACATAATGCATATTACATATACTACTACATATTGAACCAAATAAAAATTTTGAGCGAATTGCAATCCAAAATAGCATTTCAACTGAGTATAACTCCACCGTACTGCGTATCAGCTAAGGTACTGTACCGTAAATCCGTACCCGCACCACGTACTAGACCAACCCACGAACCTGGTAACTATGCCCCAAATCCCATTGTTTTGGAAACAAAACCCATTTCATTTAATGGCGAGAAACCCATTATCTTGCGAACAAAACTCATAAATCTCAATCATAGTCTAACAAGGCCTCGAATTAAGCTAAGCCACTTTTCAAAGTACAAATTCCAGTGTTCCTTAACTATATTGGAGCTAAGGAAGGATAAACAAACAACACATAAGCTTACAAGTCAATGGAATCTCAAGAACATGCTTTTGCAAGTATCAACATTTCAATTCCAAATAGAATTCTACCTTAGAATTAGGATCCTTCATCTGATGGTCCACTAAAATGGCAAGAGGAAGACACAGTGTGCATGTTTTTCAAGTAGGAAAACTTTCCAAGAATGTTCCAGAGTGAAAAGAGATGACACCCTAAGTAGTTGAACAAATAATGTCAAATTATTTTATTATTATTTCAAAGAGGTCGCCCTAAGAGTGTAAAGACCCCCAACTACTTTGGGACGAAGACCGTGTTGAATTGAGTTGATTATTTCATATGCAAAGAAGGCCTATCCATGCTTGGCACCTATCCATTAGCTGAGTTACTGCCAATACATATTAAATACTTTTTATGGGTTTGGGTACCAATCAACTAATTCAACAGCTAGCCAATACAAACAGGACTGCCCCCTAGTCATCAAATACATCCATGCCAATCCTTCTCTCCTCTTTTTATTAAGTTCCTAGGACAATAAATATCAAAAACAGCTATATTGTAAATCAGGTTATACGAAAGTTGGCTAATAATAACGTTAATTAGCAGCTTGGACAGGGTCAGATTCGGACTGAAGACACATATACCCGTGCCATATTTTCACCCTCATGCATCCCTGTACTTCTAGCAGTCCTACCCCCAAGCACGCCACCAACCAAATAACAATAATAATAAATCGTATATAGAGGAAAACAGAAAAATCAGGTTGAAAATTAATTTATTCAACAACAAAAAGTTACCTGCTCCATCAGATTACGCACTGCTAAGGCAGGTCGGGGTAAATCATGTGCCGAAGTGGCACTCTGCACCCCACCAGATATGGGGGTTCTGAAAAGCCCCGCCCTTGTGCCTCCCCCCGTTCCACTTCCATATGTGATAACAAAAGGTGTGTCAGCCTTTGGGATCTCATTTGCACCCTTCTCACTGTTTTGATTGGAATCCAAATTAACCTTCATAATATTAAGGAAGGCATCACAACAAACCCGAAGTAGACATTTGAAGCAGAAAAACTTCAATTCACAGGCTATATAAATATAAATAATTCCAAAACTTCCAATGTCAGAAAAAAACAATTAAACACTTTTTACAAATCAGCTTCCAACTTTGGTAGCTTTTACTACTATAAGTATGTGTAGATAGCTAAATTATAGAGTTTTAATGCCAAGAAAATCAAAAGGCAATTCTCTCTACAACATAACCGCCCATGCAAATAAGTGTGATCGCATTTGATTTATTTTTCTATTTTATGTAATCTGTTTTTTTTTCTATTTTTTGTAATCTGTTTTTGCTTTTAATTTTCTATTTTGGGTTTTTTTTATTTTAAACTTTTAAAAATAAGAAAAAAAAGCTCAAACACATTTAATTTTGTTGTATTTTTAAAATTTATTTCAAGAAACACAAAAATAAATTTAAAATGACAAAAAAATTATTTTGATCTATTTTAATAAAAAAAATTCAAAATAAAAAAGAACATTTTTTATTTTTTTATTTTAAGATTTTTAAAGCATAAAACATAAAACAAAAATAAAAAATAAACCAAAAGGCACCTACATCATTCTGGGTATTCGCCAAATTAATCCAAGAAAATAACTTTATCCCAGTTGTTTTGGAAAGAGAATGGAGGCAAATCATTCAATAAAAAAGTAAAACAAAGTTTCCAGATCTTTCTTTCACAAAGTTTTCTCAGCAACCAAGACATGAAATCAAACTAATAGTAAGTACCAGAGACGCACTGTCCTCAGAATCTAAACCTAATCCATTATTCTCACACCGTCTCTCCCCTTCGCCTTCGCCTTCGCCTTCGGCTTCGCCTGATACTTCCCGAGCAAGCGCGAGGACACGAGGCGCACAAGCCCACGACGTCGTATTGGGAAAACTTTCGTGCATTTTCAGTGAGCCGGTGCGCTTAATTGGTGTTCTGATCGAAGAGTTAGGCGCCAGAAGAGTCTCCGAGAATTTTGAAACAAAAACAGAGCTCGAAAAGGCTTCCATGGCAACACAAAAAAATCTGAGAAAGAGGAGGATGAGATTGATGGCGAAATACAAACCCTAGCAAAGAGGGAAGCTGATTCGTGCTATTAACGTCTGTAACCAAGAGCTCTGCGTCAATGGAATCATACCTCGAAAACGGTTCTGGACCATTGGCTCGGGATATTTTCTTTTCGAAGGGGAAAAAAGTCTCCGCGTGCTGGAAAGTTACTGCCGTTTTATAAAATGAAATGCAGAGAAACATTTTATACCCTATTATTTCTTTGTGAGTTTTTATTAAAAAATAAAAAGTAAATGAAAAAGTCAGTATTAAAATTTTAAAATTTTTTTAGATGGATCAAAATAAAAAATAAATAAATTAATAAAATTTTTATAATAACATATTTACTAATAAAATAACAAATAAAAATTAAAAGTATCAATATATTTTATAACTAAATAAATGGGTAATACTTTAACTGCTCAAACAATTTAATAGTAAAATAAAAATATATATTTTCTTTATCTTTTATTTTTTTTCAACTTAAAAGAAAAAAAAATTTGTTGTCCTTTCTTTTTAAATTTATAAATAAATACAAAAAAATATTATTATTTTCTCTCTTTTCTACTAACAAGGAGAGAGATGGTGGGATTCTGGGGAGCTTCCAAGGGCTTCCCCGATTTATTGAAAGTGGGCCGGGCCGGATGGGCCAATTGTTTTGCAGAGGAGCGTTCAAACCATGAGTGTCTGTTTAATTTGAAGGAAACTGGCGAAGGAAAAGGGAAGGGGATACGAAGTCTTCTCTTGTTTGGCCAGGAGAAAAAAAAATAGAATGAAACAAAAGGGGAAAGAAAAATGAAAAAAAAAATTTATGTACGATACATGTGATTTTTTTTGCTCCCAAAAAAGAGAGAAAAAAAAAAGGAGGAAAAGAGAGAGAGAAAAGAATAGGAGATAAAATTTAAAATATGGGCTCCACTTATTTTTTAAAATAATTTTTTACACAAAATTTGAAATATAATATATATACACATATAAACATATATATTTCTATTCATTTCCTTTTTTTTTCTTAACTAAACAATGTTTAGGAAATAAAATTCCATCTTAAAAGGAAGGAAATTCAATCTATTCCATTTTTTTTCTTCCTTCTACTTTTCCATTCTTTCTATCAAACAAGGCAAGAGACTATATTAGCTACATTTAATTTGTTAAAAAATTTTAAAAATCTCTAAAAATTTTTAAAAGTTATTTACTTTTTATCTCACTGTATAAATTATAAACTCATAATTTATCTCACTTTTTATCACTCCAAACACACTCATTATTTGTCTCATGTATATATATTTTACTATTTATGAAAGTATGGTAGATACGCGCTACTCATGCTTTCCTCTTACTATTTTTTTAATTGTTTATTTTTTATTAAGTTTTCTTCTCTCTCATTTGATAGACATCCTTTCTCCAAGACACTAAAGATGCGTTTGGGACATCAAATTTTGGTGAAATTTTCTAAAAATCTCTATATATTTTTACACATTCCCATATTTTCAAAATTCAAAAAAAGTTCAATACCTTTCAAAAAAATCGATAACTGAAATTCGGTTAATCAAATAGCAAAAATTTTGTCACTATTCTCACTATAAATTCTCAAACTACCAAATGATACTCATTTTGACTATTTTTTGTGGAGTTGTAGAAACCATTCTGAGAGATTCGCGCGACCAACTTCCGTTAAAATGATTTCTACAACTACAATCTTTTTGGACGGATTGTAGTACAAAAAAATCATGATCGTCCAAAATTTTGAATCCGTTTAAATAGAAATTCAGTTCGTCAGAACGGAAATCTTACTATTCATCTCAAAAAAATACGGTTTAAGATGTGTACACCAAACGCAAAAAGTTTCTCCAAATTACATTTTATCTCATTTTATCTTACTTTTTATCACTCCAAACTTAAAAGCAAAGAAAATTGATAATGAGAAAAAAAAATATGAAAAATATTAAAAAAAAACATATAAAATTCTAAATACATATTCTTATTTGGATAGATTCAAGAATATAATAAAATAAACAATATTTTGTTTGTCCTAAGATTTGTAACGAAATTTTTGTTATTGTTTTTAATGATAACAAAGCAAGTATAATAATTAAAGTGAAGTATTTTTATTTATTATATATTGATTAGTTTCATTAACTTTAAGTAATTTTTGAGTCCACGCCAAATATTAAAAAAATAACCAAAACTTTTTGCTTTTTTTGGCAACTAAAGACAGCCATAATAAAGAAAATATATATATATATATATTTCAAATTTTTATGATAATAATAATAAAATACTAATCCAAGGTTAATATTTCAAAACAGTTCTTATCGCTTTTTTTTTTTTCTTTTTTTTTCTTTCTTGGATATAGTTTTAGTAATTGAATTACCAAAAATTGGTCGATTAGGAAATGGTAGGAATGTCAAAAGGATGTATCGCTTCCCCATCCTCATTCCTATTTGAAAAATTGGCCCCCCATCCCTATTAGAATTCAAAGAATTTTTTCTATCCCTGTCTCTATTTATATGCAAGTTTTGTCCCGGCTTTCCATTTAAAAAATATTAAATTAAAATAATATTATAAATATTTATTAAAATAAAATTTATATAGATTTTAAATTAAATATGTTATATAATGTTATTAAAAATAAAAATTATACATATTTTATCATATTATTTTAATAAAAATTATCATATTTTAGATTAAATAATATTATATATTGACATAAATTATTATATAAATATAATTAAATATATAAGTAGGTATATAGACATGTATGAGAAGGGGTGAGAACTATTATCTCTATATTCATCCTCATTTAAGAATTATATTAAATTTCCATCCCCGCCTTTATCCCGCTATTTACATTTCTATGCCCTCTTTGAGCAAGATAGATAAATGAGTTCGAAGATGAAAATTTTTTACATCCCTCGCAGTATGGTTCAATGTCCATCTTTGGGAGGGAAGGAAGTCTATCTTCCTTCTTTTTTTTATCTTCCTTTGAGAAAGAAATTGTGTTTTTGTTGATGTTGTTTGGTTGGATTGAAAGGCAGAGAGTGGAAAACACACACATATATATATATATATATTATAACTAAAAATTAATGCAAATTAAAATAAATTTAAATATGAAATATGAGGCCTTTCAATTTTTTTTTTTTATCTCATTCTCTCTTTTTCATCTATTTTTTCTATCTTTCTCTCTCAACTTCCTTCAAAATATCCTCCCAAAAATGGAAGGTAAAGAAAATTATGTGGGACCCATCTAGTTTTCCCGCTCAACTGCCCTCTTACCTTTCTTTTCTCTCACTCTTCCATCCAACCAAACAAATGAAAATTCAATTTTCCTCCCAACTTCTCTTCTTTTTCTTCCTTCCTCTCAAATGTTTAATCCAACCAAATAGAGCCTAAAGCTGAGTTTGGAAAGAAAAAAAAATTAATTTTTTTTCTTAACTGACTATTAACAAGTTACTAAAAAAATTAACTTTTTTTGTGTTTGAGAAAGAAAAAATAATTTTTTAATAGTTAATTTTTTAACTTTTTGTTAATTTAATATTTTTATCATTCAAAATTAAAAAAATAAAATTTAAAAAAATAAATTTGATTATTTTTAAAAAAATCAAAAAATTAATATCTGATAACTCAACTACAGGCTAATAGTTACCAAACGGGGCCAAAGAAATGACTTGCACCTCCCGAAGCTTTACGGTAACTGATTGAACTTTTTATCTTTTTCTTTATTTGCCTGAAAAACTACAGTGATCTTGAGATTTGATAGAACACCCACGAAACCGTCTCCAACGATTAAGTTAATACTTAAAAATTGTATTAGACAAACTTTAATATTTACCGAGATAGCTTATACTTTTTCTAAATGAAGAATTGGCTATATTTACAGTTCTTCATTGTAACCATTAGGTGTCCGTTTGTTAAGAATTAATTTTTAATTATTTTTGTCATTTTTATTAAATTTTTACCTTTTTTTTTAACTTAAATTATAAAAAATTAAAATACCAAGCTACGTCGGAGTCCAACAAGCTAGGGGTCGGTCGTGGGTTGATGTCCTCCAGGAGATGGGGGGGATCCTCAAATCCACCGGTGATATTTTGGCTAAACAAGAATGAAACAAGCTAACCCCCCCTCCCCGGGGGGCATCATCATCCCGACTAATTAATAATTAATTTAATGGGCAAAACTTATGGTTAAAATTAGCCCCCACCTCTCCTGTCTCTTCATTGGATCCCTTTCCTTTGCTTCCACCAACTTTAAACCACAACCACAACCACCGATTCCTCCCCCACCACCCTCTCTGAAATCCGAATGCCTCAACAAACCCTCTCGATCAGAGACACAGGAGCGAGCGTCTAGTCATCACAGTTATCAATTTCTTTATTTATTCCACGTCTCGATTTTTTTAATATTAATTTTTAACGGACACCATTAATCAAAAACCCATCATCGACACACAAGCAGTACATCATCAGACTTTTTTTTTTAGTAATTACACATCATCAGACTTGGTTGTCCTCCATTTCTATTTATTAATAAGGTTGTACTAACTAATTCATTAAAAATGTGGCTCATGATATATAAATGCCCCAAGCAGTGTAATGTTCTTAGACTACTAATAAAGTGACAATAAATATTAAAAATATTAGTAAATTACAATACAACCCAAAAAATATCAGAAAATGTGGTCTAGAATTATCAGTGTGACACTGAAGTTTCATTTACTAATTGGAAAAGCAAAAGGAAAAAAGAGAGAGAGAGAGAGATGAAAACTAGCGCGTGCCGCTCAAACAGAGCATTCAGATTCGGCCCAGCCTTCCTCCGGTTGATCATTGCTGCTGCGCGGTCTCGACCTCTCCCTCCGGCTCCTGATGAGGCGGGCGAGCTTGGACTCCGAGGCTAATATCAGCTTCACTGGCACTCCCGAAACTTCCTCCAGCCGCTTCAGCACTTGCCACGTGGACGCTGATCTGTCCCCACACAATCTCAAGCTGAACCAGAGCGACGCCGCTAGCGACGCACGGAAGGGCAAAACCGCGAACTCATTCCGACGAACGCCAAAACCCTTGATGGCTACCTGCACAAGGCCCGGGCAGCGGATACCGCCGAACCCTAGTTTCATGCACCAATTTACCAAAATACCCTCCGCCTTCGCGTCTACATTCGGAGGTGGCCGCCATCGCAGGGTTTTCATTTTCCCTTCCCGACGCTTTGTGCTCCCCGACGTGACCTCGCCAGGAAACCTCGCCGTAATATTAGAGTGCTCGCTGGAAAAGTCCGTGACAGAGCTCGAAGAAACAACTTTATCCGTCTTAAGGCGATCTAAATGAACCTTCTTCAGAGGAGGAGTAGCGGAGGACTCGGCGGTTGAAATACAAGCCGAAGACGAAGAAGACGACAAGGAATCCGCCAGGTAGTCCACCGGAGACTCGTGCGAGCACGACCGGCAGATTCGCCGGAGGGATGGGAATCCGCTGGCGCCGGAGATGAGATTATCGGTGAGACCTTTGCATTCAGAGCAAACAACACAGCGAACATGACGAGCTACCAGGAAGTTCGCCTCGTGAACCTTAGCATCGCAGCTCCGGCAAAGGAACGCAGAATCGGAGGGACAGTAGAGCGCAGCCTCTCCATCGCACAGCTCACAAACCCTACGTTTCATCGCCGGTTGCTCTGCGGACGATCGGGAAAGGAGTCGCCGGAAAATGTGCGGAATGCGTGATCTGTGGTGATTGGCCGGTGAAGAGAGGAAAACCACAGAAATATCTGCTTCGGAGGGTAATTAATGAGTGGGGTTCAAATAGCGGAAAACTGAGGGGCTGTGGATGTTGAGGGTGCAAATATGTGGAATCACAGGGGGAGAGAGAGACCACGAAGATCAGGGCGGAGTCTTGATTCTTGTGGTTTCAGTGAGATTCTACGGATTCAGATAGAGAGAGAGAGAAGTTTTCAACGTGATCAGGTGATTCTATGGTCGGAAATGAAAAAGGAACTGGATTTGAGCAAGCTAGGAAGAAAGAGAGAATCGAGGAGAGATACAGGAAAGAGATGTTGGGGGGAGAGAGAGAGACTGAGAGAGAGAGAGAGAGAGGGGTGCGGTGTGAACTTTAAATATTTGAATAAACAATAAACTTGTGGAATAAGAGGCAGAAGGTGAAGAGAAGGAGTGGTGGGTAGACCTACATACATCCTCTCTCTCTCTCTCTCTCTCTCTCTCTCCCCACAGCATGAACCCATCCCTGTCCACAAAACCTCGGTTCTCTCGAACTGCTCAAAATACATTTCTCTGTCATTTTTTCATCCATAACTTGTTTTTTTTTTTTCTTTTTTATCCTTTTTTTTGGGTTCTTTTATTTAAGAATTGGGCTTCTTTCTAAAAAAATATACATATTTAGCATACATCGAGAGTTTAATTTTAACCATAAAATTAATTTTTATCAAATTCTTTATTTTTTTACCAAACACAAAATTAATTTTTTTAATTTTTTAATTTATACCAATTTTTATTAATCTTTTAATTTTTTTAACTTTTTATTAAACACTTAATTAATCACTAAAATGTCACATGTTACTTAAAGATATAAATTTTTATTTTATTATTATTATTTTTAGATGGTGTCAAATGATCCCTTATACATATAGTTATTTTTTTACATTTATTTTTTTATCAATTTTTTAACTTTTTTTTTACCAAATACAAAATTAATTTTCTTCGACTGTTTTCAACTTTGTTTAACTTTCCATAACTTTTTATCAAACACTTAACTAACTGCTAAAATTGTTACATGAAGGCACTATTTGGTGTTCAAAATTCAGCAAATATTGACTAACTTTTACTTACTGGGTATTTGGTAAAACACCATTTTTTGTCACTTTTTTATTTAACTACAGTAACTTGCTTAACTCAAATGTTACCAAAATTTTTACCAAACACACAAAAAAATTGTTAAAATTTGTCAAAAATTTTATCAAATACTCAAAAGTTGTTAAAAATTACTATTTATTTTACCAAATACATTAGAAATTTCTATCACGCCCTTAATCTCGAAGTCCGGAACGGACTACATGGGAGTATGAAAACTAAATAAAATAAATGCAATCCAATCTAAATTAAATTCACAATAAATTATAATTGTCAATATATCTAAAATTATTATTCATTCTCATAAAAAATAATATTTGAATACATCGCCGTTAATTTATCAAGAACATAATTTACTTCATTGCCATTTCTAATGACTACATCCAAGATCTACACAGTCATAATATATATTATAGTAATACTTACATATCTCAAAATAATAATATTGTGAAGATAGGATGCAAACTCACACTTGGTCACACAATCTGTAATCTAAATAATTCAACTCAATTTTGGAGAATAAACACTATTATTATTATCCACAATTAAGACCAGACCTAGGTTACTCAAACCTAACCTACCTATGTATCCTATTTCAAAAATTAGATCACTATAGTTCCTATCTTTATTATTTTATGTTCACAACTCAACTCTTCCTCGAAAAATTAAACATTCTTATAGTTAACAACTTCAAGATATTAGTATACAATAATAATATATGCAGTCTCATACAATGGGTAATGATGGAATGTAATGTCAATGCATATTCTAATATTTACCTACACTTAATCATATCCAGCTGGGACGGGTGACACTTAGCAAAACACGTGGAGGTCACCAATTACACCGTTTATACTTACGACAAACGTGTATCTCAATATATATTAAGTGGAGAACTGTGTTATACCTCCACTAAAGTAAGACTCAGGGGAACTCTGTTACACTCCTTGTCCCTTTTGTTAGGGAACCGTGTTACACTCCTAGTCAAACATCTACTTTCCTGAAGCAGGGTACAATCACAGGTGGGAACTATGTTACACTCCTACTAGTGTAAGAGTAAGAGGAACCGTGTTCACCCCATGCCTTACTGTTGGGGAACCGTGTTACCCCCTTTGGCTCTTCAGCTAAGGAACTGTATTACACCCCTAACTAAGCATCTGCTTTTCTCAAGCAGGAATTAATATAAAATAGCATCTCAAAATTAACGTCCTAATTCTAATAAATGAACTCTAGTCATATATATCAACTGAGGATCATCTAATAATTTCAAAATCTCACTTTATCATTTTCTCAAAATCATGGATCTCATCTATATATATAACCCATGTCTTAGCATATCAATAATATCAACAAAGCACTCTCGGCAAATCAATGATCGCAATATAAAACTGAACAATGCAACCCCAGCCCATGCACATGATATACTCAATCATGTAAATAAATATTATTTTAATATAAACATGCATTCTTATTACGCTCCATGATAATTTTGGTTCATTTCATCTTAAAAAATCAACATTAATTAAGTTTGGGCATAAAACATACATTTATAAATTAATTTTGATATTTTTAAAAATTCTGGCAACCTAGTGTTCAGACACCAAAAGTTGCAATTGCAACACCCTATCCAGTCGATCCAAACACCGGAGACCAGTGCCCAGTTCCTAGTTTTATTTTTAACAAAACTCAACTTCAAATCTTTCCCAAATCACCCATCAGAGCCTTAATATCAACAATAACTCATATATAAATATTTAAACACTTAAATTACATGTTTCTACAATATTTAGTCGAAGAATAATTCAAATATATGTAAGATTTTTCACATTAATATGCATGTATATATATACACATTCATATATACATATATACACAAATTTCATGATATTCAACCAAATAAAGTATATATATATACATCAAAATTATGCTAACAACGTCTATAATATAAATATAAGTTCCACTTATCTTGAATCCAAAGAGAAAAGAAAAAAGAGAAAATGTTAGCTTTGGTTTCCAAATTTTCGGCGTCAATTTCTTCCACATCGAGTGAAAACCACGCGAAACAGAAATTACCATGACATTCACAGCATCGAATACTATCCTCGATCCACCGATCTTCTTTCCCGGAACCCACTTTATCTTTATTCTCTCTCTCCCCCTTCTTTATTCTCTCTTTTTTCTCTTTCTTTCTATCTTGGTTCTTGAATAGCCGAGAGCCAAAAGAATAAAGTAAATAAAAGAATAACTGGGCCTTTTACCTAATTGTCTAATCCAATATCAATTTAGGTCATACTCATCGTAGGAAAAATAAAATAAATCAACCAAATCTCATAATAAATATTTTATTAGTCCAAAATAATATATAAACAGTTAAGAATAAATACCACATGTTACAATTTCAACTACTAACTTTTAACAAATATATATATATATATATATATATCAAAAATTACTAAAACTTAAAATTCTAAATCATCTCCCATTTTTTTAAGTGGTGCTAAGAGGCCCTTATTAATACAGTTACTTTTTTACATTTACTTTTTATTTTTCTCTCTCTCTTTTTTTTTTAATTTCTTTGAAGGTTAGTGTCTTGATATTTATTCCTATAGTTATCCAAAGGTGGGATATTAAGGGAATATTTAAAATGACAAAAAATGAGATAAAATAAGATAATTTATAAGTTTATAATTTTTATGATAAGATAAAAAGTAAACAATTTTTAAAAATTTGTTAAATTAAATGCTTTTAAGTACGTTAAATGCACTTAATAAACAATAGATTAGTAACACAGAAGACAGGAAGGTGAAGGAATTCATATATAGGATGCGTTTAGTACACAAAAATTTAGTAAAATTTCTGAAAATCTCTATTATATTTTTATACATTATTGTCTGTTTAAATATCAAAAAAAGTTTAATGCATTTTCAAAAAACTCGATAACTAGAATTCAGTTAATCAAATAACAAAAATTTTTCGTCATTCTCACTATGGACTCTCAATCTACTTAATGACACTCACTTTGACTTTTTTTTTTAGAATCATAGAAATAGTTTCGATGGATTGTAGAAACTGTTCCGATCGATTTGCGCGACCAACTTCCATCCAAATGATTTCTACAATCTATTTGTAGTGCAAAAAAAAATCATGTCTGCCCAAAATTTTAATTCCATTTAAACAAAATTTTAATCTGTCAAAACGAAAAATCTTACTATTTATTTTCAACAAACACGATTTAACATATGTGTACCAAATACATAAAATTTTATTAAATTATATTTTATTTAATTGTATCTTATTTTTTACCACTTCTAATACACTCATACAAGTATATAAAAAATATGGGGTCAATAATGAAGAGTGCAATTTAAAACAATTTATGTGTGGTTGGTCATACAAAATATCTCTCTTCTCGATCCAACCGGCGTCTGACGGCCAATTCTCTGCCAGGGGTTTGATGCGTTATCAAACAAGGCAACACGTGGCAGAATTTGACCATGTCATTATCATATGCGTCAGGAATTTTAGCACGATCATAATTCGTAAACTTTTCACCTTCCCTAAATACCCTTCACCCTCGGGTTGTGTTCGCAGCAACATGTTATTTTTTTTTGTGATAAAAAATAATAATAATAAAACGTAAAATTTAAAATATGTGTTTTATTTATTAATTAAACTACAAAAATATAAGAAAGTGAAGGGTAATATTCTTTAATGGACCAATCTTTTAATTGTTTTTCATTTCTGAAATTTCAAGGTTTTTATTTTATTTTTATTACAAATTAAATAAAAAATAATTTTTAATTTTTATTAATTTTATTTAAAAAAATACTTAATGCACTCTATTTTTGACTTCTTATTTTATATCACACAATAATTAGTATTTTTTGAAGCATAAAAAATCAAAAACGAAGTATATTTTTTATTTCCTTTTATTTTGGTGGCATTTGGCTCATTGATAATTAAAAAATAAAATAAAATATTAAATTTTACCAATCCTTTCTATCGTTTTCTTCAAATACAAAAATAATTTTTGTATCAATTTTTTTAATTTTTAATTTTTTTAATTTTTTACTTTTATAAATTTTTACTAAATATAAATTTTTTTTTAATCATTTGCCCTTTTTCCTCCTAATTATAAACCAAATAACACATTTATTTGTTTGGAAAAAAATGTTAGGGTTTTTTGTGAAGGCTTGTGTAATTTGAATTACATTTTTGTCAAGTTCACCATGAGAAAAAAAAATTATCACAAACCACTAGCTGAATGATGTTTGATCACGACGATTATGAATCGATACGATTAAAGGGTTGGTAATATAATTTTTAACAAAAATATTATTATTAACTTTTGATTTTTTAATATTTGATAAATTATCAATTTTTATCATTTTTTTTTACTCTATTACAGTAACTTCTCAACTCAAAATTACTAAAAGTTGCTAAAAGTTATCAGAAATTGTTAAAAATTACTAAAAATTATAAAAAGTTACCAAAATTTTACCAAATATCTAAAAATTGTAAAAAATTATTGAAAATTACTAAAAATCACTGCTTGTTTCATCAAACACACTAAAAATTAAAACTAGTAATTTTTGGTAAAAATATAAAAAATTATTAAAAATTGTTCCTCCAAACGTTCTCTAATTAGACAAAACAAAAATAATTAGAACTATATTTCCCTATGTCTATAATTAAAATTGATATTTACTAAGTTAAAGTGAGATAATTAAGAAAGCAATTAAAGACCTAGAACCTTTTGGAGTGCCAAAATTTGGACAAAAAAACAAAAAATAGATAAATTTTAAATTGTTAGGTATTAATTGGTGTGTTCTTTGAAAAGTATCAAAAATTGATGAAATTTAGAAAAAGTCAACAAAATTAGAGAAAATTAGAGAGAGTTAAAAAAGTTAAAGATTTTTAATATGGAAAAAGTTGGAACAAGTTAAAATTTTAAGAGAAAGTTAGAGATTTTAACCAATTTTGATACTCCAAACATGCCATTAATTTAAAAAAACTTGGGAATTGTGCAACATAAACATAAATTATGAGTAAGTTAATCACAAAATATCCATTTGAAGTACAATTTAGTATCATTTTTCCTACTACTAAAATTAAAATAAATTAAAATGCTACATATTAATTTTTTAAAACATCAATTTGTAATAACGTGTCCCTTCTTTATCTTAGTATTTATAATTTTAATAGAATATAATAAAATAATATGAATGTAAGGCAAGAAAAACATATTTAAAGAAATATTTAATAAATTTATATTGACACAATTGCATGCATATAAAAATTTAAGAATATTTTAATTTCATGATTTTAGTAAAATTTTTTTGGCTATTTTTTGACTAAAATTTATCCTAAGATTTTTTTTTTTTTTTTTTTGGTTTAGAAAAGTCTAACTAAGAGCATTTTAGTTCACATTATAATTTTTTTTGCCTAAACATTATTTAATAAAAAATTGTTAAAAAAATCACTACTATCAATGAAAGGAAGATATAAAATGTTACAAATTGATAATTTAAGGATAAAAAAATAGTGTTTTTATTTGAATGTAGAATCAAATTTTAGCTATACCTAAGAGGTGGTGAAGCTAAATTTAGTTCGCAATTAGTAGTTGAGAAAAGTTGAGTGGATTGAAGTTTTTTTTTATATTCTTGTTTGAATTAATAGCTAATAAGAAGAGAGCGGGTTAAATAAATTTTTTTTTTGTTTGATTTGACAAAGTTTAATAAAAGAAAAGTGAAGTTTTAATTAGTTTTTTTTATTATTATATTTTTACAAAAAAAAAAATGATGGAGGCAGGGTGAAGTCTTCTATTATAAAGGTATAATTTGAACTTATTAATTAAAATCAAACCACTTTTATTTTCATTTCATTTTATTTTTAAGGGTTTAGAAAATAGAAACATCATGAATATTTAATTGTTATTCTCTTAAATTTGGTTTCACTGTCTCTTAAGTCTCTTTAATTTAAACAAACACCAGGCCTCTCAGGTATGTAAATTTTTAGTAATTTTTAATAAAATGTCATGTCTATATTGAGTGTGTTTGGAGTAGTATAAAATTATATAAAATTGTAAAAGTTAATGTTTCGTGTTTTGTACCTTTCAAAAAAATGTCTCGTGTTTTGTGCAGTGAGTAAATAATTTAAAATTTACTATCTCGTAGTTCATATTTGTAGAGATTTGTAGAATTTGATATTATTTTGTTTAACTTAAAATGTTGCCACTATACGTTGGATAAAAACTTATAAAACTTAAATAAAAATTAAAGAAAATTAGAAAAAATTAGTGAAAATTAATGATTTGGTATGGAAAAAAAAGTTATGAGTTTAATGACTTTTTATAAAAGATTAAAATCACTGAAAAATTTTAGTTTAAATCAAAATATTTTTGGTACCCGGCGGGCTCATAACAATTCACTCCCGACGCCCCCATTTTCTTGCCAAACCCCTCAATCCAAACAGGTAGTAAACGTTGAGTGACAGCGAGACCCAGAAAGGGGTAATCTAGTTAATTTGAGTAAATTGCTATAAAAGGCTAAACTTGAAAGGGGTAATATGGTAATATGGAACAAAAATGCCATAGATTGTCGGGTTCTGATTTCGGCAAGCAGATATTAAAAAAAAGGGGGGGGAGAGAGAGAGAGAGAGAGAGAGAGAATGATGTGGTTGAGAAGGAGGGTCCGACGTTGCTTTGAAGTAAGAAATTCTCTTTCACCAAGACGGATGGGACACAACAAAACACGGTACAAGCAGACGCGGCGTAATCTGGGTCGACCGTTATTCAAATTTCCTTTGGTTAACGAGGACCACGCAAACCGAGGATGAAAGGGTGAACCACACGATGAAAAAGGACACTTAGCAGCTTTTAATAATGGTCGTCGACCGAGCGGCGGCAGCCACGTGGCCAAAACAAAGCGGTGGTTCCTGGCGGCTTAAAGGCCACCACGCACTGGATCGTGCGGTGCTTGTTTTGGTCGCTTCGCGAGAATGGCGTGCGTTGGAGTTATTAGAGAGAGAGAGAGAGAGAGAGAGAGAGTGTGTGTGAGAGAGAGATATTAGAATTTATGCTCTGGTTAATTACCCAAAAAAAAAAAAATTTATGCTCGGGTAAGTTGGAAAGACTGGTGTTTGATTTACAAGTTTCACCAAAAATTATAAAATATTATTAAAAAATTATCAAATTTTTAATTAAATTTTATTATGCATCATTTTTATACTAATTTTTTTATTTGTTATTTTTTTACCATTTGAACACCTAGTGGATAGGAAAAAAATAAGATTGTGTTTGGAAAAAGCTGGCTACTAAATTTTTTGATTTTTTTTTAAATCATTAAAATTTTCCTCTTATATATTAATTTTTTTAATTATAAAAGATAAAAATGTTAAATTAACAAAAAGATAAAAAGTTAGTTACTAAAATGTTACTTTTTTTTTTACTCTCAAGCACAAAAAAAAAAAAAATTAATTCTTTAATAGTTAACTAATAACAAACTATAAAAAGCAAGCTCTTTTGTTTCTCAAACGTTACCTAAAGTTGTATAGGTTTAATTTAGGAAGCAAAAAATTTTATTAATTTATTATTATTATTATATAGTTAGTTACTAAATAACTATTTAGAAATTTTTTTTGTGTCAGAAAATGATAAAAATTAATTTTTTAGTAAACAATTTTTAATTTTTTGTTATTTTAATAATTTTTGTCTTTAAAAATTTAAAAAAATTAAAATCTAAGAGAGTAAATTTGATCATTTAAAAAAAAACTAAATAGCCAGAAACTCAACTTTTGACAACTCTTCTCAAACACACATAGTTAGAGGCGTGTATATATATATATATATATATATATATATATATATATATATTATAATTTAAATTTTATATAAAAAATTGTTTTATAAGACGAATAAAAATCATATTTTAAATTTTCTTTTATATTCTCTTTATCTCTCTTCTCTCTCTTTCACTCTCTTCTCAAATTTTGAAAAAAAAAATAAAATAAATGCACATAAACTCCAGATACCTTTTTCTTTCTTTCTATTCTTCCTTATTTTCATTTAAAAAATTTTTCCTTTCTAACCATGATTTAGTTAAAAAATAAATTTTTTTATAATTTTTGTTTTGATACTACTAGTTGTTATTTTTTTAAAATTTATATTTAATAAGAATTTATAAAA
This sequence comes from Vitellaria paradoxa, assembly GCA_019916065.1. Lineage (NCBI taxonomy): Eukaryota > Viridiplantae > Streptophyta > Magnoliopsida > Ericales > Sapotaceae > Vitellaria > Vitellaria paradoxa. The sequence goes on along the minus strand of CM034234.1, from coordinate 52,115,265 downwards.
ATTAAAAAAACTTAAAGAATATCAAAAAACTGGGTAAATAAAAAAATAAGAATTAAAGAATGGATTTCATAAATTTTAGTGAAAAAAAAATTAGTTTACACCAAATGAGACCCAAATAACAAAAAAATCATTTACTCCATCTCATTCCCATTGGACCGTTTATGTCCTTTGCATCAAACACACCTAATTTGATATGATTGTTGCGGGGCCCACTTGGTGGAATGATAATCCGGGGCTCCTACTGCCTCCTGCCATGGAGCAAAAGCGCTGGGAGCCACATATCCAATGCCCTTTTATAGAAATATCTCCGTATTAGTTTATCACCATCCCGCGCAACCTAACCAAGTAATCTTCTGCAAATTACCAGCAAAAAAAAAAAAAAAAAAAAGTAATCTTCTGCAATTTTATATTTAAAAATTTTTTATTTGATGTCGGTAAAACTAAAAAATATATATATTTTTTATAAGTAAACTAAAATGTAATAAAAAATATTACTAAACATACCAATATTGACACTTGAAGTGTCAAAAAAATCTAACAAAATTTTTTTTTGTGTCTGATTAGATGCGGAAATACTTTTCACGTGATCAGACAAAAGTCAAACGATACTGGTGCTTTAAGTTTCTCAATCCATGACTTAAACCCTGAAACAAAAGCTGTTGGTCGAGCGATGTTCGGCCAAGCACTCCTCAACAGTCAAATTAGAGAATGTATAAAAAAAAGGAAAAGTTCAAGAGCAACTTTAATAGAATTTTTATCAAGTAAGTGGTACTTGTCTCTCTTCTTCATCTCTTATATATTTATAAGTTCTCTGGCGTATATTATTTATGTCTGGTCATCATATTTAATAGTGCGGCGACGACTAGAGTCATGTTGTATAGTCGAAACAGACGTGACTGGAGGAGCCGTAACCGGCAGCAGATGTAGACATACTTTTTGTGTTCCTTCATTAATGCGACATGAAAGATAATCGTCTCCTAACGATCAACTTGACCCTCCTTCAAATGTGTCTTACGTGTCTGATTGAATACACATCATGTGTCCAAGATCTCTCTAATATATATATGATAATTTAAATTTTATATAAATAATTATTTTATAAAATAAATAAGAACTATATTTTAAATGTTCTTTTGTATTCTCGTTATCTCTTTTCGTTCTCTTTCATTCTCCTCTCAAATTAAAAAAAGAAAAAGAGCGCATGAACTCCATATACCTTTTCTTCCTTTCTAATATTCCTTATTTTCATTTTTTTAATTTTTCCTTTCCAACTGTGCATTTAGTTACAAAAAAAATAAAATAAAATTTTTTATAACTTTTGTTTGATACTACTACGTGTTATTTTAAAAAAATTATATTTAATAAGAATTTATAAAAATTAAAAAAAAGTTCAAAATTATTAGAAAAATGGGTAAAAATAAAAAAAAGAATTAAAGAATGAATTTCATAAATTTTAGCGGAAAAAAATAGTTTGCACCGAATGAGACCCAAATAACAAAAAAATCATTTACTCCATCTCATTTCCATTCGACCGTTTATGTCCCTTCCATTTTTCTCCAAACTAAAACCACACACCCAATTTGATATGATTGTTGCGGGGCCCACTTGGTGGAATGGCAATCCGGGGCTCCTTCGGCCTCCTGCTGTGGAGCAAACGCATTGGAAGCCACGTATCTAACTCCCTTTAATAGAAATATCTCCGTATTCGTTTATCGCCATCCCAGGCAACCTTGGATAAAAGGGTTATACCCTCGCCCTCAGGACTCTACTCTTGGTCATAAAGAAATAATAGAAGAGGTAAATTACGATACACAGTAATTTTTTAGATAGGAAAATTAGTGTTTGGTATTCACAAAGAGTCACTCCCACAAGATGGTGAAACTCTTACACTGCAGTTGTCAGGACTCGAATCTGCATCCTTGGGTGTAATTTACTGCCCGAGTACCAACCATCTCACACAACCTAACAAAACAATCTTCTACTCTTGTAATTTTTTTAAATTTTTTATTTGATGTCGGTTAAACTAAAATGTATTTTCTTTATTGGTATGTATACTAAAATATTACAAAAATATTAATAAACATACCAATATTGACACTGATATTATGTTTTATAATTTGTTATTCAAACAATTATTTAGAGTTCTTGAAACTTCTTGTAAGGTTTGTTAAGAAACCTGCTATCAGATTTGATTAATCGCCCTTATTGATCAAAATGAATTGTTTCATTTTTATAATTTTTTAATTGTTTCAAAGTCTTGTAAGTTGAATTAATTAAGTCTACTTTCATTTTAACTTTCCGTAAAGCAAGTCCGGACTTTTTCTAGTTGTTCAATGGTATTATGGCACCCCCACATGGTTCTTCTCAATTTCAAATAGTATTCAAGATTCTCTATTTTCGATTATCAAATAGATTGTTTAATAAAAGTAGGCTATCTTTTCATTCCTTTCAAAACATTCATGATCGCTTTCCAAACCAAACATGAATCTTTCTGTAGATCCATTTGGCCCTCACGCTTAATTACTTTAATTACTTATGGTAAATTCACACACACACACACACACACATATTTAATGAAATGAGCCTATCGTCTCTTCTTTGGCCATATTTAAAAACAAAAATATCGAAACTTATTACTAATCCAAGGCCAAAATATTTAGAGGACTTTTCTGACCAAACAAAAAACATGTAATTGTTAGCAAAGTTAATTTTTATGTATAATGGATTGATTATAGAAATTATTTTATTAACAAAAATATTTATGATTATAAAAAATAAGAATATTTTCACATAATTTTCATTGACGTAGTCAAAGACGTCATTTATTATGATTCTAAAAGAAAATTTATGGTATATGTTGAAAAAATAAAGAGTTATTATAAAATATATTAAAGTGATCAATTGTATGCATTACAATAGAGCACACTTTTAGCGATCAAAAAATTTGGCGGCTGAAGTTTCTATTTTAGTCGCTAAAAGTATTTACTAACCAAATTAAATTTGATTGTCAATTAGTCAATAACTATTGTTTCCAAAAGATTTACTAAAAATAAATTTTTTTTGTCGATCAAATTTTGATACCAAAATATAAAACTTTTAGTGTCTAAGTTCTAATTTGGTTGACAAAAGGTGACTTTTTGACGACCAATTATTCACTAAAAGTATTTCTTGTAGCGATGTATGATGTATCAGATCTTAGAGTAAGAATTATTTGAGGTTATATAAATAATATTTTAATTACAATTAGTTTATAGTAAATATTATCTTTAAACTGTTACTTTTTGCACTAATTATGAATGAATTAACTAAACATATTAAATAAAGATGATAGATTTTGATGGAGGCTATTCTTAGATAATATTTTATTGACAGATGAAAGTAAGTCTAGAATTAATCATAGGTTAAGATTTTGGAAGCACACTTTAGAATTGAGATTTTTAGGGTAAGTACGATAAAAATAGAGTATATAGACTATAAATTCAGAAAATAAATACTATGAATAATAATATAGTAAAAACTGATGGTGAAAAGGCACTAAAAAGTTGTCATTTTTATATCTTTAGTAAAAATAAATGGAGAAAGATGATTTATATAATACTCTTATATTTAATTTTTAATATTATTAATTTTATTTTGAATTTTCAATGATTTTTTTGCTCAATGAATTTCACGAACTTTAAATTTCATTTGGTAGAATTTGTTATTTCTTTTGTACTTTTAATTTCTTTTGTTATTGAATGACTTTTATAATATCTTTGGATAGAATATTTCCTTAGACTCTTAAATTTGGGTTTACGTTTTTTTATTCTAAATATAGTTAGGCTTATTAATTTTGATCTTATCCTGGCCTAACATGTTATTATCTAAGTTTGCTAGGCCCAAAATCTTACCTTTCAACCTTTTGGCTCAAGGTTCAACTAAGGTACTGTTTGTGAAATCCTAAACAAATATGTTTTTTTTTTTTTATGTATATATAAAATTACTTAACTTACTCTCTTATATAAAGGCATCTCTCAAATTACTAAAAGGTGAATAAGTCAAATAAATAAAAAAATTAATCAATACCCAAATAAAAAAGAAAACTAATTATTTGGGGACCGTTTGATAACTCTATCGTTTTTCTGTTTACGTTTATACGTTTATGTCTTTTGTTTTTTATTTTCTATTATCGTTTTCTTTTTCTGAATGAAAAATTGAAATTGCGTTTGAAAATATAATTTTGTTTACAATTATTAATTTTTTATTTTCATAAATATTTAATTTTATTAGTTTTTTAAAAATTAACTGAATTTAATAAATATATTTTATATTAATTTAATTATATTATATTATATTATTTATTAAAAATAATTGAATAAAATATAAATATTATATCATTTAATCCAGTAAATATAAAATATATTAATTATAATTTAATTATATTATTTACTAAAAATAATTGAATAAAATATAAGTCATAATAATTTAAATAATTTAATTATCATATTTATTAAAATTAATTTAATAAAATATAATTCATATTAAATAAATTAATTTAAATTCAATTCAATTAATTATAATTAAATTAAATTAATTATTAGATTAAATTAAATTAATTTAGTTATGATATTTACTAAAAATAAATTAATAAAATATATTTAATATTATTTAAATTAACTATTTTAACTTAATTATTAAATTAAGTTAAATTAAATTAAATAACTTAATTATAATATTTATTAAAAATAATTTAATAAAATAAATTTATATTAATAAAATTATTTATTAAATTAAATTAATATATTTTATTTTATTATTTATTAAAAATAATTTAATAATATATATTTCTTATTAATTAGATTAACTTATTTAATTTAATTATTTATTAGAAATAAATTAATAATAGATATTACATATTAATTTAATTATATTATTTATTAAAAATAATTTTAGTTTAATAAAATATTTGAATAAAATAATTTATTTTAATATGATGTAACAAAAATAAATAAAGTATTAGAATTGACAAAATATTTACAATTGAAAAAAAAGAGTGAAAACACATTTTTTCTATTTACGTTTTTCTGTTTAAATTTTCATTTTTTGGAAATAAAAAAATATAAACAGATTTAACAAATATATTTCTGTTGCCAGTTTATAAAATTTTGAAAATATAAAGAGAAATACAAAAAATAAAAATGTTACCAAATAGGGCCTTAGTTTTTTACTTAAATAAATGTTGTTATTTCTTTCTAAACTACACCTCAACCCAACTCAACCTTCAACTCACTTCAAACTACTCCAATTTAATTGATTAAATTACGTGTCTGTTTGGAGCGTTAAATTTGTAAAAAGATCAAAAGTAGACAAATTGTAAATTATTATATGTTTAGTGTGTTCCTTTAAAATGTATAAAAAAATTGAAGATTTTTGTAAAAAAATTGGTAAAAGTTAAAAAAACTTAGAAAAATTAGTAAAAATTGGATAAAATTGATAAACATTGAAGATTTTTAATTAAAAAAAAAAAGAAAAGAGTTAAAAAAATCAACACTCCAAATTCCAAACGAATATTAAGTCTGCATCACGTGATTCTACTTATAGCATTTAATGTGTGGATATATGTTAGACTTTGTATTGCATCGCATTCAATAGGGTAGTATCGACCCAACAACCCATACACATCCGAAACTTGGCTGAGAGCGGGGGCTGCATGGCATAACTCTTGAACAACTTGTCTTGCTCATTATACATAGAACGTGAAACAAAAAATTGCTATTTTATTTCAAGAGTTATCTTATTCTCTTAGCCAAAAACAACTTTACACTGTGGTGTTTTGAGTTTCAACGATTTGAAAATTGGTTTTTCGTTAAAGAGGGTGAATTGTGAATTTGAGTAAAGTTTCAACACAACGGATCATGAACTTAATTGTTACTTTGTAATTATAAATTTTGTAATCCATTTATTATAATAAAAGAAACGTGCCTAGTATTTCGTTTAGGCCTCATAACTTTTTCAGTTTAGATTTCCATGTTAAAATCACTGTATCATTTATATTTCTATTTTTGGTTGTGTTTTAATTGGTTGATACTGAGTTTAAGCTATTTTTTGTTGTGTGTACATGAAATCACTTGAGCTTTGTCCCCATACACATGTCAAACCTTCATGGACTCTGATGTGCACGATTGGTTTATCCTAATGTGCACAACTTTACCAACATTACTCTTGTGCACATAACTCTTTATGCATGCATACAACGATCCTGTCCAATTTACTCATTTACTATTTTAACTAGGACATGATAATTTTATTCACTTTTACTAAAAAAAAAAAAAAATCAATGATATTTACTATATTTATATGTCATAAGCGATGTACAAATTTGTAGAATCCTACTAAAGGCGAAATAACTAAGAAATTAAAAAAAACATAAAAATTACCAAAATGACAAATTTGACTGAAAGCCAAATTTGGATACAAAATAAAGAAAAAGAAATATTTTAAGAGGTAATAAAATATGAAAAATAAATATTTTAAAATTAATCGTAAAGAAATGCATGCTCTCTATCAAAATCAGACATGGAAACTCATTGCTTTTCCTCCTGGCAAGCTGACTGTTAGCTATCGTTGGGTTTACACTATTAAGTACCTTTTAAATGGTTCTGTTGAGTGACTTAAGGCTCATTTAGTTGTCAAAGGGTATACTCAAATATATGGTATCAACTATACTGAGATTTTATCTCCTGTTACTTGCCTAAATTCTGTTCAAATTCTACTTGCTGTGGTAGTGAGTCGTGGTTGGCCTTTATATTAGCTTAACATTAAAAATGCCCATTTTCCACGATGAGCTTCAAAAGGAAGTCTCCATGGATCGTCTCCAGGCTATTGTACTCCAGGTAGTGAGCATTTGGTATGTCAATTATGACATGCTCTTTATGATTTGAAATAATCTCCTCGAACTTGATTTGATTGGTTTAGTTTTGTTCTTATGGTTGGTTTCTCATGCCCTTCTGTTGATCGTTCTATCTTTACATGTCATACTTCTTTTGGCACTATCATTTTGATTGTATATGTGGATGGTATTATTATTTCTGGTGGTGATGCTTTTGGTATTACGATTTTAAAACAACATTTAGCTACTCAGTTTTATATTAAGGTCCCGTTTGGTTTGCAAACAAACTCCAAAAAACTCTATAAATCTCTGTTAACTTTATATCACATCAACTTTTTTCTTTCACTGCACGCATTATGAACTCTCAATTTATCTCACTTCAAACTCACCCTAAAAATCTTAGGGGCCTTTGGTATTTTTTGGGACTTGAGATTGCGCGCTCCTCTAAAGGGATTTTTATTTATTAGTGCAAATATGTCTTGGATTTACTTTTTGAGATTGGTCTTTCGAGAGCTCGACCAACTGATACCCCTATGGCTCATTTTACCAGACTGGATACTATTTCTGGTGAGCTCTTTCCTGATGCGAGTAGCTATTGTCGCTTGATTGGGAAACTCATTTATCTTACAGTCACTTATCCTGACATTACCTATGTAGTAGGTATATTCAGTTAATTTATACATACTCCTCGTGCTTCTCACTGTGAAGCTGTTCGTCGTATCTTATGATATTTGAAAAAGTCTCTTGCTCGTGGTCTTCTGTATTGCCCATCTTTCTCACTTACTATCACTGGTTTTATAGTGATGCTGATTGGGTTGAAAGTTAAATCAATTGTTGTTCGATATTTGTTACTGTACCTTTGTTAGATATAACCTGGTTACTTAGTGTAGTAAAAATTAATAAGTTGTTGCTTGATCTAGTGTAGAAGTTGAGTACTGTGCCATGATTTATATGACCTCTAAGATGTTCTGGGTTCACTCACTCATACGCGACTTTGGAATTGATGTTACTGAGTATATGTCTATGCATTGTGATGATCAGGTCGCCATTTCATTGCCAATAATCTAATATTTCGTGAGTGTACTAAACATATTGAAGAGGATTGCCTCTTCATCCATGATCTATTGATTCGCAGGTAATTAAGTGCTTCCTTCATTTGATTCTCATATTAGTTGGCTAATCTTCTTACTAAGTCATTGCCTCGTCCTATCTTTCAAACTCTATTTTTCAAGTTGGGCATTTTTTATTTGTATGCTTCAATTTGAAAGGGTGTGTTAGAGATATTATTGTTAAAGAATTTATTATGATTGATTGTACTTTTCTAATTTCCTTTTTTATTGACAACCTTGATTGGTTGTCTTTTTTATTTTGATTATAAGCCAACAATATAAATATAATATGTGAAAGAGGGAGGAGAAACATACCTCTAATTCCTGTTTGAATATTCTAACAATATTGTCAAACTGCTGGGAACATTCCTTTTATATCGTTTACCATGCGACTTTATTGTATTCATAAATCTACTAAACTATTGTAATTCAAGTACCATTACCAGTATCTTTGTCAGTTTCTCATTGTGTCATGATAATTCTGACACCAATTGATGCAAGAAAGGATACATACGAAAAGGTAAAGTAGATGAATTGGTTGTAACTTTCTATTTAGTCTAAAAATACTAGTGGACTTACATGAGTTTAAATTACAAAGATTTGAATGTTAGATAATCTTAGCCAAAGCAAAGATAGTTAAAAAATTATGAAAAATATAAAAAATTATCAAAATGAAAAATTTAGAAACAAAATAAAAAATTCTTAAAAGATAATTAAAAATAGATTTTAAAGCTAATCCTAAATAAATAGAAAATATTTGTCAAATAAAATTATTTGATAAGTACTCAAAATTAAGATATGAAATATTAAACATAAAATTCATTATGTATTCTTCCTGTATCATTTTTTATGTTTTAAAAAAAAGATTATTTTTAAGATTTGTGTATAATAATTTTCTAAAACTTCTTTTGTAAAGCTATATAATTTTTAGAATAATTGCCTTTTTATCTCATGTGTTTAAGGTGAAAATTACTTATAATTCTTAAAATTTAAAAACCTATCTTGATATTCTTTTGTACTTTGGGATAAAGTTAAGTTGTAAACGGTATTAAATTTTCAAGTAAAAAAATAAAAATACTCATAAAAAACTAAATGGAATAAAAGGGTATAAGTATAATAATGTAAAGTACAGAAGTATAAAATGTAATTTTTAAACTTAATTAGAATTAAAATCATTATATTTGACAAATTTTTTAATATTTTTACTTTAAACCAAATTAGAAGAGATATAAAAGTAAATTTTTAAAATTTAAGAGTGTAAATAATTTTCACCTTAAGTATAAAAGGTGAAAAAGTAATTACCCCTAAGAATATGTTTGGTGCGGGGTGAAAAATTTTGGGTAAAAGATTATGAGGTAATTATTATCCTGATAATAATTATTAGAGTAACAAATTTGCGATACTTGTGCTTGGAATGAGCGAGTAAATATTACATAATAATAATTATATTATGTTTCGAATGCTAAAAATTTTGAAAAGGTAAAATCTAATTGTATTTGGATTGAGGATATATTGACCAAGAGTAAAAGTTAATATTTTATTTTAATAAAATATTATAATAAAATAAATTATCATAATTATTGTTATTTTAATAATAACTAATTTTAATAAAATATTAATTATAAAAAAATAATTTTATTATAGATTAATATTTCAATAGTAATTAATTTTAATAATGACTTATTATTTGTCAAAATTTATTTTTATTTTGATAAAATAATTTAATAAAACAAATAATTTTAGTTTATTTAAATAAATTATTGGTTTTAATATGTTATATTAATGCAATCAATAATCTAATAAATTATTATTTATTAGAGACATAATTTTCATTTAATAAAATATTTTAATAAAATAAATTATTTTAATAAGACATTATTATTTATTAAATATTAATTTTAATTTGAGAAAATAAATAACTTTAGTCAAAAATTAATATTTCAATAGTATCATTTTAATGAAACAAAACAAGTTACTTTAGTAATAAAATATTATTTCGATAAAATAATTTAATAAATAAATAATTGTATTTTGATTAAAAAAATTATTATTTTATAATATTTATTATAATTATTTATAGAATAACGTTGTTCAAGATTTTACATGCAAGTGAATAAATATTTTATGAGGGTAATAAGAAAATAGTAAAATTTTTCCATTACTCCTTGTTGCCCATCTCCCTTAGAGTAAAAATTTATCCCCATTTGGGGGGTAATTGTTAACTTAAAATAATTGTTACTTCCGTTATTCAACTAATGTAATGAAAAATAAAAATTATTTTAATAAAATTTACTTTTTATTATCTCCAAAACAAACATCCCTAATGATAAGTAGCAGAGATAAAAAGCTCTGAAAGGGATAGTCTAGTTGGTTCGGATGGCGGGCTGAAGAGCCTGGGACCAATAGGTCTCGGGTTCGATTTCTCTTGGGAGCAGTCCTTCCTCTAATTGTGGAGGGCCATCTAACAGCCTTCTCGGCTAAGCCGGTCAGCCAGAACTTGCCTAGGCTGGTTTACCTTCTCGTGGTTCTTTGCCGGCTAGGGTTACGGGACGGGTTTCACTCAGTGCGCACCTATGGGTAACGGCTGCGGGTTTCTCCTCGACCCCAGAAGTAGCAGAGATAAAAAATTATATATATGTGTGTGTATATATATTTTTTTGTAATCCCCGTAAATAAATAAAAAACAGGGGATTTTTTTTGGGGGGGTACTATGAATTATGATAGTTGTGAAAAACCCTAGGATTACGATACTGTATAATCCATCGCCGGACACACTCTCTCTCTGTTGAAATCTGACCGTCGATCTTCCCAATCTCGGCCAGTGTTCAATTCAGGGGTTTTTACGGAGGGTCTCGGATCAGAACGCGTTGGACTATTGGAGGATCGCTCACAGTTATTTGTTTTGATTGATTATAGGGAAGAGCCTATTTATCCTCAACTTGGATGGTAATTGATTCCATACTCACTGTTCACATTTCCTGTTATTCTCTGATTCCCGTCTTTGATGTTGTTTTTTTTTCCTTCGGAAAATCTAACTTTCTACCTTCTGTTTGGATGCTACGAAAACTGAAGAAAACAAATGACAACTTTATAACATCGAATCTTTATTCAAATACCAAAACAAGTTGTGCTATCAGCCTCAATCAAATGTGTTATTTGGGTTTTCTCCTCCCGCAAACAGTGTTTTTTTTTTAAAATTCTTTTAATTATTGGTCAAACTCTTAAAAAATTATATTTGGATATAGGAATGTAAATCAGTGTTAAAGAAATATATTTGGTTTTGGGATTCTTAACATAAAAGTGACAAGTGTAGTTGGAGAAGTATTGTTTTCTGAACAATTTGATATATATTTGAGTGAAAGCGATAGATGTAGGAATGAAAATCAGTGTGAAAGAAATATATTTGGTTTTTGGATTCTAAGCATAAGGTGGAGAAGTATTGTTTTTTGAACAATTTTCTATATATTTTGATGGAAGATGGATGGCATAAGTGGGAGTGAAGGCCAAATGAACATGACAGAACAGACAATTCACCACCAGGAACATTACAGGGAAGAACACGATCATCATGTTTTGCATCAGATAAGTAATGGGAATGAGATGGATCATGAAGAGCACCACGATAATGGTGGGGGAAGTGAATCTATGGATGGCAAAGTTCCTTCTGATAATCATAACGCACTCGTGACTCACCGTGGCTGCGAGGATAATGACCAGCTCACCCTCTCTTTCCAGGGTCAGGTTTATGTGTTTGATTCCGTCACACCCGAAAAGGTGATTTCTTCAATTTATGCTCCAGCTTAGTGGATTTTGTTTTATTGTTGTGTTGGCTTTTCTTTTATTGTCTTATGATTGCTTGTATGATATAATGCGAACTTGATGGTTAAGTGCTATTTTTGTGCGTGAAACTTCGGTGATATTAATAACTAATGCTTTCTGTTAGTTATGAAACTTTATTTCATTAGCGTGATTTGATCAAGTGGAATTTAAATTTGTCTTTATTTGAGCGTAACTTATTTGAATGCACAACTTGTTGATCACAATTACACACTCCCCCTGGTACTGTATTGCAGTAGCTATATGAGCATGACCTTTCTGATAAAAGATGCAGCAATACTCTCAATGACTTCCAAATCAATTTATAATTGGACATGAGTCAATGACCATGGGCAAAACCTGGGAGGCAGTGATGCATATTTGAAATTTTTGGCAAATAGAGCCCTTGACTTTGGCTTTTTTTTTTTTTTGGGTGCGGGAGAATCTGGAGTAATTTAATCAATGCAACCTTCAGTTTCCAATTCAGTAAAAAATCATAGAACAGAAAAATCATAGTTATATATCAGGTTCATGTATTAACATTTTGCAAATTGGCATCTGAAATGTTAGCTGCTCATGTTTTAATAAGATTTTATTTATTTATAAAAAAAAGTACTCGGTTTTGAGCATTAGGTAATCTTTTTTTGCCTTCATTCAGTTACTATGACACAGTTACGACTTTATGGCGTTCAAATTATGTGGTACATATCAACTTCTGTGTCGCTTTGAGCACCTGTTTTTCTTTGTGTATGTGTGTGTTCCTAGCCTTTCTATCTTTTCTCTCTTGGTGCCTCATACAGTGAATGGCTTCAATTTGTTTCTGATGATGTTTCAGGTTCAAGCTGTGCTTCTATTGTTGGGAGGCCATGAAGTACCTCCGAGCGTACCTGGTATGCCAATGAGCACCTATCACAATAATGTGGTATGTGTGATCGATAAGTAAGCTTTTATAATTGACGGCATGTTTCGTCCTTTTTTGATCCTAATTAATGAAGCATTCAATCAGGGATCATCCAATACTCCACCACAATTTAGTGTCCCTCAGAGGTTGGCCTCATTGATGAGATTTCGTGAAAAGCGAAAAGAACGAAATTTTGACAAGAAAATCCGATATTCTGTCCGTAAAGAGGTTGCACTTAGGTATGGTGATTTTTCTTCATTGTAGTTCTCTTAAACTTGTTTTTTTGTTTTTGTTTTGTTTTTTGTTTTTGTTTTTTATCTGGTAGCAATCAAGGAATTTTTGACTCATGGCTTATAGCTTCCAAGTTTGTTATATATATATATATATATATATTTATTTAATTATTCTCAGTCCTTAATGTGGACTTGTATTGAGGCCTAATGGAATTGCTCCTTTGTTATTTGAGTTTAAGGGATCAAGAAATTTAATTAATTTTTTTTTCCACACCTTGTGGTTGGATTGTTTTATTTGATGTTTTAATGAACTTTTGATGACCAATAAATTTGGACATCTTGACAAAGTTGTCTACCTAGAAAGGATTAGTTGCTGTACATTTTTGTATGTTGTTCATAGCTTTCTTTCATCCACCCTTATCATAGAAAAGGAAACAATGTATTGAAGATGCTGGTGTTCTAATGTTTCTTTTATTATAAATGGTTTATATCATAGATTTGTTGCTTAATTGTTGATTGACAATTCCATTTGAGCTCCTAAATAACTAAATAAATTGCCAATTGAAAAATAAATAAATAAGGTGGCATTTGGTTTGCTATTCTGTTTTTTGTTTTACGTGTTTTATATTTTAGAAATCCCAAAATTAAGAAATAGAAAATGCTTTGTTTTCTTTATTTTGAGTTAAAAAGCTCAAAATGACTTTTTGCCATTTTTCATTTCAAGTGTAAACTCATTTTCTGTTTTCTAAAATAAAATTTAAAAATATAGGTGACCAAATGCATTTTGAGCTGTTTTTCTTATTTTCAAAAGCGCAAAATGAAAAATGAGATTAAAATAGAAAATAGAAAATAAAAATAAAAAACAAAAAATATAAAAACAAATCAAATGCCATCTAAACATTTAGCTTCGATGATCATAAAATGCAGGTAACAGATTGCATTGGTATATATGGAAGATGGAAGCATAAACCATATCTTGATACCAGAGCTTAGGCCTGATGGTGTTAATGGATTTTTTTATTCATGACTTTTGCTAGAATAGGAGATTTGTTTCTATATTTTCCTTATTTTATTGTCAATTAGGTTCTGTTATTACTTATTCTTGGTAACATATTTTGTAATTATGGATAGACAATTGACATCCAACAATATATATATATACACACATGAGGTTAATGGTTTGGTAATAGATTAATTAACGTTATTCATTATTCATCTGGTCCTGTATTTTTGTTTCCAACTTGGTATCAAAGCCTTCTCCGAATATTCCTTCAAAAAAAAGGAAAAAAAAAAAAAAAAGAAAAACTAACCTGCCATTGGTCTAGTTGCCAATCAGTGACCACCGCAAAGCCTTTTTTTTAGGGGAGGGTGGGGGATTGCTGTTCTCACTACCCCGTTCTCTTATTAATCGTATACCATTTGTCGTACTGGGTAACAAGTCTTCATTTTTCATTTTGTATCTTGCTGTAACCCCTTCCTTTTTACTCCCTGAGTTTTTGGTTGTGTTGCTTTTGTTGCGTTCTTGATCCTGATATAGATATGTTGTCTCATTGTTCTTGGTAATACAATTTTTTTCTGGGTTATTCTAGTATACAGAAAGGGTATCGTTGTTATCGCCTACCTTTTCATTGGTATTTTGAGAGTGTTGACGTTAACTTTTTTGAATCCTTGTCGTTCTCCATTTTTGGGACTCAATTATCTTGTGACCTTATTTCTAGCACTCAGGGGGAGTCTTATCATCATTCAGGTGAGGGGAAGACTAATCAGGGGGAGACTAGTATTACGCTACCTCTTTCTCAATCGTCTTTGCAGGAGTATTAGCAAAATCAAAACAATCAGGTTGTTCCCTTGCAGGTGTACCAGCGTACTCAGGATAGACTAGTTATTTCTTATGGCCCATCCAATTCCTCAGATTTGTCTGAGGCTCGAACCCCTACTTCTTTTACCTCTGATGATGATATACTTATTACTTTGCGTTGAGGTAAGCATACTTGCACCCAAAATTCTATTGTCAAACTTATTTCCTATCATCACATTTCTTCTTGTTTGCATTCCTTTATTTGTGTTTTGGCCTCCGTTTCTCTTCTAGCCTCATATCGAGAGGCATTATGATGCGGAAGCCAAAAAAAAATATGAAATAATTATTATTAGAATTTTATTTTATTAGGATTACATTTTATATAAGGATTTTACCTTATTCTATTAAAGATTTATTTTATTTTAGGCAAAATTTTATTTAGATTTATTTTAAGAAGGATTTATTAGAATATTTGATTTTGCTTTATTTTTAGTAATCTTGAGAATGTATTAGCCTATTTAAAGGCTTATGATGATTAGGGTTTGATACATTGATGAATATGAAAATTTGAGTTGTTGAAGTCTCGTGGCTTGTTTTCTCTTCCCTCTTCTTCTTTCTTTCTTCTCTCCTAAACTTCTTCTCTCCTAAACTTCTTCTCTTTCTTGGCTTTATTCTCTATCGTCCTACATCACATTATCTTCCCATAGGTGGAAGCATGCGATGGATGAGAAGATGCAAGCCCTTTATTACAATCATACTTGGGAGCTAGTACCGTTACCTTCTCGAAAGTAGATGGTGGGGTGTCTTTGGTTTTATAATGTGAATTATCTTCCAAATGGTTATGTTAAGCAATTTAAAGCATCCTTTGTTCCCAAAGGCTATACTCTAACTTATGGAGTTTATCATCTGGAGACCTTGTATCTGGTTGCTCAGTTGAATTATGTTCGCATACTTCTTGTTGTGGTTATGAGTCGCTCTTGGTCTTTTTACCAATTGGAAATCAAAAATGCATTTCTTCATGATGAACTTCACGAGGAGGTTTACGTGGATCAACCAATTAACTTTGCTGTTCCTTGGATTAGTTTGCAGATTACGTTGTGCCTTATATTGTATGAAATAATCCCCTTGTGTTTGGTTTGATCGCTTCAGTGGTGTTTTGCTAAACTATGGTCTTCAATGCTCTACTTCAGATCATTCTGTTTTTGTTATGCACTCTTTTTTCTGGTACCATTGTTTTGATTGTATATGCTGACGACATTATTATCTCTGGGGATAACGTTTCAGGTGTTGCTGATTTGAAATCTCATTTAAGTCAATATTTCCACACTAAAGACTTGGATGCTTTTGCTATTTTCTAGGAATAGAAATAGCATGACCATGTGCAGGACTTATTCTTTCACAATACAAGTATATTTTGGACCTTTTATCTTAAATTGGTCTACTAGGTTCTTGCCCCACTAAAACTAACGTGGGCACATCTGTCAAACTTGATACTAATACTAGTATACCATTCTCTTATGTTAGTCGTTATCAACGCTTGGTTGGGATATTGATTTATCTTACAGTCACTTGTCTTGGCATTATGTATTCTGTGAGTGTTGTTGGTCAATTTATGCATGCTCCTCATTAATTATACTTTGAGGTAGTGTACTGTATCTTACGTTACTTGAAGGGTGTTATTGATCGTGGTTTATTGTATCGACCTTTATCTCTTTTTGTGACTAATTATAGTGATGCTGATTGGGCTGAGAGTCATACTGACCTTCGCTCTACCTCTGGTTATTGTACCTTTATTAGTAACAATCTTATCACTTGGCGAAACACAAAGCAAAATGCTGTCACTCGTTTTAGTGCCGAACTTGAATATCGTGCTATGGCTCATACAACATTTGAGATGCTTTGATTTACTCACTCCTTCATGCTTTTGGTGTAGAGGTTCCTTGCATAATCAATCTACTATCTTCATTGCCAATAACCTTGTTTTTCATGAGCGTGCCAAACATATTGAAATTGATTGTCATTTTATTTGGGATCTTTTGATGCGGGGTGACCTTTGCATGTTGTATGCCTGCTAATAATCCCAATTGGACGACATTCTTACCAATCCTACCAATCCTTTGCCTCGATTTTTTTTTTCAGCTTTTGTTTGCCAAATTGGGGTTGTTTGATTTGTATGCTCCTGCTTACGGGGAGTGTCAAAATAGGAGATTTGTTTTTATAATTTTCCTTATCTTATTGTCAATTAGGATATGTTACTCTTGGTAACATATTGTGTAATTATTGATAGCCAGTTGGCATCTAATAGTATATATATACAAGGTTAATGGTCTGGTGATAGATTAGTCAACCCTTTTTATTATTCTTTTGGCTTTGTATTCTTGTTTTCAACTACTTTTATTGCACTCTTGTAGGATGCAGCGAAATAAAGGTCAATTTACATCTTCAAAACCCAATCACGATGGTTCTGCCTCAGAAGCAACAAGTTTGGACTCAAGCCAGAGCTCGGGTTTGGATGGCAACGGGTCCCAGCAGCAAGAGATCAAGTAAGTTGAGGTCTGATTTACTATAACACCGGCAAAATAAGTTCCCTTGGTTTTCCTTCCCCTCATTTCATTTATAGTAATTGACATGGCGGGTAAAAAAAATGAAGTAAAAGAAAACCAGTGGATGGTCTTTAATTGCATTTGTGATTTCCCTTATCTTGCTGTAAAAAATTAAAAGTAGTCTTTGCATTTTGGCTTAATGTTAAGAACGTGGAATTGTTTTTCTGGTGTAACTATCTCTTGATGTTGCTAATTTGGTACATAATTATTATCAATCTTTTAGTATCAAGACTTGTCCCGCCCGAACTTTGCCTATTATTTGATTCTGAGCTGACCTGAAATTTTGAAGTATATGATGGTTTTTTGAAAATTTCTTACAGCTGTCGGCATTGCGGCATAAATGAAAAGTCTACTCCAATGATGCGCCGTGGACCTGAAGGACCAAGGACCCTTTGCAATGCATGTGGACTTATGTGGGCAAATAAGGTGAATATGGGTACTTGCTGGTAAATTCAACATTGGTTCTATCTTCCGTTGTCGTTTGCTCTTCTTTATGTCAGGAATACGATCTATTATGACTTCAAAGATCGTTTGCTTTAATAAATACATATTCAGTTCACTTTTTGAATGAAAAACTGAAGAAGAGAAAAACATTCTTGTTAAAAAACATCATCATTCTTATTCGTTTAACAGCTCATTTATTTTTCCGTAAACCAGTGTTTCTTCTTTCAATTATGCTTGATATTACAACTTGCTTGCAACTAACCATTTAAATCCTTTTCAACCAGCGTCCTTATGGACATACATTTCACACAATAGTTACCCTGCAATGTGGTCATTTTTATTGCATAAAGAAAGAAACATTTTCGTGTATATATATATATAAATATATTATTCTTGGTCAGTTTTTATTTTAGTTTTTCAGCCCTATCACATCACACGTCAAAACTTGTATCTGCTGACTGTAGGCTCACTATTGCCATCATTTTTGTTTTTATTTTTTATTTGTGCACTCTGTTTGTTACATTTTAATTGACTAAATATCCAATTAAAATTCTGATAAGAATAACACTTCAATTCTAGACTAATCATTTATGAGACTCTTTCTGCATGGTTCTTTTCATTAATTTCCATCAACTTCAGGGAACCCTGAGGGGCCTCTCAAAGGCAGCAGCACCCCAGTCGGGACAGAATCCTTCTTTGAGCCGGAATGAGGTCAGAACCCCCTGTCGCTGGGTGTATATTCATTATATATATAAAACTAATTGGCCATACAAAAAATTTTAAAATTCCTCAGCTACTTATTTTTTTTAGTGGTTTGTTCTTATGTTTTGTCATTCTCTCTGCATTCTGCAGAATGAAAAATTTGAAGTAGATCAGATGGTTCATAGAATTCCTGGAAACGGCAGTGATTCATCATGACAACATTTTTGGAAACATTTAGCTGCATTGAATGGTTTACTCTCATCCCCTCCTTGGATGGGTACATTGTTTGTTTACTCCATATGGGCTTTCGAAATTCGCGCTTATGTCCGATCCCTACAATTGATATAGTTCAGGCTTTTGTTATCTTGCCTTTGGATTAATTGCAAGTGCAACCCATGTTCTTTTTTTTTTTTTTGGGGGGGGGGGGGGGGGGTGGGGGGGTGGGTGGGTGGGTTTAGTCTGAACAGGAATAACTTGTGTGTAAACTAGCGTGGTTTAAGCTATTTTATGTCATAGTAGTTTCAAAAAAAAAAAAAAAAATGTCATAGTGGAAATGATACAACCCCTCTCTTTATTAGCTACGCGTGCTGGGTTTAGTACTGCAATGGTCATTCCAAGCAGCTTATGCTGATCGTTGACATAACAAAATCCACTCTTTCTTTTTTTTAAAGGTTGGGTGAGCATTGGATAATGCTATATTCAATTAGAAATTTTACTAGAAAACACTAGCAATATTTTGGCTGGTCATATGCTTTAGGAAATTTCTTGGTTAGAAAGAATTCTTACGTTTAGTTAATCATTGACCAGTGAACTGATTTGCCGAATTGTAAGTTTTGGGATCTGATGTGGTATTTAACAATTTAGCATATGGAAAAATTTCTCGTAAGGCTTGAATTGACAAAGTTCGTTAAATATATATTTTTTAAAAGAAAGTGGTAATTTAGTCTTTTCTTTTAACTAGTATTCTCATCTCGTTGCTTAATGCATTTCTACATATCAAATATTACTAAAAGTATTAATATAATTTCTTGACACATTAAATGTTGAATTTTTTTTTTACTATTCCAATTCCCATTCCCATTCCCATTGGCAATCAAACATAATATTATTGAATATTACTCTAGGATGTGGGCTTAAAAGTTTAAAATGAATCTGTTAAGATGCAGTTTTACTATAAGTTTATATTTGTGACATCATTTTGGCAATTTAAAAGTTGTTTTATTGTGAGTTTATGTTGTCACATCATTTTGACAGTTTAAGATTATTTACACAAACAGTATATGACAATATGGTATATTGTCATTTTGTAATTTAATAAAATATGAAGAAGAACAATTAGACATGTAAGTTTATTATCTAGTTTTAGTATGGTATATTGTCATTTTGTAATTTAATAAAATATGAAGAAGAAGAACAATTGGACTTGTAAGTTTGTTGTCTAGTTTTATGACCTTAATTGTTATTTTATTTTATTTTTCAGATTCTTAACTACTAATATTATGTGATGAGAGAATTATTACGCCTTGAGTGCGCCCTTGCATTTTGCAATTTTGAATTCTCTCGTATCACTCTGAGGGATGGGAAAAGCCCAATGAGGACTAAGTATCTGGGCTCAAAATAATGGTAGCCCAACACTTGTGACAGTTGTTATGACCAAAATTTCGTCATCTGAAGTTCAAAAAAACAATTTATTTGGTTCAGAGTGGAACTAATAAGCATTCTTCCTTTCATCTAGGAACAAACGAGTAGAATTTGTTTTATCATTCTGTCTATAAACCGGACCAGACCTGAGGAATTTTTTGCACTGAGTTTCTCTCTGTGCTGTTTACATCGGGTGTTTAGTTGGTCAAAATTAACTAAAATTTATCAACTTTTACAAATTTTTTATATTTTCTTCTAATTAAATTTCGTTACATATCATTTTTACATCAAATTTTTGTATTTTTATTATACTTTTTGGTCAAATAAACACCCTAATATGTGGGCCAAAAATCAATCTCTAGCTTCGGGAGTTAGCATGAGTGATTCATGAATTTACTCTCTATAGAGATCACATGAATTTAATTACTGATTCAAGTGAAATATGCATAAGGGGCAACGCATATTTTTTTTCGATTTATCCATTATTATGTAGCTCGTTGAAGGCTGTAATAAATCGATAGAGTTTCGGGTTGCTAAAAAAAATCAATTTCTACAGTATGGGATTGAGCTTGGTTGGGCTTCAAGTACAACCCAATAATGACAAAATCCATTGTTCATGTGTAAGGATAAAAAATACCATTGCACGTTGCAACTATGTGAACAAAACTCGCTTGAGAGGGGCTGAAAAACAAAGGAAAGTCAAAGAAAATGGCTTGAGAGGATCTTCGACCAAGGGGTTCTTTGATAGTAAAGTTAGACAGACTTTGAGAGAATAATTATTGGAATGTAAAAGTTTGGTTGACAATACTAAGCGTACTTGACTTATTGCACTAATTTTTGTATTTATAGATAGAATGAATGAATAAATTAATGTAGTAATGATTAAGAAAATAATGTTATTATAATTCTTGTATGTATATACGTATAGTGACGGTTTGTTCTATATTTAATATTCATCACTTAACATTCAATGCAGGTGGTGGGTTTGTAATTGGTAAGTGTGATGTTTAAAAAGCTTGGCCTGTACCTTAATGGTTAAGAGCCTCTTCTTTCCGTTCACCCGTTCATGACTCGAGTTCGAGTCTTCCTCCTCTCCCTTTATAAAAAAAAAAAAAAAAAAAAAAAACTTTACCTTTCAAAAAAAAAAGTGTGATGTTCAAATGTCACTTCATATCTATTACTCGTTAAATAACAATCTTCAAATTTTGTTCTCTCTAGGATGGATTTCAATCGAGATTTGACTTACTAGAGTTTGACAAACTTATCTTGAAATTTGAATTATTAATATTAGACTCATAACTTAGTTTGATAATAAAAAATTTGAATTCGAGATTGATTTATTAATAATTCAATTAAATCAAAACAATATTACTTTGATTTAAAACACATTAAATTAATATTATAAAAAAATGTATTTTATTTGATCGAATCTGTTCATGAGCTTTCAAAATGAGTTTTTTAAACTCAGTTTTGAGTTTGATTTTAGGGGTTTTAGAAGCTGGTCACTATTTATAAACTTATAAGGATTTTAGTCATACCAAAAAAATTTATTTGTGAATAAGTCGTACTTGCAACAAAAAGATAAAAAAGGACATCACACGTTTTTCACTATATTTCAAAACTGTTAGTTTTATCCAAAAAAAGTGGACACCTCACTCATAACTTCCGCGACTTTCCATTTTCTTTACAAAGCAAGCAAAATCGATTTTTGCAACAAAATCAAAACTACGATCAATCGATATATAATACAAACCAATCATATGAGCCAACATTATCATATTTTTTGAAACAGTACTAGATAACTTAAAACGCCGATTGGCCTTATAGATTTCTCTTACCTTGAAAATTCATCATCTGCTTATAATTCATGGTACTGTTTTATATCGGTACTGTTTCATACTGCCATAAAAAAACATTAATCAATACATGATACAAACCAACCATACGAGCTAAAATCATTATATTTTTTGAAACAGTACTAGTATTGTTTTGAAGATAACTCAAAACGCTGATCGGTCCCATGGATTTCTCTTACCCTGAAAACTTGTCATTTACTTATAATTTATGGTACTATTCTGAAACAGTACCGGTACTATTTTGTACCGGTATTTTTTTCATACTATCATAAAAAACATCAATTGATACATAACACAAACTAACTATACGAGCCAATATTATCATTTTTTTGAAACAGTACCGGGACTGTTTTGAAGATAGCTGAAAACGCCGATCGGTCCCATGGATTTCTCTTGTCCTGAAAACTCGTCATCTGTTTATAATTTATGGTACTGTTTTGAAACAGTACCGGTATTATTTTCATACTGCTATTAAAAACTTCAATCGATACATAACACAAACTAATTATATGAGCCAACATCATTTTATTTTTTGAAACAGTATCGGTACTATTTTGAAAATATCTCAAAACGCTGATCGGTCCCATGGATTTCTCTTACCTTGAAAACTCGTTATTCGCTTATAATTTATGGTACTGTTCTAAAACAGTATCGGTACTGTTTTATATTGCTATCAATTGATATATAACACAAACCAACCATACGAGCCAATATTATCATATTTTTTGAAACAGTACCAGTATTGTTTTTAAGATAACTCAAAACGCCGATCGGCCCCATGGATTTCTCTTGCCTTGAAAACTTGTCATCTACTTATAATTCATGGTACTATTCTGAAACAGTACTGGTACTATTTTGTACTGGTACTATTTTTATACTGTCATAAAAAACATCAATCGATACATAACACAAACCAACCATACGAGCCAATATCATCATATTTTTTGAAACAGTAGTGGGACTGTTTTGAAGATAGTTCAAAATGCCGATAGGTCCTGTGGATTTCTCTTGTCCTGAAAACTCGTCATTTGCTTATAATTTATGGTATTGTTCTGAAATAGTACCGATATTGTTTTCATACTGCTATAAAAAAACATCAGTTGATACATAACACAAACCAACCATATCAGCCAACATCATTATATTTTTTGAAACAGTACCGATACTATTTTGAAGATAACTCAAAACGCCGATCAGCCTCATAGATTTCTCTTGCCCTGAAAGCTCGTTATCCGCTTATAATTTATGGTACTGTTCTAAAACAGTAGCGGTACTATTTTCATACTGCTATCAATTGATACATAACACAAACCAACCATACGAGCCAACATCATCATATTTTTTGAAATAGTACCGGTACTGTTTTGAAGATAGCTCAAAACGTCGATCGCCCCCATGGATTTCTCTTACCTTGAAAACTCGTCATCTGTTTATAATTTATAGTACTGTTCTGAAACAGTACCGGTATTGTTTTGTACCGGTACTGTTCTGAAATAGTATCGGTATTATTTTGTACCGGTACTGTTTTCATACTACCATAAAAAATATCAATCGATACATAACACAAACCAACTATACGAGCCAACAACATCATATTTTTTAAAACAGTATCAGTATTATTTTGAAGATAGTTCAAAATGCTGATCGGACCCATGGATTTCTCTTGCCCTAAAAATTTGTTATTTGTTTATAATTCATGGTACTGTTTTGTACCGGTACTTTTTTCATACTGTCATAAAAAATATCAATCGATACATAACACAAACCAATCATACGAGCTAACATCATCATATTTTTAAAACCAACATCATTTCTCATAAAACATGAACGATATTCATGGATTGAGTAACTAAATGACACGTTTCTCACATTCAAATTCAACCAATTCTCATACTCCTTCAACGAAAAATCTGAAAATAATATTTCACAATTCACATTTACCACAAAAGTTTCCAAACCAAACTTACAAAGTAACAGCAAAATTAATCCATGAAGAAGAGAGACCAAATAAGCTCTATCTTTTTCATATTTTCATGACTAAAACTGTAAACAATGAAACTGAAAACAAGGAAGGAACAAAAAACGGAAAAAACGTGATTTTCGGTGATTCATATCTTCACGTGATTTTCAGAAATAACTTGTGCAACTTAATTATAGAAATAGAGGGTATTATTGGTATATTAGAAACTATATTTAAAACAAACTCGTGTGATCCACTCAAAAGTGTGACCTAATCACAAAATTTTCTATACAAATATGACTTAAAAGCAATACTTTTTTTTTTTTGGAGTAACTAATAAACTTAAAAGATTGCAAAGTATGACTTAAACGTAATTTTCTATTAATTTTAAATAAGTCATTAATCAAACTTAAGTTGAATTTTTTTTAATCGAATTCGATCACCTCAATTTGTGGCCAACCCTTATTCTTTCAAAATTATTTCCTGATTTGAGTTAAAAGTATATCAAACAGGAATAGAAATGAATGTTTTTATTAAAAAAAGAAATTGTAAGATATAATTTATAGTTGATTTCAAGTTTCTTTGGGTTAAAAATTATCCTATCAAAGGTTAAAAATTATCAATGGTTATTAGGCAGGGGGAGCCAAGTTAAGAAAATTATTTTTACTCACCTAATTGTTTAATTTTCAGGTCCTCAAATGAAGTTTAGGTAAACTTCAAAGCGAAGTAAAGAAAAATTTGTCCATAATTAAATGAAAATGAATACAAAGTATTTTAATTACCTAGTGGGCAAACCTTTTTTTTTTTTTGCATTAATTGTGTAATAAAAAAATTGATACGATAATTACTTTGGTTGTTTTTTTTTAATTTAAAATTAAGTTAATTTTTTTTTTTACATATATCAATTGAGAAAAAAAAGGACAAATATTTGGTTTTTTTTTTTGGTTTCTCATATTTTCATGTAATGTTATTTTTTCATTTTCTTATTTTTTTTAAATGATTTCATTTGATAAAGGAGTTTTAGCAATGGTGGTTAGACTTTTTGACATGCGACCCATCTCACTAATCCGGGTTAATTCTTCCTAAATAAACTAATATTTTGTTATGCTAGAAAAAGTAATTTTATTTTCATGTATATGCTTTAACAAAGGTGGTGTCAAAAAATCCATAAAAAAAATTCGACAAAGTTTTACGCTGGCTGTCGACTACCTAACACATCCCTTCTCCTTTATCCGGGCTTGGGACCGGCCATGAAAAAAAACATAGGCGAACTATCGCGGGATTCAATTAATGAGCCATACGATGAAATTATGGGAGAGAGTTATTGAGAGAAGACTAAGAAGGACAACAAACGTTTCAGATAACCAATTTGGTTTCATGCCTGGAAGATCAACCATGAAGGGTATCTTTCTCTTGAGGAGGTTAATGGAACAGTATAGAGAAGGTCAAAAAGATTTACATATAGTGTTTATCGATTTAGAGAAGGCATATGATCGGATTCCTAGGGAGATTCTATGGAGAGTATTGGAAAAGAAAGGAGCATGTGTCGCATATATTGAGGCGATAAAGGACATGTATGATAGAGCCATGACATCTATACGGACGACTGGTGGAGAGACTAATGAGTTCCCTATCACGATTGGCTTACATCAAGGCTCAGCGTTAAGCCCGTACTTGTTTGCTTTAGTTATGGATGAGATTACAAGACATATTCAGGATGAGGTGTCGTGGTGTATACTATTTGCAGATGATATTGTTTTAGTAGATGAGACGAGAGAAGGAGTGAATGCTAAGCTAGAATTGTGGCGGGATACGTTAGAGACAAAAAGGTTTAGGCTAAGTCGATGCAAGACGGAATATATGGAATGTAAGTTTAGTCAAAGTAGGATAACAGGTAGTATAGAAGTAAGTTTAGGCACACAAAAGATTGTAGAGAAAGATAAATTTAGGTACATTGGATCTATGGTGCAAAAAGATGGAGGGATTGATACTGATGTAAGTCACATAATTCAAGCTGGGTGGACCAAATGGAAGAGTGCTTCAGGGGTTTTGTGCGACCGAAAAATCCCCCTCAAGATGAAAGGAAAGTATTATAAAGTAGCGGTTAGATCAGCGCTGCTATATGGATCAGAGTGTTGGGCAGTAAAGTATAATCATGGTCAGAAGATAGCAGTTGCGGAGATGAGGATGCTAAGGTGGATGTGCGGGATTACAAGGAAAGATAGGATTAAGAACGAGGAGATTAGGGGCAAAGTAGGAATAGCACCGATTGAAGATAAAATGAGAGAAAACCGATTAAGATGGTTTGGTCATGTTAGAAGGCGTCTAGCAGAGGCACCTGTTAGAAGGTGTGAAAGTATGGAGATTGCCAGGAGTAGGAGAGGTAGAGGAAGACCCAAGAGAAGTTGGAAAGAAACCATTAAACATGACCTGACCTACCTGGATTTATCGGAGGACATGCCCCTAAACAGATCTAATTGGCATTGACAAATCCATATAACCGACTCCACCTAGTAGGAAAAGGCTTTGTTTGGTTTGGATTGATTTGATTTGGCTTGGTTTGGTTTGATTTGACTTTAACAAAGGTGGTTAGACTTTTGACGTGCAACCTCAAATTATTAATTGAGGTTTGATTTTTCTAAATAAATTTGTATTGTTCAAATAATTTATCAAAATTATGGTCAATAACTACTTTATAATTACAGTTTATATGAAATATATATATATTGTTTTATTTAAAGTGATAATCAATTTTAAAAGTCTAACTTCATATTAAAAACTTATTTTGACAAATTTTTATAGTAAAATATTTTCATATTGTTAAACAAAGATATGGTAGAACAAAAAATTAATTTGGTATTATATATTTAAAATTTTAAAAATCCCGTTAAGAGAAACGGTCATAAATCTTCTACTATTACCTTGTGTATATATATACGCACATATTAGGTATAGTTTGGGAATAAAAAAGAAGTCAGCGTTTTTTTTTTTTTTTTTGTTTAGGAAGGAAAAAAATTAATTTTTTAATAGTTAGTTTTTGGGTAAGTGACATATAAACCCCCTAAATATTTAGATAATTACACATAAACTTCCTCAACATTTAAAAATTATACATAGACCCCTAAATTTAAATAATTACACATGAACTCCTTCCATCAGTTTACCGTTAAAATTTCTCTTAAAATGATGAGATAGTAAAAAATTTTTTAAATAGACTAAGTTTTCTCTCTCTCTCTCTCCCTCTTTCTCACTCTATCACACACAGACACACACACACACATCTCAATAGAGTGATCTCATCTGACACCCAACAGACTTCCATCCTTCTCCAAACTTAGACTACCCCTCCGCTAGTCCAATCATCTAGGCAAGCACATCGGCGCTATTTTACAAAAAATTGATTCATCAAAATTGACACTTTAGGCATTGGGTTAGGGTAGGTCCGGTGTACCGTCGACCGTCGAATCATCTGTTCGTACAGTGTATGGTATACTATACAGATGATTCGACGGTCCGGTGCACCGAACCTACCCCTTTCCGTAAGGCACTACTTGACTCTGCCCGAGTCGTAGATTTTGAACCCGATAATGCAAGATTAGAATATATAGCGATACGATTGTTCATTTGACATTTTTACTTTTTAATTTAAAAAATAAATTAAAATGTAAAAAAATAAATTTAATCATTTAAAAGACCATTTGGAGGCACATTTTTTAATACTTTTTTGTCAGAAATTATTCGTTGTAATTTTCTGTGTGTTTGATGAAGTAGGTAGTAATTTTTAATAATTTTTTACAACTTTTGAGTATCTGGTAAATTATTTAGCAACTTTTGGCAATTTTTAAATATTTTAAGCAAATTTTAGTAACTTCTAATAACTTTTGAGTTGAGAAATTATCGTAACAGAGTAGAAAAGTAGTAAAAATTGGTGTTTTGCCAAACACCTAAGGAGCAAAATTTGGTATTTTTTTGCTAAAAATTATGCTGTCAAACGGTTCTAAGCACTACCTTGGTCTTAAAGATAAACTAATTTAATAGTTCAGTTTATATATTAGGGGTGTTTGGTTGATAAAAAGTTGATCAAAAAATACAATAAAAATAGAAAAAAATGTTACATAAACGTGATATGTGGAGAAATTTAATTGAAAAAAATATAAAAAATTAGTTAAAATTAATAAATTTTACTAATTTTTGATGCAAAAAAACAGAGCTATTACAAGTAAAGATAATCTAATTTACGAATAGAATACACCACTTATCCGTAAGTCAACCCGCATGACGACTCTCGTTCCCGCGACGCGAGTCCAACATATGTTTTTAAACTCTGAACTTTCCTTGTTTTCGATATATTTTTACAGTTTTACGCTCTATTTGTCTCTCTCAGCGCTCTACAGCTCAAACGCAAATTGGATAACGATCTCCGCTCACGCGCACACAAATGTAGACTCACCAGCACATAGATAGAGATATTTCCTCTCTCTCTCTCTCTCAATAGATAGCGACAAGCTTCTGGTAATAAACAACTCTCACATATATATACATAATACATACAAATTCCGTTGTAATATATACACGTATATGTATGTATATGTAGTTCATGAAGTATGTGTCCTGTGCGAATGATTGATTGGTTTGTGGCTGTAATTTACTGAAGTTTGTAACTTAGTCGGACTTTTTTGATTGGATTTGAAATAAAGCAAAAGACAATTAGAAATAAGTGTGAATGATTGACTCTCTGTTTTGGATTATTATATATAATGTAAGAGGCTGAGTTTTGTGCTTATGCGTGTGTGACTGAGCGCAGAGGATCAAGGATCTGCTGAGTATATCCTCTGGTACATATAGCGACTGTATCTATCAATCGCCGAGGAAGAGGGGGAGCTTTGGTGTTGTGAGACTCCGTCTGAGTTCCAACGACGGTGGTGGAGGAGAAGGAAAGTCGAGGTTTGCGATGGAGAGTACGTTGAAGCACGTGAGGGATGGAGCATCGGTGCTGGACATGGACCCCAAGTCCACCGTCGGCGGCGGAGTTGAGGACATCTACGGTGAGGATCGTGCCACTGAAGACCAGCTCATCACCCCCTGGACTCTCTCTGTTGCCAGGTTTTGTTCAAAATTCACCGATCCTTTTCGCCACTATTTGCAGCGTGTTAATTTCGATCGCGATTCTTGTTATTTACTGTGATTTTGACTGTTTCTTAGTCGATCAATAGAATCTGCTCCCTCTCCCCCTTGGCTGAGAACGAAATGGTTTGAATTTTGGCGGATCTGAATCTGAACTTCTTGATGATATGCAAAAGGTCTAATTTGCCATTTATGTTACTGTCATCTGATTTTGATGCATTTTTATATGGTTTCCATGTTGTTTCCCCCTTATGCAATGTTGCTCGTGTTGTTCCCTTTCTTTAATTACAAATTTTGCTCCTGCTTAAATTCATTATCTGGTTATATGCAGCTTCAGTGGTATCAAACTTACGGAAAATTAACTTTAATGTATATATGTATATATATTTTTAATTTCTGCTAGTCTTCTATTTTTCTCCCAAAATTAAGAAAAGTACTGATCTAACTTGTATCAAATTCTCTTCTTGGTTGACTCAAAAGATAGATATATTGTGGTGTATGTGTGTATATATATGAATGTCTGGCTTGGTTCCTTGTCAGTCATTGTAATGGACTTCTGATTTTAGTTTACCTTCCTTTTTTTTCCCCCTATATATTGATTTTGTGCGCCAGTGGGTATTCTTTGTTGAGGGATCCACACCATAACAAGGGGCTTTCATTCACCGAGAAAGAGAGGGATGCTTATTACTTGCGTGGTCTGCTACCCCCAATGGTTTCAACCCAGAAACTTCAGGTTAGTGTCATCACCAATATGTTTTGGATCCTTCTATCTTATCACTAGCTGTTATGATTGTTGTTGAAAATCTCCAATTTTGACTTATCAGGAGAAGAAATTGATGCACAATATTCGCCAATATCAAGTTCCACTGCAGAAGTACATGGCCATGATGGACCTTGAGGTGCTTCTTTTTAAGTTCTTAACCCACATCGACCCCATGTTGTTGACCTAGATGCTGCATATTGAATATATCCTTATAGATTTTGTTTTTTGACTTTTTTTTTTAATAACTGTTTTGGTTTACAGGAGAGGAATGAGAGGCTGTTCTACAAGCTTCTTATTGACAATGTTGAGGAACTTCTCCCAATAGTCTATACTCCTACTGTTGGTGAGGCTTGCCAGAAGTATGGATCTATATTTAGACGCCCTCAGGGTCTTTACATTAGCTTGAAAGAGAAGTATGTGCTTGCTTCACCTGTATTGATGATGATTACTACTTACTAGTTATGAAAATTTCCGATTAACATAACTAGCTTGCTTTTGCAGAGGAAAGATTCTTGAGGTGTTGAAAAACTGGCCCGAGAGAAGCATTCAAGTTATTGTTGTGACTGATGGTGAGAGGATTTTGGGACTTGGAGATCTTGGCTGCCAGGTGAATGCACATTTCCGTTTCTAAATTATATATAGTGCTTCAATTTACTGAACAGAGTTTTGTTTCCAGTGCTTCCGTGTTGACGTTAGTTACTAGTGTTAGTTTGGAGTATCCGTCTCTCCATATTTAGGTTTTTTGGTTCAAATGGCTTGTTGTGGAAAAAAGTGTGTATAGCTAATAGCATAACTCATAATCAGGGGATGGGCATACCTGTTGGAAAACTGGCTCTTTATACAGCACTTGGAGGAGTTAGACCTTCTGTGGTAAGCATTACCGGTTGTTAATGTGCGATATTTTCCACGTGGATCCCTTTCTTGTCATATTAATCAAGATATTTTCATTTGCTTGTACAGTGTTTGCCTGTAACCATTGATGTGGGTACAAATAACGAGCAATTGTTGAAGGATGAGTTCTACATTGGGCTCAGACAAAGGAGGGCAACTGGGAAGGTCCAGTGGTTTCAGCATTTTATTGTGATTAATTTTTTGGCATCAAAATTTTCTTTATTACTGAGTTTTTTTCCGCCCCATTTCCAATTGTATTTCAGGAATATGCTGACCTTCTTGAGGAATTCATGACTGCTGTCAAGCAGAACTATGGTGAAAAAGTACTAGTACAGGTAGAGACCAGCTCAATTGTCTCCTTGTTTTGAAAAATTTCACGGCCTATTCTTCATGCAGCTCTAATGTTGGTTTGATTTGTTACCATCACCCTACAGTTTGAAGATTTTGCAAACCACAATGCTTTTGAGCTGCTGGCAAGATATGGTACTACTCATCTTGTCTTTAATGATGATATCCAGGTATGTGCGCAGCAACTTGGTGGTGGATATGTTGACCGCTGGGAATCCTGTGTTGTAGTCTCACCCCCTCCCACTTACCAAAAAATTAACTTTTGCAGGGGACAGCATCTGTGGTTCTTGCAGGGCTTGTTGCAGCAATGAAGTTACTTGGTGGTACCTTGGCTGACCACACATTTTTATTCCTAGGCGCTGGGGAAGTAAGAGTCATTTGCTACTTTCATTTGTTCACATCATTGTATTTTGGCAATCTGTGAGGAAATCCAAAAAAAAACTAAAGATATGGATCACGGGAAAGTGAAACTTGGATATATTAGCAGCCAATAGCTTTAGAGACAACCCATTTATGTGTTCGGTATTCCACTCACAGCTATTTTTTTCTCCACAAGAATGAATTTCTTTACTCAAAATGTGTCATGACGCCTAGTTTCTTGTGATTGTTTTGCAGCACTCCTTGTTTTGATGAATATAGTTATGCATTTCATCAAAATAAACCACAGAGAGAGAGAGAGAGAGAGAGAGAGAGAGAGAGAGAGAGTTTTGTTGGGCAGTTTCAATTTTTAAGTCCATTTTGTGTCATCCCTCTCCAGGAGTCCTGCACTGGCTCCAGATGTTATTAAGCATCAACAGGCCTCATATCTAGAAGAAAGCATAATAGAGCATTCATTTGTGTCCTCTTAATTGCAGGCTGGAACTGGAATAGCAGAACTTATAGCTCTTGAGATGTCAAAAAAGGTTCTCGTTTACTTACTAACATGTCGATGTTGACTTTATTTCTTCTATTACAATCCCATATGACAATCTTCTATGTGGTGTTTGGTGATTCTCTTGTTTATTTTGTCTGTTACAGACCAAAGTTCCTTTAGAAGAGACGCGCAAGAAGATCTGGCTTGTGGACTCAAAGGTAGCAATTAGCAAAGAGTCTAGTGAAAGTTTCTTAATATTATATGAACAATTAGTCTTTGACCACTGTATTCATATTCTTTTGTGTCTTACCCTTTTGGGCACTTGTGTCTTGAATTTAGAGAAGTATTTGATTTCTCTTGCAGGGATTAATTATTAGTTCTCGTAAAGATTCACTTCAACATTTCAAGAAACCTTGGGCTCATGAACATGAACCCGTCAAGTATCTCTTAGATGCCGTCAAGGTTTGCTGAAATCCCATTATGACTATATTTATTTTATTATAACATATATATATATATATGATATATGTATTTTTAGTAATTTCTGGTCACTGTTTCATTTTCAAACATTGTCAGGCTATCAAGCCGACTGTTCTAATTGGTTCATCTGGAGTAGGAAGGACATTTACAAAAGAGGTGATTGAGGCCATGGCCTCCTTCAATGAGGTACCCTCTCTCTCTCCATATATACACTCATGTATATATATATATATATATATGTATATATTTCAGCCTGAACTTGATTTAACAATGTAAATGAATGGCATGCAGAAACCTCTCATTATGGCTCTCTCCAACCCTACCTCACAATCTGAGTGCACAGCCGAAGAAGCTTACACCTGGAGTCAGGTAAAAAAAAATAAATGGGCATTCTTCCTCTTCTATGATGGTGCTTTCATGCAAACCAATACCTGATATGCTATAAATACACACACACACACACACACACACACAAAACTAACAAATCTCTCTGTTTCGAAAATAAGGGCCGAGCAATTTTTGCCAGTGGAAGTCCATTTGATCCTGTGGAATGCAACGGCAAAGTCTATATACCTGGCCAGGTTATATAACTTCAAATTTCTAGTTTACAGAATTCTTTCACCCTTCATACAAATGGCTGGACATCAAAATCTCTCTCTCTCTCTCTGTTCCTTTTTTTTTTTGTTTTTGTTTTTTGTGGGTCTATTCAGGCAAATAATGCATACATTTTCCCTGGTTTTGGTCTGGGATTGGTAATCTCTGGTGCAATTCGTGTGCATGATGACATGCTCCTGGCAGCCTGTAAGTACTCATAAGAATCGTGATTAATTGAATGCTACTTCCCTTCTAATTGAAGAAAATTAGGAATTCTATATCTTCTTTTGCACTATTTCCTTTATTTTATTTTATTTTATTTTATTTTTTCATTCTAATTTTCTTTATGTTGTTGCCTCATTTTTTTCTTTCCTCTTGGCGACATAATGATACTTTTTCTACATTCCACCATGTTTAGAAAGAAGTTTTGAGACATTAAACCTGGCATTTTGTTTTATTCCTTAATGCGTTGTCTCATGTTTGAAGAACGATGGAGAACTTTTTGGCAAAACCTACTTCCATGCACTGGACATGGTAAATGGATAGCTTTGGTTTGTTCTTATTATCTAAGATTCTAAATCAGCAATATGGCTTTGTAACAGCGGAGGCTTTGGCTGGGCAAGTAACAGAAGAGAACTTTGACAAGGGCTTAATCTATCCTCCATTCTCTAACATCAGAAAGATCTCTGCCAATATTGCTGCTAATGTAGCTGCCAAAGCATATGAACTTGGTTAGCACCTTACCTTTCCTTGCCATACTTTTGCTTTATTTATCTTAGGGTACGATTGAACTTGAATTTGTGAAGGGAAAATAAAAGGAAGGAAAAACTGAATAGAAAGACATCAAATTTATTTGTTTGGTTGTGGTTAGGTTAGAAAAATGAGAAAACAATAATGACATGTTTGTCAAAATATATATATATTTTCATTTGATTAATAACAAAATATCAAAATATAAGTATATGTAGGTAATTTCATTTTTTTTCACTTCAAAAATTCTTGATTCAAACACATTCTAGGTGTGGAAATAGGACATGTGAAAGGAAAAGAAAAATTAATTTTTTTATTATTATTTGGCATGGTTAAGAAAATGAATAAATATCTTTCAAAAAAATTAGTTTTTTATTTAATTAGTGATAAAAAATAAGTATATAAAAACAATTTCATTCCCCTTCACATTTTTTTTCCCAATTCACAAATCTATGTTCCAAACACCCCCATCCTTGGAACATAAACTTGTGCGGAGAAAAGCAAAGTGAAAGAAATGTGAAAATACAAAATGGAGTGAAAAAAAAAATAATTTATTTCATTTTTTATTGAGTCAAAATAATGAGAAAAAAAAATATAAATTTTTACTTGGTCAGGCATAGCAAAATAACACAAACGTGGTTATCTCAAAAAAATAAAAAATCTATGTTACATAGCGTATATTATTGTATTTACCTGACAACAATGCTTTGTAGGCGTTGCAACCCGACTCCCACGACCCGCAAATCTGGTGAAGCATGCTGAAAGCTGCATGTACACTCCCAATTACAGGACCTATCGATGATGTTTTTAAATCCACATCTTATGGTTCTATATCGAGTTTCCAACTCTGTTATCTCCTTGTTTGGTGTGCCTTGCCCTTTTCATCAACCTTTCTGATTTGTAAATCAAATGGTTGTTCTGAAACTTCTGTGGTGTACTGTGCTCGAGATTGCCCTGTGTGGTTATCTTATGTGTTGCAATCCGAGCACTACTTTCCATTATCAAGACGTATTACTAATTTCCTCGCATAACAAATAAAAAGTCTAATAAAACCGGTCCCTTTGGACATCCACCATTGATATATTTTTTATATATGTTCCTTTGGGTATTACCACTGATATATTTTTTTGAGAGCTGTCAAGTGGCACGCGTTAACAGAATTTTATTTTATTATTATTTTTTACGTACCAAAAAAGGTGAATGTTAACCCACTAACCTAATCTTAGGAGTTCGCACTTTTGTTTTTCTGAGAGAAGTTGGGACACTAACCTCAAAATTGAAAGTGATATACAACATCAATGTAGCAAAAAGCGTAGCCACTGGATCAATTTCTTGTAATCTTTACAATACGTTAAGCAGGTATTCACTATATACGTGAGCAAAAATATTAATATATAATGCACTTTTCATATTTTCCCAAATATTCAGCTAAGACAAATATACTGTGGGGTCTTGCGCTTTCCTAAACATTCAACTAAACTGCTAAACTTACACCATGGAGCAAAAATTCCAGTAAAACTGAGACTTGAGCTTGGTTCATTATTTATTTACATGCAGCGAAAATTCTAGTAATATTGAAACCTGAGCTTAGTTCATTATTTGTTGTTGTATGAACTGAGATCCGCGTGGGTGTCTTTGTACCGCTGGAGCATGTAAGTTCCACACTGGATTGGGGGAAACCTGCGGGGAAAAGAACCGGTGAAGTGGAGATGTGGAGCTACATTGAGAAATGTTACACGCTGTTGCAATGTCTGCAATCTCAGCCGTCCATCTATTTGGGTCCTAATTCATTAGATGGATTGCATGTCCAATCTATTTGGGTCCTAAACGTTGCCTTCATTAGATGGATTGCTGAGATTTACTACAAGAATGTGCATGGCAAAACTCAAAGTAAATTACAGTTTGTACCCTGAAAAATTTGACTGAATGTCACTTTAGGGCTAACTTTTTCATTGTAACAATTCAAGGATGAGGTTTTAATAATTTGTTGCAAAGTGAACCTTCCGTGAATTTCCATTAATAAATCTCTCGTTCAATAGGCAGCGTGACCATCTAGCGAGAAATTTTCTCATTGAGGGTAAACATTGCGACAAATTAAAATCTCAAGCCTTTAATTATTACAATTATTAGGTCAGGCTCTAAGTAGAATTTGTCAAAAGCTCAGGGGTTGCAAACTGCAATATACCATAATTATGGTGTTAATGGTCATTGTGAGCAACAGTTTAAATTCAGTTGCAGTCATGAACACAATTTATTCATCTTTACACTTACTTGGGAGGGTTCTCTAGAGACTGGCAGGTGGGCAAACATTCGACAAGACAATCATGGCTAGGCTCCACAAAGTACGCAATCTGCCCCAACAAGAAAGGAAGTTGCATAAACTCTTAAATCATTCTCACTGTAGAAAATTAGCACGATAATAGCAAAAACAACAAGAATAACGATTGGGAAAATTAGAATTACAACAAGACAGGGTGAGTGCAACGAGCTTATATATATAATCAAAAGATGAAGTGTAACATTGTAACTCAATAGCTGTGAGTGTAGAACCTAAATTATTAGGCCATATAACTGCAATGAGGAAAACCGGGCACCGAGAACAATCAAGGTGATAACTGGGTTGAAAGGGGATTTCATTTTGGATACATCAAATAGAGTTTGCGAGGTACAAGGGGATTCAACACCTTTTTAAGTGCAAGAGTTAACAACCTTGGGATTGCAGCATTCATTATGTCATTTCAAAGAGCAAAAATCATCATCAGTTCAGATGATGAAGATACAGCCATTTGGAAGCTGGAAATCATATAATTAAAGCTTTAGCCACGCATGACTGTGAAAAACTACCTCTAGAAACTACACGGTGCACTAGATGACGATTCCTGTTGCTATAATGACCAGATTATGTCTTTTAGGGGGGGAAAAGTATATTTCCACCAATATCTCTCACTTGTATCACGACATTCACATATTCATAGCTAATCTTGGCATTTAGAGAAAAAGAAAAAGAAAAAAAAAACCGGTTTGGGGGGGGGGGCGTCAGGTGTGGGTGCGCACACACATGACACGGCTTGTTTGACTCACTTATACAATTAGGAGTGGAACAAAGGGGAGAACCCAACCCACAGCAATGACCGGGGAAGGACCACCTTAGACTTCAAATTTCAAACCTAATAAGGAAGCACTTGATACTTTCTTTTTTTTTTGGTAGTTGCACTTGATACTTTCTAACCCATTTCTGCCCCCAATGCTCTGAAAATCTAAGTGAAAGATGGTTATAAACCACTAAGGTAGTGTTTGGAGCAGTAAAAAAAAGATAAATTGAGAGAAAACGTGATTTTGGGTTAATTTTGGTGTTTGGTATTTTCGTTTCAAATCACGTTTTTTGAAGATGAATAGTAACAAACCGTGAGAACAGTTGCCCCAAAACCGTTCCCACGGATTCAAAAAATCAATACTTAATGTTCTGTTTTTGAGATGCATAACGCCAAAACTATGGGAACAGTTTTTTGAATCCATTCCTACGGATTAAAAAAATTTCCTATAAAATAGCGATAATGGTACTCGTTTGAAAACTTTCGACTCGAAGAATATAATTGTCAAAAAAAATTTACGCATTCGGTTAACCTCCTTCTGGATTTTTTATTTTGTTTTTTTTTTTAGCGAAATATTGAAATTTTTTGAAATTAGTAAAGGTGAAAATGTATAAATGTATAGTAGAGAATTTGAGTGATTTATAGAGGTTGTTGGAGATTTATTTTGTTTTATTTAGTTTGTTAGAATAACAGATTTTTATGGCTCTGGTGGATGGGCTTGGCATGTCAACAGTGTCCCATTTATTTACAAGTTAGGACAACCCACCCCAAACCTCCCCAAAAAAGGAAAAAAAAGGGGGGGGGGGTAAACAAACAACAAAAAAATAAAATGCGGGGATTGACCAATGAAAAAGGGCCAAATTTTAGCTAGGTAAATTTTATGAGATGCCAAGAAAAAAAATAAAGTAAAAAAACAGAAAAGAGCTCGTGTATATTAGACAATAATACTGCATAACAAGGTACACTAATCAATCAACATCTCTAGTAGGACATAAGTTAAGAGAACGCTCAAAAGCTTCAGAAAGAGCCTTACAGAATATCTCTCCTGACCATGAACCAACACTCTATGCAAAGTGGACCTGGATAAAATTAAACAAACAAACACAGATTATCTCATAAAGTATGTTCAAAGCACTCAAACCGAACAAGCAAAATCAACAACCATTGTGATGGCAATGACAATTTATTCTTTTGGAATTTTTGCTTTTAAGTTTGTGTCCCCCATATTTTACTCAATATTTTATCTTACAGAGAACAAATCAACATAATGTCAAATATGCGGAATGGTTGTATGAAGCTCCTAAACCATCATTTTCTTCTGCTCTCAAATGGGACAGAGCATATATAGAAACTTAAAAACATGCACAGTACCTGAAAATGCTGTTGCTCCAGCGCTCTAGCATGTCACCAAGATTCACTATAAATGCTCTGTCAATCATTAAGAACGTAAAACACTATTTTTAGTAAAGAAAAATGTTCATTCACATGAATTCTGGTTGTTAAATGCCATATGTGGCCTCATTCATGTAACTTCAGTGGATATCGCAAAGCATGTAGAAAACTAAGGCTAGCTCCAATAAAGGTGATTTAAAGTTAAAATCAATACAACAGAAGAGCATCCTGCGTCAGAATGTAACACTTTTACTGTTTATTTGTTGAAGGTCAACTGTCCACTATGATGTTTGAGTTTGCCATGCATAATCTTTTGTCATGTCCAAAATTAACTAATAAATGTGTTTGGAAGGTGGCTAGGCCACAATGCACAGAAAAAAGGCACGTGTCCATGCTGACGAACTGAAAAGAACTAGAACCAAAAATAATAATGTTACTGCATTATCAGGAAACAAGCCTTTGAAGATTCTAGTCACTAACCCTTTCAATGGTGCTACAGTTTCCCATTTCTGAGGTTTAGCATCCTTATCCTTGCATATCTGTAATAAATTGAAAAGATTACAATCCCCTTTTTCACAAATTATAGTAGAAATATTGTTCAAATTCAAACTTATCAGTACTTGGAGACCACAGACGTCATCGGTAGCCAAGAGTGTCATCAAACCATAATCAGAATGAGCACCCGCCCCGAATATTCCCTTTGTGGGATCAGAAATCATACCTGGAGAAGAATAGCCCAGCATTAATCATGATACAAATAATATCAATTATGCTAGAGTTCCATGATCTCCAAATTTACAACCTTCATAATGTAGCAGACGCAAGGTTGCTATAGGCTTCCCCAGCATTTCTTGTTGATCAAAATAGTCAAACTTTAGGTTAAGTGCAAGAGCTATTATCCTTGCAATTGCTTTTACCACTCCACTGCATGCATATAAAAGATGCACAAGGAAAATGAGGTAAAAAGAAAAAACACTCTTAACACACACAAACTTGATAAGTAATTGCTATTTTGCAAGTGAATTTCTAGGGGAAAAGCATAGCATCCACTCAATATTACAACTATACACTACGCTTATGCATGTCTCCATGTAACAGTAGTGTTATAAGTCGGCCTAAGTGAATAAATAATTTACCCAACCTTAATTATCTGTTATTAATCTTAAAGTCCTAATTATCAAAAGTAAATAAATAAAAGCATATTTGATGCTAATTTGTATTAATGACAACATATCCAAATACAGAAGCTTGCATATAAAGATCTTACAGTCTTCGCGAAAAATCTAAAAATTGAATTGATTTAAGTCTATATGGCAGCTGAGATTAAAAAGTAGTACACCATTCAAGTATTCCGATTATAAACATAAATCTCATTTTCTTAGAATATTAGTGTTATTGAAATAAAACTTTCACAGTAGGGGAGGAGCTTGGTATAAGGACCAACCCTTTAACCAAACACTGCAGGATTCACATTATGCCACCAAGATCACCTGGGCAAAATAAAAAAGTTCTCTCCTGCAGTTTTTGGGCCTATGCTTTCTGCTCGTGTCCCCACATAAGGTTGCCAGTTTATAACAAATCTGTTGTGTGACACCATTCTTTGCTAAATACAGAACTGCCTATAATTTGATAAGAAGTTGTCCTTCCCACGTGATATTTTCCACGATAGAAAATGGTGTTATACCAAAAGAATTTAAACCCTCCCCCCCCCCCCCCCAAAAAAAAAAAACCGCTAAAATGATGGGGAGACTGTGGACCTATCACTTTAAATGCAAGCACTGACTAAGATGCACTCTAATTGCAAAACTACTTTTATCACCTCAGTCTGACTGCTTTTTCTAGTAAATTTTTCTGGCAGAATGGCATTTCTCTTCCAAGATACATTGATCTAATGCAAATACATGAACTTGCCCATAAGAAATTAGAAACTAACATATTGCAGTAGATCTGGCTCCTATACATCCAAAACACAAGAAAATAATTCAATTTCACTATACTAGAGTCTATAATGTTTGGAAGAACATGGAGCAGTACTTACAACTGTATAGAGTATCTGAAGTTTATTGCAAAAGGTATGTGGTTGATAGAACTTACAGTGCCTCTCGCTGATATTTCTCCATAGTTTCCCTCCAGCCGGGCAAGATATCTTTCAAATAGGCAAAAGTCCAAAGAGGTCGAAAAGGTTTACAAAATCAATACCATGAAGATTGCTGGCATGCTTAAAGCACAAAGTTATATTAAGATAGGATGTGCATGTGAGAAAAAAAATATATATAGATATATATATATATAGAGAGAGAGAGAGAGAGAGCATGCTAGTTGAGACACAGAATGAACTTATTATACTTCTCACTAATTATTATTATTATTATTATTATTTTGGAGAATTGGGGTTTGTAAGTTACCATCAGCAGGCCAGACATTTGGTCCATAAAATGGCTTTTGTGCATCAGGATCATTATCAGGTACTTCTACACCAATGTAATATCCCTCCTTAAAATCTCCTATATCCATAGAACAGGATAATCACTATTTTACTCAATATTAAATATGGAACTTTCTGCAGCAAATACTTTAAATTTCAATTATAAATGTGGAAAAATTAATCAACTGGAAGAAGAAAAGGGCAAGGCAGACAAGCAAAGCATGCACTATATACGTATATGCATATGCATTCACACAAGATTTATGCACATCTAAACTCTTATTGCATTGATTTGATTGGATATCCACATTTGCACTTCCATTTTTACTGGATACAGGTACTTATATTAGAAAAGTGAGAGCAGAACGTACCATGCATTTGATTAACAGGATCCAGAAGTTCATCTAGAACGGGAGTGTAACCTCGATATTTCTTGTTCCTAAGAAGCTTCATTTTCTCACTTTTGGGTTGATCAAAAAACCGCTTGCTTTGATTAAAAACCTCATCCATAAATTCCTGGCTGATCCCATGATTGATCACATAGAAAAACCCTGAATCCAAGCATGCCTAAAGAACACAGAGGAAGCGAAGGATAAGCCAGGAGAAAAGAACTGATTAACGAAAAACAATGGAGGAAGAGAGAGACACTGAATAAAGAGAGAGATTAAAGGCAAAACAATATGGTAACTTGGTTCAGTGACTAACTCAAGTTAAAAAAAGGTAAAGCAATTGAGCAAACAACACTATACCAACAAACAATTAGTAGAGAAACGCACAAAAATTTAAGAATGATATCGACTGCAATAAGAATTCTTGATGGACTAATGGCTTTGCAAATCAAAAGGTCTTAATCAATTTTTTTTTTCCATCACAACTATATGATTTGATCATACTTGAGTTATCTACTCTCTTTCCAATATTCAAAACAGAGTAGAGGAGAAATCAAGAATTTTATATTCTTTTCTTGTCATCCACTCTACGTGAGTTCAAACAACTTAGACAAACGCATAAGACTGTTATTAAATAAGGTCATAAATCTAAAAATATATATATATATATATATAGATATATGTAGTTTATTTTAAATTTATCCTCTTCTTAATTTCAATAATTATTTTAATCTCAAATAATATTGAAATTTATCTTAATTTATAGAAATAAAGAATATCTATAATATATTTATCAAAAGAATAAATTTAAATGGACTCTATTTTCTTTTATTTTTAGCAATAATAAGATATTCTCCCTCATCTTTAATTTAAAAAAAATTACACAATTAAAAAATATATTCAATAATTATTTGTTCCAAATTAATTATATAATATGTGTCTCAAATTATTGTTTAAAGAGTCACACTAAAATTTAATAAATAATTCTTTTTTTTTTGGGTAATAATTCTATATCTCAAACTACTAGAAGAATTAAATTTTAATAAAAATTTTTAAAATATTTTATATTGTACAAAAAATTTTAAAATATTTTGAAATATTTTAATTTCGCTCAAAGTTTTAGAATTATCCTTAATTACTATTCAAAATGTTTTAATCTTTTTTGCCTGTTAAAATGGTATAAATATTTTATCTTGATTAAATTGATTAAGTTTACTTTAGTAATAAATACATAGACGACTTCTATTTCAACTTTTTTTTTTTCAAACTTTTATTTCATTTCTATTTCTATCATTAACTTTTAAGTACGTTTGTTCCCATTTATAAAAAAACTTCTCATAAAAAAAAAAAAAAAAAATTTAAGCACTTTCCTGGTCCAAAATACTAATATATGAAATTTTTTAAGGCCAATTTTTTTTTTTTTCTTTGGCCTTACAAGTTATTCAATATCACGAAAGGAGAACAGATTATCTAACAACTAATGGAGGAATTAGATGGACAATCGTTCCAAAAAAATTCAAATTCGACATAATTATCCAAATTGAACGCTGTTTAAAATCTGAATCGAGCTCAAAGCACAAAACGTCATCAATTGATCCATATATCATCGTAATTGATTATTCAATTCTGTACAACCAAAGCAAGAGAATCAGAAAGTATCGATTCTTATATATATATATATATGTCTGTGTGTGTGTGTGAGAGAGAGAGAGAGAGAGAGCCTGTTTGAGTAAGGAAACGGAGTTCTGAATGTCAGGGCTTGAAAGATCGATGCAATTGAGTGCAGAGACGTTATTAGAAGCTTGAAGAGCTACGTTCTTTAAATGCTCCATTAATGAGAGAATGAAACTAGGAATAACTTTTCCGGTTTCGTTTTCCCACCGACTGTGGATGAATACCAGAACTCGCCTTTACCGTCGAATCCCAGAGAGAGAGAGAGTGTTGTGCGTGCACGTGCCGTAGTCTCGTA
Organism: Vitellaria paradoxa; assembly: GCA_019916065.1. Classification (NCBI taxonomy): domain Eukaryota; kingdom Viridiplantae; phylum Streptophyta; class Magnoliopsida; order Ericales; family Sapotaceae; genus Vitellaria; species Vitellaria paradoxa. The sequence continues at coordinate 52,072,264 of CM034234.1, read as the reverse complement.
GGGGCCAATCAATCCAAATTGGCTTGTTTGATTTGTCACGGCGTTGCATTGTTACTGTCGGTTTGGGTTCCAGAGGAATACAGTAGGTGGATCAACGATTAGAATGTATTTGTATCAAATGTAATAGTCTTAATTTAAATGTAATAAAATTAAATTCAAAATAAAAATAAAAATTAAACAAAATCTGATTAAAAGATTATTAACGAAAAATATAAAAATGTTATGAATTACTATTAATATCTCCTATGATTTAACCTTATTAATTTAGCCTGTATAGTTGTTACATATGTAATTAAGTCAAATCCCTAACACCTAGGAAGAATAGGAGAGAAATTAGGAGTATTTTTACTATAATCATGTGCTGTACCTACTATAAAAAGCATTTAGTGCATCAACGGAAAATATACAAAAAAAAAAAAAAGATTGATTCCATTTTCCTTTGAGCTTTATCAATTTTATCATGGTATCAGAACAGAGTTGATCCAACTCAAAGTCTCTCGTTAGAATCATCGATCCATTCTTGAAACCTTGAATTCCTTGAATCCTGTAATCATTGTATTTCCTATATCATCATTTTTCCGAACCATAGAATCATAGAAACCCTAAACACTTTCATCTTCCTGAACCCGAATCAATGGCTTCCACACCCGAATCCTCTGCGCCGGTCATCCATATTCAGTCTGAAAATTCTGGATTCAATGCTGGCATCATATTATCTGAAGATAATTATAACGTATGGTCCCAAATTGTCGAAATGCATATTGCCGGCCGCGAGAAACTAGATTTTATCATTGGAAAATCCTTTCCGCCAAATGAAAAAGATCCTTCTTACTCAAAGTGGTATGCCGACAACACGAAGGTAAAAGGCTGGTTGTTGACATCAATGGCTTCTGAAATTATGAAGCGATATTTGCGTCTTCGTACTGCTCGCGAAATATGGAGTGCTCTTGCTAAGGCATTCTATGATGGATCAGACGAAACCCAGATGTTTGCCTTGAATCAAAGGGCTTTTGCTGCTTGACAATCTGGCCGACCTCTTTCGAAATATTATGGGGAGCTTATTAAGATTTTCCAGGAACTTGACCATCGCGATAAAATTGAGATGAAAGACCCCGATGACATTCTCGCATACCGGAAATCTATTGAAAGATTGAGAGTTCACATCTTCCTCAATGGTCTTGATCCTGAGTTTGAACAGATTAGAGGTGAGGTTCTCCGTAAGGATCCTGCTTTGGATTTTGAAGCTACCTATGCGTACGCACGTAAGGATGCTTCTCGTCATACCATTCTTGCTACTGAATCAGAACCTACCGACCATGCTTCCGCATTAGTTGCTCGTCGTTCCAGGGTCCCGCCAAGGCGTAACCAATCTGCATCTGACCGGGCCAATTCTGTGACTCAGTTAAAGAGTTTTGAAGTTGGGACTCAAACAGGTTCAGTAATAAAGAAACCGAAGCGTATGTGTACTCATTGTGGTGGAACTGGCCACATAAAATCCCATTGCTATGAATTAATTGGTTATCCTGAATGGTGGGATCCAACCAAGGCTCCAAGTAAATGCACCTCCAAGTCTGCACGTTCGCAATCTGGTGCTAGTGCTGCCGTAGTCGAGTCATCTGGCTTCTTAGATCCTACTGGTGTGCCATCCAAAAATACTGAAGATGCAGCCGCTCTTCATATCACATCAGGTAATGGTGGTAAGTCTTCAAATATTTCTTCATCTGTTAGTGATAGATCATAGATCATTGATTTGGGTTCTACCGATCACATGACCTTTGATGTTGAACCTATTTCATCCTTGAAACCATCTGATCAGCCCTCCGTTTCCACTGCCAATGGTAACTGCTTCATGGTTATTGGTGAAGGTTCTTTTTCTCTCACAAATAATCTTAATTTGGATTCTATTCTTGTGGTTCCATCTCTTAAGCATAATTTACTATCCGTATCTCAAATAACTACTGCTTTACAATGTATTATAATTTTTTGGCCTGATTTTTGTGTCTTTAAGGATCTCAAGACTCGGAAGACAATTGGTTGTAGTACTAGAAAGGGGAAGCTGTATTATCTTGATGTCACACCTGCAAGCTCACAAGTACTTGCTCGTGCTTTTTCAGTGGATGGAACACGTAATAAGTTTGAATTGGATATTTGGCTTTGGCATAAACGTTTAGGTCATGTTTCCTTTGGATATTTGAAGAAATTGTTTCCAAATTTATTTTCTCATTGTTCACCGAATGATTTTATGTGTGCTGTGTGTGCACTGGCAAAGAGTCATCGTGTTCAATTTCCAATAAGCTTGAATAAAAGTTCTGTTCCATTTCAACTTGTTCATTCTGATGTATGGGTTCCAGCCAAAATTTCTACCTTGAGTGGTGCTACATGGTTTGTCTCTTTTATTGATGATTACACACGGATGACTTGGGTGTCTTTAATGAAAACTAAGAATGAGGTTACCAATATGTTCCAAAATTTTCATTCTATGGTGCGTACACAGTTTCAATCTCGTATTCAAGTTTTTCGGACTGACAATGGTGGTGAGTTTGTGAATCAGGAATTAACAAATTATTTAACTCTTCATGGCATAATCCACTAAACCACATGCCGCTATACTCCCCAGCAGAATGGCATTGCGGAACGTAAGAATTGCCATCTATTGGAGGTTGTTTGAGCTTCATTATTTGGGGCTTGTATGCCTCTTCATTTTTGGGGTGAAGCACTCTCTGTTGCTACGCATGTTATCAACCGGTTGCCTTCCAGTGCCCTTGATTTTCGGACTCCTTATGTTGTTATAACAACAACCACTGGCCTACCTTTTTGGTCATTTTTACTACAGAAAATTTTTGGTTGCGTCGCATTTGTTCATCTTCCACAGCCCCTCCGACACAAACTTGAGCCACGAGCCTTTCGCTGCGTGTTTGTTGGTTATGCCGTACATCAAAAGGGTTATCGGTGTTATCATCCGCCGACCCGGAAAATATATGTCTCTATGGATGTCAAATTCCATGAACACGACATGTATTATGCTTGTCAGGGGGAGAATAAATGTAACATTCATAATACAGTGAATATAGTGCCCAGTACAGTGCCGACTAACCTGCTGGATTTTTCAGCCTTAACAGACGGCGGGAACAATGCAGCAAATAATGAAGACAGTAGCATACCAACCAATATAGATAGTGGGGATAGTGTATATACCGACCAAAATGCAGATTCAGCTAATGCTTCTTCCCCTTCGTCAGTACCACAATCTCAATTGGCTCCACTTGATGATCCAAACTCCTCTTCTGGTATTACTGCCTCTCCAACATCAATTCCACCTGAATCTGAAACTCAGGTAATAAATGAAAACTCTCTCCGAGTGTTGCCCAACCGGACAACACGAGGAGTTCCTAAAACTCTTTATGAACCTGTTCTTCATTCTACTGCCAAATATCCCATGAACAATTATATATCTTATCACAAACTGTTAAAGGCGTGTGCATCCTTAGCAAATCAATTGTCTATTGTTTCTATCCCTAATAGTGTGCAAGAAGCTTTGAATGACTCTAGATGGAGAGAAGCAATGAATAATGAGATGAGATCTCTTCAAAGAAATTCCACGTGGGAAGTTGTTAATCTACCTGCAGGAAAGAAGCCAGTTGGATGCAGGTGGGTATTTACAGTGAAATACAAATCAGATGGAGAGATTGAAAGATTCAAGGCTTGACTTGTGACCAAGGGCTACAGTCAGACATATGGAGTTGATTATGCTGAAACATTTGCACCGGTAGCCAAGATCAATACTTTGCGGGTGTTCTTAGCACTGGCAGCAAACTACGATTGGCCTCTATTCCAATTTGATGTGAAGAATGCTTTTTTGCATGGACATCTTCAAGAAGAAGTATACATGGAGCTACCTCTAGGGTGTAAATTGCAAGTTGAAGGAAGTAAGCAAGTTTGTAGATTGAAGAAATCGTTATATGGATTGAAGCAGTCACCCAGGGCGTGGTTTAGCCGATTTACAAGTTCAATGAAACAGTTTGGATACAAGCAATGCAACTCTGACCACACTCTATTTATGAAGCATGAAAAGGACAAAATCACTGCACTTATTATATACGTGGATGACATGATAGTGACTGGGAATGATCCAGCTGAAAAGGAAGCTCTACAGAGTCATCTTGCTCGTGACTTTGATATGAAGGATCTTGGCTCTCTAAAGTATTTTCTTGGAATTGAAGTGCTCAGGTCACGGAGAGAGATATTCTTATCCCAACGAAAATATGTCTTGGATTTGTTGGAGGAAACAGGGATGTCAGGGTGTAGGCCGGCTACCACTCCAATGGCGGAGAATGTGAAACTTGGTATGATTTCTGATCAAACACCTACTAATAGAGATCGTTATCAAAGATTAGTCGGAAATCTGATGTATCTTGCACATACAAGACCAGATTTAGCTTATGCACTGAGTGTTGTCAGTCAATTCATGCATTCTCCAAGTGAAGCACATATGGATGCAGTTATTCGTATTATTAGATATTTGAAAGCTTCACCTGGAAAGGGTATATTATTTACCAAAGGAAAGACCTTGAATATAGAGGGTTATGTTGATGCGGACTGGGCAGGTTCAATTGATGATAGGCGTTCTACCTCTAGTTATCTAACTTTTGTAGGTGGAAATCTTGTTACCTGGAAAAGTAAGAAACAAGAAGTGGTTGCAAGATCAAGTGCGGAAGCCGAATATAGAGGAATGGATAAAGGGAAATGTGAGTTGTTGTGGATTTGAAATCTTTTGCAAGAGCTACATGTGCCGCAGGTTCTGCTTATTAGATTGTATTACGATAATAAAGCTGCTTGTGATATTGCCCACAATCCAGTTCAACATGATCGGACGAAGCATATCGAGATTGATAGGCACTTTATTAAAGAAAAATTGGAAGCGAAGATTGTTGAAGCCTCACACGTTCGGTCTCAAGATCAGTTGGCAGACATTCTTACTAAAGCCGTCTCGAGTCACAGTTTTCATGAATGCTTGGACAAGTTGGGCATGATAAATGCATATGCGCCAACTTGAGGGGGAGTGTTGTGAATTACCATTAATATCTCCTATGATTTAGCCTCATTAATTTAGCCTGTATAGTTGTTACATATGTAATTAAGTCAAATCCCTAACGTCTAAGAAGAAGAGGAGAGAAATTAGGAGTATTTTTACTATAATCATGTGCTGTACCTACTATAAAAAGCATGTAGTGCATCAACGGAAAATATACAAAAAAAAAAGATTGATTCCATTATCCTTTGAGCTTTATCAATTTTATCAGAAAAGACACATCATATTAAAATATAATTACATTCTAACTGTTGATTGACCTACTGCAGTCCTGCAGTGGATTCTTTCATTGCAGGCCCCTGAAACCTATCGGTTTGGCTCCCTTCAAAATTGTCAAAAATTATTAAAAACTTTTAAAGATTATTTAATTTCTATTTTATGATACAAATTAAAAATTTATAATTTTTATTAAATTTTATTACTTTTGTTATTCCAAACACTCCATAATTCAATTAATTTCAATCGGTTCGTACGATTCGAGTACTAGTACAATGTCTGAAAAGTACATTTGTAAAGGAAAATAAAAAGTAAAAAAAAAAATTGTATGAATATGAAATAAAGTGATCAGCTTAAATTTAATTTTTAGTTAATTTATAAATCAAAAATTTTATTTAATAAAATATAAAAAATTACATAAATTAATAATTTTATATTTCCTTCACTACTCTTTTTTTCTACAAATTCATGTCCTAAAATATAATTTAAAAGTTCACTCGAGATTGGCTAGTTGATTCTATAATTTAGAATAACGTAAAGTAATTAAACTATTCAATCGATTTAAAAAAATTAACAAATTTTTAATTCAAATTTTGTATTTTGAAGAACAAAAAATAAAATAATAAATAAAGTTGCAAACAAATTGTGTATTCTGGGTCACTTGAAAGCCTGCTAAAGAGGTTACTTTTTTAGGTAATCTTTTGTGCATAAATTATTTGTACTGGTTAAAATTTATAATAGTTTTTTTTATTTATAATAAAATTGCTATAGTGCCCTTATAATGAATATAAATTTTGTCCTATTCATTGTTCTTTCTAACTATTTATATAAGAATTGAACCTAAATTTTGTCATATTTATAGTGAGGATAAAATTAATCTTTTTAACGACAATTTTAGAAATTTGAAATATATTTGATTTGTTGATAATTTTAAAATTTCTTGGAAACATATTTGCATCAAATATATTTATTTAAATATAATTTTATAAATTTTAAAATATAAATTGGGGCATATTGGGTTTTTAGATTTTTATATCAAAACTACTTGAGGGTATTTTAAAAAGTCACTAAAATACATTAGACCTCCGCGTTCCAAAAAAAAAAAAAGAAAAGAAAAAAAATCAAAATTTAGTTTTTTTTTTTTAATTTTTTCCATTTAATTTTTTTTCCAAAAAATTGGTTATTTGGCCTAAAATTAAAATTGGATGACAAAACAAATTTAGTTTTTTTTTTTTAAATAAGAAACAAAATGTTGATACCAAGCAGGACCAAAGTGTATAATATATGAAAATTTTATAACTGCAATGTTATGATTTGATTATATTAAAAGTTTAAAATAATACTAAACTTATATGTTTGTGGTCCAATTTGCTTCATTTTTGCCCATTTGAAAGTCGTACTTTGAAAAGGATTAGACGCATGGAGGAAAATAGTAAAACACACATATATGATATAACCAACTAAGCTATGCCACGAATTGTCTTTCCTTTCAAAATATTAATGCTTGTCGACCAACTTCTACCTAATTAAGTAATGAGTAATAGGTTCTACCGAAAGGGATAGTCAAGTTGGTTTGGATGGCGGGCTGAAGGGCCTGGGATCAATAGGTCCCGGGTTCGATTCCTCTTGAAGGCAGTCATTTCTCTAATTGTGGAGGGCCATCTAACAGCCATCTCGGCTGAGCCGGTCAGCCAGGGCTTGCCTAGGCTGATTTACCTCATTGTGGTTCTTTGCCGGCTAGGGCCACAGAGCGGGCTTCACCCAGTGCGCACCCATGGGTAGCGGCCGCGGGTTTCTCCCCGACCCCAGAAGTAATGAGTAAATTACATTTGACTTTTTTTTTAAGTTTGCAAAATAATTATATAAAATACTTTTATGATTTTTAAAATTACATTTATTACTGCTATTTCTAAAATTATGTTTCAAATTAATTTCCCTTGAAGTTAGTGTCTCCTTAAGATGGTTAATATACGAATGGACATAAATAAATACTTTTGACTATATTAATCATAAAAAATTAGAGATTTTACTGTTAAAATTTACTCTGAGCAATTCTAACAACATCAAATCAACACCAAGATACTTGAAGATTTAGATATATTCAATTATTCTAAGATTCTCAAATAATCTACAATTGAAGATCTACCTATGGATTACATAATTGGGTTAAATCTTATTACGTATCTCAAATATCATAATTTACAGATTTATAATAGTAACAAGGTACTCTGAAACCTCATATCAATGATTAAATAGTCAAAATAGTTCAAAATTATAATTTCGAGTATTTTATTTTGGCCATTTTAAAATTTTGACCTGAGATTTGGTCCAGGTTGATGAATTTATTTTATTTTCTTAAATCAAATTGAATATAGAATTTTGTTAGAGCTTAGGAAAGGGCTAAGGGTCCAAACTCCTCTATTTTCTTTCTTTCTTTCATTTTCTCCATTTTTTCCTTCTTCTAGTTCACCGACAAAGTGAGAATCAAGAGACAGAAAGTGAGAGTTATAGAATAAGGTTATAAATAATTTTGATCCTTTTCACACATCAATTATTGTGGTGGTGTCAATTTCCAGAGATCGTAACTAAGGTGAAAAATCTAGGCTTGTGAGATTCCAAGGCTTTGATAGGTTTTTTTTTACCTTTCCGCATTCTATCTTTAGATCGGAGGTAACTAGTGGAACTCATTTTGTGATTATTATGTGTTTTTGTATGATCTATAGTAGGCCTATGCATTTTATTTGAAGATTTATGGTTGTTTATATCCATGCATGTGTGTGTATTTGGTTGAGAAATCTTAATTTTTCGATTTATTTTTTGAATTATTGATAGATAAACATGTTTTATTAGGTTATTGCATGTTTATATGTGATTATATGTTGAATTTCTAACTTGGTTTTTTCATTTGGGGTTTTGGTGATTAGTTTTTAACAAAAATACGAATCCAAAATTATTTTTTGGTTTCTATTGTTCAATTGAGGCATGTCCAAACAAGTTTGGGAAAAATACGAATCCAAATCATTTTGTTTTAAACCCTTACCCCTAACTATTGACTATAGTATATTTTAACTCTAAATTACTGTGCCCTTATTGAATTATTGAGATTAATTTAGTTTACGCTTTGGATATAGCATTGTTATATGTACTAGAGAATTTACGATTATATATGTTTATTGAGAATATGAGCGTGCTTATTTGAATTGATATTATTATATATGATGGAGCATATTTTGTGCATTAAGCTATGATGATATCGTCTAATTATTGTGATTGGCTAAGAGGGGCAGTTATTAATGTGTTGATGTACTGAGACACATCATACTATAAACATAATCAATTTTTATAAGAAATGATTTAAAGTGAGTTTAAAATATATCAGATGATCTCCATTCAATAATATGACTTACAAATAATTATTTAGGCCCCGTTTGATAACGTTTCTATTTTCTGTTTTTTTTGTTTATATTTTCAAAATTTTACAAACTCGCAACAGAAATATATTTGATAAACTTGTTTACGTTTTTTTGTTTAAAAAAAAATGAAAACATAAACAGAAAATCGTAAACAGAAAAAATGTGTTTTCACTCTAGTTTTCTTTTCTGTTGCCAATATTTTGTCAATTTTAAAACTTTGTCTATCTTTGTTGCATTACATAAACATAAATTATTTTATTCAAATATTTTATTAAAATAAGTTATTTTAATAAACAATATAATTAAATTCAATACATTAAATTAATTATATAAATTAATATAAATTATTTTTAATAAATAATAAAACTAAATTAATTAATTTAATAATTAATTATTGCTAAATTATTTGAAATAAATATCATAATTAATTTTATTTAATTTAATAATTAAATTAATTTATATAAAATAATTAAATTACATTAATTTTTAATTTAATTTAATAATTATTATTAAATTATTTTAAATAAATATCATAATTAAATTAAATTATTTATTATTTAATTAATTTAATTTATATAAAATATATTTTATTAAATTATTTTATTAAAAAATTAAATGAAATTAATTAATTTAAAAATAAATAATTTAATTTAATAATCAATCTAATTTAATTATTTATTTAATATGAAATATATTTTATTAAATTATTTTTAATAAATAATATAATTTAATATAATTTATATTTATTGAATTAAATGATTTTAATAAATAATTTACTGTATTAATTTAATTAATTATATTAATTAAATTAAATTAATATAAAATATATTTTATTAATTCTATTAATTTTTTAAAACTAATAAAATTAAATATTTTCTAAAATAAAAAATTAATAATTATAAACAAACTTGTATTTCCAAATGCAGTTTCAATTTTTATTTCAGAAAAAATAAACGGTAACAGAAAACAAAAAATAAAAAACGGCAACAGAAAAACAACAACAAAAAAACGAAAGCGTTATCAAACGGGCCCTTAGTGTTGGGATTAATTCAAAGATTCTTATTTTTTAGATCTAGAAACTGATGCCTATGTATAGACAGATGCCTACCGTTAAATATGGTAAAAGAGCCGGTATAACAATTGCACATCATTCAAGACAGTCTGCATTCGTGTGATGACGGGTTGTCATGAGTAGAATAAAACTGTGCAGTTAATGATTCCGTGTTAATTGTCACTCGGTTACCATAAATCGATAGAATAGCGTGACTAGTGGCTTTACTTTAATTGTCACCTATTTGAATATAAGATTAAGGATAGATGGAAATTAGAGTTATATGATTGTGGCATGTTATACCTCATTATATAGTTGTGCATTTTAATTAATTATTAGATTCTTTTATTGGTATCATGATTTTAGATCAATTAACAACTTGTTATTTATTTATTCACACATTATGTTAATGTTTAGGTATTTATACGATGACTGATGCATTTTGAGTTGGTCAATGTGGAATATGATGTGTTCTGTGATTTTGATTCAAAAAAAAAGATCTACAACTACCCAATTCTTAAGAGAGGCATAGGCAGATTGACCTAAATGGCTTCAATTTGATATTCAACAATCCCTTCTTAATTATGCTTTATTGTGCGTGTGTGTTACCTGGTAGGCTGTGAAGAACATTTTGAGTTGTGTTGATTATTAGTGGAGTATGGGAAATGTATGTACCTTTTTTTTAATTGTGAACATTTATTTGTGCAATTTGGAGAGTGGACCCTAATGTTCCACTGTCAGATATCTAGTTATTCTTATGCATGAGATGTTGCCATTAAATGTGCCTTATTTGGTGATTGTTTGGATAGTAATCCATTTGATGATGTTGTAGTATTTTAAATGGAATGGCGGATGATTGTACCTCAGAACTTTGTATTGTTATTATGGTATATTGTACATGTTGAGTTGAATAATAACATGAGGCTCTGTTTTTTGTTTGGATTGAAGTTTGAAATACGTTTGATTTCAGTTTTCAAACCCTAATCATTAATCATTAATTAGGCATAAGTATGTACTAATCAGGGGAAGGGGCCAAATTGAAAGAAAATTTATAATATAATCTAAAAAGTAAGAGCCTGTTTGGCAACTCAAAAATTAGTAAAAAAATATCAAAAGTTACTTTTTGTGTGTTTGGCAAAACCACAAATTTTTTCATTTTTTTGATTTGCTACAGTAAAAAGTACACTCCATAATTACAATTTTTTTAATTTGCTACAGTAAAAAACATATCAAACAACTAAAAGTTATCACTTTTTTACTTTGCTACAGTAAAAAATTTACTAAACATCCAAAAGTTACTAAAAAATACTAAAAATTCCACTTGGTTCAACTAAACACACAAAAAAGTGTAAAAAAAAAAATACCCAAAAAACTACCAAAACTTGAATTTTTTTGAACTTCCAAACACTCCCTAAGTGTAATAAGTGTAATTTCAAAAATTATAAAAAAATTTTATATATTTTTACCAACCTATCAAGAGTAGTAAAATATAATTTATACTTCATCACTTTAGTCACAGCTATAGGTAGGAAGAAAAGGAAAAGAAAAGAATAAAATGATGTAAGATCCCACATACATTGTATTCTAGTAATAGTAAGAGCTATCGAATAACTTGTGCCAATGATTCATTTCAATTAAATTTAAATATGCACGCATTTAAAATTAAAATATGTTAGTGCATTTTTTGTTTTCAAAAACTTAAAATAAATTCGCTTTTCAAAAATTTAAAAATTTTTATCTTTCTTAATATAATTCTTCAGATATCATCATTAACCTCAACTCAATGATCTATCAAAATATGAAGTGATCTAAATAGTGGGCAAGAGTTTGAGGGGAAGTTTTGATTTATAAAATATCTCAATCATTCGTTGAAAAATAAAACTCAATCTTAACTTTTGAATTTTAATTTGTAAAAGAAACATTTTTAAAATGTGACAAATGAAGCCATAAGAATTTTGTAAAAGAGTTATGCCCAGTTGCCACCACTTCCAAATTACCAATAGTTTTCACTTTTCACTATTAATTGGTGAGACTTTTTGAAATCACTTGTCAATGAAAAATAAAATTTTTATTTTTTCCCTTTTTTTTTTATATATTCAACTCCCCATAAATAACGTTTTTCTATTTTATTATATACTTCTATAAAATATAAAATATTATAAATTAATTTTTAATTGATATTAATATAGTATTTATATTTATATTTTAGAATTAAACTGTATTTTTAATTATTTAAGTGATAGATTAAATTTATATGTAAATGTAAACGGTATTCATACACTATTATGCTGTGCTTGATCTGGAACTATTTATTAGGTCGTTTGGAACTCTATAAGTTATTAAAAAGTTTTACAAACTTTGTCAAATTTCTACAAATAAACTTTTTTTCATCTCCAACTACATAAATTTTTATAAATATCTATAAATTTATATAGATCTCTATAAATCTATATAATCTCTACAAATTTTTACCAATTCCAATAATTCTTTACAAATTTTCAAAAGTTTTCTAGGAAATACCAAAAATCGAGAATTCTCGACTATAAATCTGTTGGAACAGAAATATACATCGACTAATCCTAGGAACCATCGATTAATCCTTGAAGTTTTAAAATTAATTACCGAATAAATTCTCTAATGATCCTAATTAAAGAAACTCAAACTAGTAAAAAGTAAAACTAATATCTTATTAGTTGATAGTTGAGTTAATTTTTAGGATTTTATTACATCAATATTGCCAATAAGAACATAAGAAATATATATATATATATATAATTGCAGTGGCAATGGTAAGTGCGTTCAAATTAACATAGTCAAAATCGTATATATGTACAACAAAAAAGTGAGGCCCCATCAACGGTATTAATTAAAGCCTTGGCATGGCCGAGCAATTAAGCTTCCACAGAAAACCGCTGAAGTTGTTTTCATTTAATTAATTAATTACAAAGCGACACAACTCAATTGTGACTTGAGTTTCGTGAAATTAACTGTCACACTTCTATTTTAGGATACATGTTTAGTTTCTTAAATAGAAGAGATATTTTTACTTTCTTCGTCTATGCTGTATTAATAAATACTATTTATACTAAGAATCTCATATTTAAATACAACATAACCGATCAGATTTATATTCATTATTCGGCATATTAACCAAAATTTCACAAACACTTAAATAAATACAAACTTCTGGTTTCTCACCTATTAAATCTTGCTTTAGTCTGATACTATTGAAACTATAGATTTATTTACACAAATTCTAAACACTAACTCATGGGCAGAATAGAAAAAAACAGAACCACTCAAAGTTTCTTTTGAACACTTGCAGTCACTTCTAGACTCAACCTGAAATGTGTAAATTTAGGTATGAGTGTCAAACACTCAATGGAGGTATTAACCTTAAGATAAAAGATAGTAAACACGCATCAAGAATAATCCACACTAATTATCCAGACAATTATTCCATAATTAAATATTTAAAAATTTAAAAGTATCATAACCTAACAATAATAAAAACATCCCAACCCACAATTTCTCGTCACTTATCATTAATTAATCGTTATCATTATTACTAGGCCCTAACTGGCCATCATATAATAAATTTGCATTATAAATGATGCAAATGATAATGTAACACACATTCGGCCCCATCTGACCTATGAATTGAGCGCTTAACTATGGATAATGGCTTTAATTTAGCATGTCCTATTAGTCCCATCTGGCTTGGCCCCATCTGGTCTAATCATTGGTCCCATCTAGCCTCATTTTATTTATTTATTTCCTTTTTCTGGCCCCATCTAGTCTGGTCCTATCTGACCATAATACAAGTGTAATGCATACAATCCATAATAATATGCAATAATGTTTTTTTTTTAATATTTCTTCCCAAACTTATCATTCCACAAAATAGTCGCACTTCATATCTAACACAATAATACAATAATTCATAAATATTCAACAATTCATATCAAAATAATACAATAATTTATAAATATTCAACAATTCATATCAAAATAATTAAATAGTGACACCAACAATAAATATATAAAATTTGTTAAAGAATATTTAATACATTTTACCTTTAAGTTTAATACACCCACCTAGACAACAAATATTCTGAGAAAATCAAACTATTGGGATGGTTGCTGCTAATTCTCTTCGAGTTCTACATTTAACCCAAATAAATTATGTAAATTAGATATCAAACAGTTGAAATATAACCCAAATGAAGTAATAATATAAGTTAAAGGAATAGAATCCAATCACTCCATTTTCAACATACTTAATTTATTTAAACTTCTCTATAATTGATTTTTAAGTCAACAAAATAAAATAATTTACCTCAACAACATGCCATAACCTCTCAATTTTCTTTTTTCTCATAATTTTTCTGTGCTCTCGGTTCTTTTCTGTTCACTCTTTTGTTTTTCCCTCGTTCTTCCTCACTGTAATTTTATTTTTCTTCTCTTCTCGTCGATCTTTACCACACGCAAGTGCGTATACTCCAGGGGGAAACTTAAGTCCTTTGCCTCTCCAAGCGCCCTCATTAAATGTTTCTTGACTTTTCATCTTTTTTTTTTTTATTTTTTTGGTTTCCGTAAGCTTTACACTTACTCGCACACACACTCATATATATATATATATATATATACACACACATTCCTAAGCCACCATAACTGCCTCATCTTGGCTTTTCTTTCTTTTGTTTTTTCTCACCCGTGAGCTACACATCCATGCCCGCACTCACACGTACATATATATATATATATACATCTGCATATATAATTGCATCAAAGAATTCAGCTCATTTTGTTGATTTTTTAATTCGATTTTATTTTATTTTTTTATTTTTTTTAACTTTCTCTATGTTGTCACGTTGACTTTTCAAGCCTTGCACATCAACCCACACGTGCTGTCATCTCAAGCCTAATCAAAGTGTAGGCTAATCACACTTAATAACTTAATTAATACATTAATTAGTTAACTTAAACTGACTAATATATTAAGGAAGTCATTAATCCACTAATTAATTTAAATTATGACTAGATAAATTTTAAATTAACACTAAATTAATGCAATCAAAATTTATAAACATAAAATAAAAATTAAATTAATAATGCATTTAAAAATGCAGGATCTCACATTAACGTAATGACTTTTTATTATAATTTTTTTTTTTAAATAGTAATCAAAGTTGACCTTGCAATATCTGGCGATCAGACCTAATCAGAATGGATAAGGATACTCTTTTATAATTTGAGGGGTCAAGATAAATTAATAAAGTTTTCGTAATTTTAAAAAGTTAATATGTTAATAAAATCAAACAAAAAAATTTAGAAAGTCTAATTAAAACTGTGTGTGGAGTGAGAATTTGGCGAGAAAAAAAAATAAAAGTTTCTTAAAAATGATTGGGAAAGAGAGCAGGGATGTAAATTTTGAAATGTATAATTTTATTTAAATAGATTAGAAATATTAAAATAAATAATATTTATTAATAAATTATATTTTTATTTTAGTCATTTTTAATTTATCAAATCTCATCTCCCTTTTTTTTTATTTTCCATCATAAAATATATTGATAAACAGAGTCTATATATTGTTCATAATATTTGAATTATAATGTTTTAGGTACAAAACTCGTTTGGATTCTGAAATTTTACCCCAAAAAAAAAAAAAATTTCTAACTTTTATCAAATTTTTTTTTTTTAATTTTCATCAGCTTCTTACACTTTTCTTTCATCAAATTTGAGACTGCGACTTTTCAAAAAAAAAAAATGACAAAAAAAAAAAAGAATAAATGGGATCCGATTGCCACCATAGTATATATATTTTAATTAGGATGAACATTTTACATTATACCTAACATTGTGAGTTCGGTGTTTATGAGTTCAACCATGATGTTTGATTTGTAATGTTAGGTATATATATATATAAACTAAAATGTTCATTCTGGTTAAACCAACAAGATTCAAAAGCCATGGCCTTTGAAATGCGAAAAACTTGAAAAGGAGCAACGGAAAAAAAAAAGGAAAGGAAAAACAAGAACACCTTTCTTCATGAGCCAAGAACCAAGAACAAGAACAAAAACAAACCTAAACCGAAAGAACAGAACTTCTGCGGTGGCCGGATATTTTGCACCGGCAGAGAGGACAAGAGTTGTGAAGAGAGAGCCACTTGGCGATACAAGTTCCATGGTAGACATGGCCACAAGTAGGGACTTGTTTGCCGGCTGTGTCGTCCGGTTGGAATGCTTCCATGCAGACCGTACAAACTCCGACTGGAGACTTAGTATCTACCATCTCCGGTTCTGAAGAACTCTCCTCCTGGAGAGGCGATTCCAAAGAACCTGTAACTTTGCCGCCGGAGCTCTCCACCGTAGCGGGAGCTACTTCATTGCTTGAATTATCCACCATGGTCAGAGCTAGGTCCAGATCGAAACAATGATCAACCAAAGACCTTGTTGATCTGCTTGGATCTATGGATAGACTTTCCATGCTTAGAGAGAGAGAGAGAGAGAGAGAGAGTAAACGTTTCTCTACTGTCTCGGAACTTATGGAGGAACATCTGGAGAATGAATACTTATATATAGTCAAGATACTGGGGGCCGTCTGGAGGCCACTTTTAGCAAAAATTTATCAATTTCTGCTTTTTAAGTCTTTCGTATCCCACCAATTTTTACCACTATTTTCCTCAACTACAATTATTTATCAATTTAAAAATTATCAAAAATTGATAAAAATTATTAAAATTATCAAAAATTTTACTAAACACCTAAAAATTATAAAAAAAAATTACTTAAAATTATTATTTGGTTCACTAAATACACCAAATTAAATTTATAAGCATTAACTTTTGACAAAATAATATCAAAATTTACTAAAATTTTTACTTCCAAGCGCTAGCCTGTGTATGTACAGGTATATGAGCTTGTGAAAATCGAAGAAGTAATATAGACGAGGGTACTCCGACGTCAAAAAATTTTCATCTCGGTCAAAATTTTTCATTATTGATTGTAAATACTACAGTTTGTTAGGCATGTATCAATTCTCCCAGGCTCCAATTTGTGGTTATAGGCAGCTTTTTAGTTTTTAATTTTTTATTTTTTAAATGATCAAAATTACCCTATCAAATTATTAAAAAAATAAGCCTTTTTCTTTTTCAAACATTAAAAAATTTAATTTCGAAAGTGTTAATTTTTTTTTTTTTTTGGGTCCAAACTAAGGCATTTTGTTTGGTTTTTAAAAAAAAAAATCAAATTTTTGGGTAGTTTTTTGTTATATTTTTTTTATCAAAATTTAATTTTTTTTAAATACAACTTTTAGGTGTATTTATGTCATTCATATAAAAAAAATCTAAAAATTTACATCCATTTTGATAAAAAGATAACAAAAGAAAAGTAGATAATTTTTTTTTTATTTTTTCTAACTTTTAAATTAATTTACAAGGGTTGCACCTACTTTGATGGTCCGACCCATGCATGCTGCCGAGTTGAATGAGTTGGAGTGTGGTTGGTGTGCGTGTAAGATTTGAAGTTGTTGGAATTATTAAAGAGTAGGTTTTAATATATTAAATTAGAACAAGTGGTTGGTGCCAAATATCCCCCATTCTAATATTTTATGACTACAATAATTAATAAATATCACACTAAGAAATTTATAAAGATCACGATTTTAGAAAAAATGTGATAAAGATTTGTAAGTTAAAATTTTTTATCTCAGTCTAATTAAAAAATTGAGATAAAAAGTTACTTTTAATACTTTTTATCTCACTTTTGTTAAAACTGTGATTGTATTTAAAACGAGATAAAATATAAGTGGAAACTATCTCAAGAAAAAACTGAGATAAAAGATCAGTGGAAACTATCTCTAGAAAAAACTGAGATAAAAGATCAGTGGAAACATCTCTAGAAAAAACTGAGATCAAAAAGTCAGAAAAATCATATCTTAAAAAAAGTGAGATAATTAAAAGAATGAGAGACAATATTATTATTTTTTCTTTATATCTCTCTCAAACAATTTTGTTTATCACCTTATATGATTTAAATTAGATTTCATAAACTTTATTATAACATTTATTTATTAATTTTAATTAATTGAATATGATACAAAAACTACAATCATAGATTAATAAACAAAAAGTTTTTAAATTAATGTTAAAATTAAATTTACCAAATCAAATTTAAATAACACTAAATGTATAATTATTATTTTTTTCAATAAATATATGAAAGTAGTCTTCATAATTTGTATGACTCATAACGAGGTAAATATTTAATATTTAATATCTAATAAATATTTAGTGTATCTTTAATATTATTTATATTAAAAGTGACATTATTTTATATTTTGTTGGAAGTGATAAAAATTTAGAAATAAAAATAATAAAAATTTTCATTTTTTTGTCTTTTTAGAACTAATTTTTGAATATAATTATTGAAAATATTTTTTGTATTACAAATCAATTTTTAAAATAGTTTTCAAAAATTTTGGTTTTAACAATAATTTTCTAAAACTAAAACTAAACACGACATAATTATTTTTAAAAATATAGTACAAAATGAAGAAAGATATATTATAAATAGTGAGCCATGATTAAATATATGCTATACACAAAAACTAAAGAAAAATAAGAAAAAGATTTAAGATTATTTTTAATTGAATATGATAGATATTCCTAAATTATTTATTAAGTATTCGCATAGTTCTATATATTAGTCATGATTTCAAATTATTACAAAAAGTTAAAATAATTAAATAAAAGTAAATTTTTTTATCATTTTTCCTGATCAATTGATCAGAAAATATGTAACTTTTAACTACTACTTGGTTGACAAAAGTCATAATAAATTATTGTAAAAAACTTAAAATAATTAAATTAAAATAATATAATTTTATTACTTTTAGTGACCCCAAAAGTGATAAAAATTTGTTTATATATATTAATATGTAAAATGTATATGTAAATGATAGTTTGGACTAGTGGTTAACTATACTAACTTCTAAAGTAATGGCACAGGTTCGATTCTCAGCAGAAACAAAAAAAAAAAGATATGAAATATATAAGGTTACTATAATGATAAAGTGCCACAGGGTGCCACAACATGATAGTAGGTTTTCATATGAATTTTTATTATTTTTAAAATTAATCTATTTTTTTCAGCGTGATTATTTGTTTATATTTGATTACGATTTTTCAAAAAAAGTGAGATCAATCCTTTCAAAAAAAAAAAAGTGAGATCAAAATTCATAAAAGATCGCACGAAATTTATTTTCATCTCAGTTTTTACTATAAAAGATCACGCTTTTAGTGTGTGATTGTTGTAAGATTTCAATTACGGTTGTAAATTGTGATAAAAAATAGATGACTTACAATCTCACCTGAATAAATCATGCTTTTGTAATTGAGATAAAAAGTGAAACATCACGCTTATAAGCTATGATGATTATGCATTTTTGTAGTAGTGACGGGTATATTTACAACCTACTTTATTTTTTTGTATAAAATTACACAATTATTCGTATTCTTTTAATAAAATATATTGTATAATTTTAATATCATAAATATTTTTTCATAAAAATAAAATAATTGTATAATTTTATTTAACAAAAAAGTAATAAAAGTATAAAAATCTATTTATGAAATGTAAATAGGCCAACTATATTTTATTGTCTCTGTGCTGTTTGAACCCTGTCATTTTCCTTCTCCCTCCTCTATGTTGATATGTTGATGTATTTATTGATACGGTTTACTTTCTCAATATATATTTTAAGGGGGTGTTTGGATGATAAAAATATAAGAAAAATACAAAAAAAATTAATATAAAAGTGTTATGTGGTAAAATTTAATTAGAAGAAATTGATAACTTTTTGTGACTTTTGATATGTTTTGGCCGTTTAAACAACCCCTAAAAAGGATATTTTGAAAACAGTATGATGAATAAAAAATTATTAGACAGAAGATTTTAGGGTAAATTATATTTACCCTCTTAACATTTGGTTAATTACACTTAGCGCCTATAACATTTAAAAGTTACACGTACCTCTCTTATTTTGAAATGTTGTTAATATTAACTCATTTCTAATAAAATTGTAAAGACCCGAAATTTTTGACTTTTTTTCATTTTTAATATTTAAAATTTTGATATTTTGGACCACCATTTATATTTTATGTAGGTGATTTGGTGTTAATTTATTTTTTTATGTTGTATGCATTAATGTGTGCCTCATTATGTATGTAATTATATTCATCAGTAGAGAGGGGAAGCGTTGATAGTTTGTTTATTTATTGTGGGCAGGCTAAGAATTGGCAGGTTGTGTGGGAGTT
Organism: Vitellaria paradoxa; assembly: GCA_019916065.1. Classification (NCBI taxonomy): domain Eukaryota; kingdom Viridiplantae; phylum Streptophyta; class Magnoliopsida; order Ericales; family Sapotaceae; genus Vitellaria; species Vitellaria paradoxa. Next base: position 52,052,175 of record CM034234.1, on the reverse strand, counting down.
AGAGAAAGTATTAAGGATGGTTTTATGAGTTCATTGATCTGAATAAGAGAGAGGGGGACTCTTACGTTGTTTAAAATCTTCACCATCTATGATCTTCCACCAAGAAAAAAATTCTGCATTTTTTTATTTTAGCCTCTCAAATTTAAGAGAGAGGGGGAGAGAGAAATCATGCTATCGGTTGTACGTTGGTAAAGATCATAGAGAGATTTTTAAAAAAATGCGTAATTGGCGTTTTAAAGAGGATTACCGGATCGTGTTTAAGGCCAACTTGAGTTGGTGTTGATTGCTTTACACACCGATCATCTACGTGTGTAGTGAGGTAGGTGGGACTGTGTTTATTTGATATAATTTTTTTATCATGTTATATACATATATGTGTCTGTGTGTATGTGTGTGTGTGCAAGGGATGAAAAAACCTATTCTATGAATTGATTCTTGATTATGCATGTGAAATTCTAGAACTTTCACACTGAAATGGGTATACTGTTTTCTCATAAAAGTCATACTTAGAGATCGATTTAATTTATAAAAATTTTATATGTTAAACTAGACATATAGAAGAGTTTCCTGTAAAAATTTCCTAATTTTTGGAATTTAAATGAATTTATTAAAAATAGTCAAACTTGACTGATTAGTTGGGATTTCTGTACCTGGATCAGCACACTGTTTTTATATGAAATTCATACTTAGAAGCAGAATTAATTTTGATATTTTTATATATTGGAGTACATATCCAAAATAGCATCCAGTAAAAATTTCATATTTTTTTGAGTTAAAATGGATTTTACAAAAAATCGTGAAAAATGACTGTTTGTTTTCAATTGCTGTGCTAACAGGAGTTTGATTTTTGATATAAAAAGGATACCTAGAAATTAAATTAATTTCTAAAAATTTATTATATAAAACTATACATGTTAGAGATTCTACAGTAAATTGTTTATAAATTTTTGACTAATAATTTATTTTATAAAAATATTGAAACTTGGCTGTCTGGTTTACGTTGCTTTACTGACAGCAGTCAGATATTTGGTATAAAAGGTATCGATAAAAGTTGATATAATTTTTGAAATTTTTATATGTTAAACTAGATATATGAATGAGCTCTCTGTGAAAATTTCAAAATTTTTGGATCTAAAATGGATTTTATAAAAATCATGAAAGTAGGCTGTTTTGTAAGGTTCTAACAGAAATATCCATTTAGTATTTTTTTAAAATCTGTATTTTATGACTTATTGAATAAATTTTAAGTTTTGTTTTTATGAAACTAGACTTAATTATAAGTATTTTAGGCTTTTGAATTAGTATAAAATGTTTTATTTTCTATTTTTCATAAATTATCAAAATTTATGTCTTGAATCCTCCTTTGTTATGGACTGCTCGATATAAAATTTTATTTACCTAGCTAGCTGCATATATATATTCCTGATTATAGTTGCATGATATTTATTTGATAAATTTTGTATGAGAATATTGTTATGAAATGGCAACATGAAACTTAGGTCCGAAATACATTCACACTTTATAAAACTTATAAAGTAAAGGGAAGAACACACAAAAATCAAATTAGGAAGAACTTTTGTGTATGTTGTGCTGTTAATAAAAGGAATTACTTAAGATTTGATTTTTAGGTTATTGGGGTCATTAAAGGTACTAGAAAGAGTGGGTTCTAGAGCCCAAGGGTTGAAAACCCCAAAACCTGCGCAGGGTGGTTAGCATAACTAATAGGCTAGAAATCTACGAAATGTATATACGACTTATTATAGCGTATATTTAGTACTGGGACTGCGAGACCGATTTGCCTACTAAGGCAAATGAGTACATTTGGGACTACGGGACCAAATGTACCCCATGATTGAGGTTTGGGGATGTGATGAGTACAATTGGGATTGCGGGACCAATTGTACCCCATGACTGAGATCTGGGGATTTGATGAGTTCATCTAGGACTGCGGGACTAGTTGTACCTCACGGTTTAGGCCTGGGGATTTATTTTGGGTTTAGTTATGAGGCCACAGACTAAACTTGTAGAGTACCTGACCCATAGTATGACATTGATGTGTGGTGATGTGAATGAAGTGATATGATTTATTTTTAGCATGAGACTGCGGGATCATGGCTAAGTAACTTTATAATTTGAATGTAATGATTAAATATGGTTATTTTGAAAATTTTAAGATTTTAAATTCTTTTCTTATTAATTAGTGTTAAAAGCATTGCATGATTAAGAAATTGTATTTTATAAACACTCTCTGAGCACACGTGAAATTTAGTGCTCACCCCTACTACGGTTGGTAATGAGGGGTTGATGCTCGTGATGGACCAGTGGGTTAACTAGCCGTCTTGGGTTGTTATAGCTGGATGATTTGTATTATTTTGCGTTCCAACGTTTAAATTTTAATGTAATGAAGTTTTGATTTGGGCCCATATTTGTGGCATGGTTTTGTAGCCCATTCTAGGGCATTTTAAAGGTATTTTGGATATTCAAGAGATTGAATAATATTTACTTTAATTAACTTCCGCTTTGATATGGTACATTTTTCATAGTTTTATATTTATTTTTGGATTTTGTTCCCACGTCCCCGGTTGTGGATTTCGGGGCGTGACAAAAATTAACCATTAAATTTAATAGAAGATGTTAAAATAACTAAAATTTAGGTTTTTTCTAATTTATCCTTTATTCTCTTGTATTTTCGTTAGTTTTCTTTATAAAAAATTTCTAAAAATAAGCCAAAAAGTAATTAAAAACAAAATGTTTTAAGGATTTTTTTATAGAAAACTGACAATATGTGAGAGAATGAAGGGTAAAATAAAAAAATTAAACTTTTAATTAGTTTGACATTTTATATTAAATTTTAATGACTAATTTTTTTTGGAAAGAGGTAAATGTTAATAATATTTTAAAATAACGAACGTAATTAAATATTATAGGTACTAAGTGTAATTACCCAAATATTACGAGGAGATAGGTGTAATTTACCCAATATATTATCTATATAATAAAGCAGAACGATTTTTGAAAATATCCCTTTCACAAACTAAGATCCAATGGTTAAAATTTATTTTTTCTTTCATTCAACAATTGAGATTATTTTTAAATTTTTAACTTTCTACTAAATTCTTATTTTAGTGGACTCTGTTACCATCTATCTCACAAAATAGTTTATGTATTTTAAATTTCATCATATTTCAAGTGTAGAGATCATATGTAAATCAAAACTGTCAATTTAAATTATGCCTAATTATAATTTTTAGGAAGTTGAACCTTCCAAATAAAAGTACTATAATATGTATTTTTTATGGTACTTATCAAAAATTAATTGGAGAGAAAGAGCAAAACATATGTAGTAACTGTTATGGTCTAAAGTTTAAAAAAAAAATTAAAACTCATAAATTATTATAATTTTTTTGATTTAAATTTTTTGTCTAAAATTTTAAGTATATAAGAAATTTAGTATTAATTTTATTCAGAGTGGTGTGGGTACGAGTTACTGCTAGCTATTGTAAACCAAATACAAGATTAAAATCAACTTGATCAAAAATAATAGACAGCTTACCCAATCCCCCCAATTTTATACACCAAACAAACATTGCCAGAGAGAACAGGCTCTGGGGAAATTTAGTGTGCTACTTTGCGACATGCGGAATGATATTTTGAGAGATCATATGGCCAAAACTTGTTTGAATATCGCAATGTTTCAGTATTACTTCGGGAGCGATCATATAATATCATAAAATAAAATAAAAAATCTATTAATATAATACAACTGGTGGAAATTTTATTGACAAATTTTATTTTTATTAATTTTTATCTTAAAATAATAAACTCATATTTTTTTAAACCAATCTAATTAAATATTTATTTATATATATATTTTGGTTGTATAGCATTAGTCTTATAATTATTTACTTTTATGATCCTTAGTGGTTAAAATCAATTGATTTGATTTTTTCAAATTAATTTGATTTGAACATAGATAGTATTTTGATAATATTAGTGTTGAATGTGAAATATATTTTCCTTATTCAAGTATTAAATATGAATATCTCACTGTATACTTGTTCTATGGAGTCAATGAATAATAAGGGATTGCTTAGTTAATCAAAATTAATCAAAACTTATTAATTTTTATTATTTTTTTATATTTTCTTCTAATTAAATTTTATCATATATCACTTTTATATTCAATCTTTATACTTTTCTTATTCTTTTTTACTTTTTTTTTTTTTCAACCAAATACCTCAAAGGTAAACTAGGGCATTAAGACCGTTACAATCGATGTGCGACGTGCATCACGTTGACATTGGCCTTACCGGCTAAACCATTTTAATTTTAAGTTTTATTTTATATTTCTCAATTATATTATTTATTATGTTAATATAAAATTTTTCAACAATTCTGCAACTGTAAGTTGGATATCGAATTATTGTGGTAATTACAGTGACTGTGCCATCTCGACCATTTTTCACTTATAAAATGCGCTTGGAGTAATAAAAAAATAAGATAAATGTGATAATTCGTGAATTCGTAATTTGTGCAATGAAATAAAAAGTGAATAATTTTCATAAATTTTTAACAATTTTTAATAAACCAAACACATCCTAATCATATCATCTTTGTTATCATCACCATCCCTTGCCTGCTCATCACCCAGGTTGACCCAAGGATCCCTCTCCCTGCTCGCCTACAAAAAAAAAAAGTTATTATTTGTTATTTTGTTTTTGTGGAGAGAGAAAAAGAGGAGGAAAAGAAAATGGGTTTTTGGAGGCCAGTCATTTTTTATAGACTTATAAGGATTTTAGTCATACAACAAAAAAAAACTTGATTGTGAATAAGTCACACTTGTAACAAAAAGACAAAAAAGACATCACACGTTTTCAATACATTTTGAAACTGTCAGTTTTATCCGAATGCTCGTAACTTCCACGACTTTCCATCTTCGTCACAAACAGATTCAAAACCGATTTTTGAAACATAATCAAAACAGATTTAAATGTATATTCGATACTATTTTTATAAGAACATACATTTATACAAAACAGTACCATTAGAAACAGTACCGGTACTATTTTTGCCGATATTGTTTTTATTAGTACTATTTTCATACTATCATAAAAAATATCAATCGATACATAATACAAACCAACCATTAATGGTGCTGTTTGCATACTAGACACATTCGGTACTATTTTTGCAAGAGCATGCATCTTATACAAAACAGTACCACACGCATGTGGTACTCTCATCCATACGTTGGATATGTGACTTTTTTTTGTATTTCATGGTACTGTTTGCATATTAAACACATTCGGTATTATTTTTGCAAGAGCATGCATTTTATACAAAACAGTACTACACGCATGTGGTACTCTCGGCTATGTAGTACTGTTAGCCATATATTAGATATGTGACTTCTTTTTATATTTCATGGTACTATTTGCATACTAGACACATTCAGTACTGTTTTTATAAAATTATGCATCTTATATGAAATAGTACCGCATGCATGTGGTATTCTCACCCATATATTGGATATGTGACTTTTTTTTATGTTTCATAGTGCTATTTGCATACTAAACACATTTGGTATTGTTTTTGCAAGAGGTTGCATCTTATACAAAATAGTACTGCACGCATGTAGTACTCTTATCTATGTGATACTGTCAGCCATACGTTGGATATGTAACTTTTTTTTGTGTTTCATGGTACTATTTGCATACTAGACACATTCGGTACTGTTTTTGTAAGAGCATGCATTTTATACAAAACAGTACTACACGCATGTGGTACTCTCGGCTACGTAGTACTGTCAGCTATAAATTGGATATGTGACATTTTTTTTGTGTTTCATGGTACTATTTACATACTAGACACATTTGGTATAGTTTTTGCAAAAGTATGCATCTTATATAAAATAGTACCGCACACATGTGATACTCTCGGCCATGCGGTACTGTCAGCAATACGTTGGATATGTGACTTCTTTTTGTGTTTTCATGGTGCTGTTTGCATATTAGACACATTCGATACTTTTTTTGTAAGAGAATGCATCTTTTACAAAATAGTACCTTGTGCATGTGGTACTCTCATCAACGTGATACTGTGTTTATATGAACATGCATTTTATTCGGTACTGTTTTTACAAAATCATATATTTATACGAAACAGTATCGGTACACAGATTTGTATATATTCTTTTTTCGACCGACGTTAATATCAGTCAGTTCTCGTTCAAATTAATGATATATCATATCTTCACGCGATTTATAAGGAAGGAAAACAAAAACGAAAGAAACGTGATTTTCGGTTAGTGAGATTTCCGACAACTCTTGTCTAACTTAATTATAGAAATAAAGGGTATTCTTGGTATAATATAAATTATATTTAAAACAAACTCATAGAACCCACTAAAAAATGTGACTTAAATACAAAACTTTCTATATTAATGTAATTTAAAAGTAATATTTTTTTTTGTGTGATTGATAGCCTTAAAAGGTTACAAAGTATGATTTAAACATAATTTTTCGAAAAAAAAAAAGCATAAGTTGGCCCATTCTTGTAAGGACCATCAATTGGCAATTTTTTACCCGGGTATCTTCTGTTCATATTGTTGGCTTGTATTTTGGTCATTTTGCTATTTATTTATTTTTTATTTTTGGTCATGGACAAAAATTTTCTTGTACGTCTTCGGGCTTTGTAGGGATTAAAGAAGTTGTACCATTTAGCTCATCGTTGTTGAAGGCTTGACCTATAATTATGGTTGATCATTGTGGACAAAGCCCAATCCAATTCAAGGCCCGCGTTGGCCATTTTCCATTGAGTTTGTCCTATGGTTGTCAAAGGCTCGGCTCAATTAAAATATCAAACTCAAAAAGTTTCAAGTTTCTCAGCCACTTTGAGTTAGAGGATGTTGGAGATAATAAAATCAAGGGTGAGTTTTGGAGTGAGATAAGTTGTAGATTCGTAATTCGTGTAATGAAATAAAAAGTGAATAATTTTTAGAATTTTTTAATATTTTTTATTGTTTTTTAGAATTTTTTATCACCCCAAACGAATCCCAAATCAAGCAATTTCATTTATCCAAATTGATTTGATTTTCGAACGTAACTAATACCTTGATAATATTTAATTTTGACTCTGAGATATATTTTCCTCATCCAAGTATATTCCCCATAAAAAGGGGGGATATTTCATTGTGCAGTGGGCATGAGTAATATAGAAGGCTTGTTTGGCCGGCCAAAAAATATCAAAAGTTACCAAACTTTAACTATTTTTTATACATTCTTTCAATAAAATTTTAACACATATCACCTGAATGTCATATTTTTTGTACTTTTACTGTACTTTTTCTTTAACTTTTTTTAACCAAACAACCGCAGAATGAATAAGATAATCTATTTGTATATTTTTCTCGATTTTTATATTATATTATTATTTCAATGTAAAAGGATCAAATTAATTGATTTAATCTTATTATCTCTAACATATATACATTAAAATACACATAGTAACATAAAATCTTATACAGCTTTGGGCCTTGAGATCAGCCCGATGTCCAAAATCCATGATTTGTTACTTTTAAGTAACATACCCAAATTTGTTCTACATCATCACTTTTGTAGTAGATTTTTATTTCTTCTAGGCATTTTGTTCTACCTATTAATTTTCCATGGATTATTTACTTTTTTTTTTTTTCTCCTTCCTTGTCCTTCTTCTTCATCGTTTTCCTATGTCATGAGATTTTGATTTTGGTTTAAACCAATGCTTGCCCAATATTAATGGGGCAATGTTATGAGGAGACTTTTTTTTAATTAAAATAATATAAATTTTTATGTAATATAAAATATTAAAAAATTACTTAGAGATGACTCTTCTAACCTTTTGAGATACAAAATTACTTAATATATTTTTGTATTTGAAATCGAATGACTGAAAAAATATAGAAAAAAACTCACTTTCTAAATGAATTTATATTTTTTTTTCTAATTTCAGAGGCTGCTTAAACATTAGTTTGAAATTATTTGTATAACAACTACTATATAATTAGTTTAGATCTAATAGTCGTTAAGTTTCTCTTCTATGTTCATATGAATTATTAGTTCACTTAATAGAAATAATGTTAGAGGTACTCATTCATGCAAGTTATTATTTCTATGAACTAAATGAGCATTAAAATTATTTGGAATTAACACAAGTATTAAAATTACTCTAGAGAATAAAATTAAAATCAATAAATATATAAAATTTAATTTTTTTAAAAAAATTTGAAATCTTCTTATTTTATGCAGTCTTAGGCAATTGCCTAAGTTAACCAAGAGTTGAGTTGAGCCTGGGTTCAGTTTTTTAGTTTTAGTAAAAATTAAAGAAACTAAAATAACTTAGAGAAAATTTGTTCCAAATAATTATCTTGGGCTTTCCTTTTATATGTTGATAAATAATATTGTCATAATATTTTTTTATTTACTCAAAATAATGTACAATAATCAAAACACATGGTACAGTTTTACTATGACAAAAATAAAAAGTACCTTGGCAATGTAATTTGCCTTTATTTTACTAAGAGATGTTTAATTTTCCAATCCTATGGTTTTAAAATTAACTTTGGCTTTTTTACCCAAATAATAATAATAATAATAATAATAAAAGAAGAAGAAAAACTAGAAGCTGGTAAAGTTAGTAATAAAAAATTAAGTAAAAGCTTGCAAAAACTATCCCAAAGAAGGTGGAAAAATATTAGACATGAGGGTTGAAGATATATTTCTAAAAGATCATCATGCCAGCAAATTTAGTTTGCTCGCCAAACTAGAATCTTAGGGTCTGTCAAAATTTATAATTTTTCGAAAAAAGTTACTAGGCATAATTTTTTTATACAGTTAATAAAAATTTTAAAATTTTAGTAATTTTTAAAAATTTTTAATAGTTTTGAATTGTTTGATAAACAATTAAAGAAATATTTATGAACTTTTAAGAACTTTCAGTTGTTTAATAAAAAAGTTTGAAGAAAATTTTAATAAGTTTTGTAAGTTTTGAAGTGTTGCCAAGCATCAAAATACGAAAAAATTACCCAAAAAAAAAAAATTCTCCTCTTTTAAATTCCAAACAGGTGCTCGATTGCAAGTCATTTTTGCATGTTGGTATTGTCTAGAAATTCAAATTTTAGTAACTTTTGGTTTTATTTTGCTAAAAATTATTAGTTACAAATTTTGATACATTTAGTGAAATAAATAATAATTCTTAGTAACTGTTTGTAACTTTTAAATGTTTGGTAAATTTTTTTTGATAATTTTTAATAATTTTTAGTAATTTTTGATAACTATTAGTTAATTTTTTTGTCAATTTTTAATAATTTTTTATAATTTTTAAATTAAGAAATGTAACTAAATAAAAAATAATAATTTATCAAGCATTCAAAAGATAAAAGTTCATAATTTTTTACTAAAAATAATACCTCCAAGCGCATCCGTCGTTTCAAGCGTTAGAATAGTCATAAGTTGATGATTGCTTTTGTTGAATTGAAGGAAGATGAAGTCATCCTACATACAAAGCCCATAAAGTTATAAGTACTTCATCAATTAATCACTTACACATAATCCTAATCGATACCTTCTTTTTCTTGGTAGAGTTCTAGACAAAGTGAAATTTTTCTTCAATAATTCCTGATTAGATTTAGTCATATCAGTTCCATGGAATCCCTCCTTACGCAACAATGCAACACGTGGTATCAACAAAAGTACTAAATCATAATTGCACTTCACCACTTACCAAAAAAAATAATTTCACCTAATGTTCTATACTTAATTAATTGAGATTAACAATAACAATAACAATAATAATAATAATAAGCCTCTTATGATTAACCAAATCATATAGTGTGAGTTTCATATCTTTTATTATTTTTTTTTTTTTTATGACCTGGAACCTGAGTCGGGCAGAACTCTTTGAACTCACCTCGATTTACCAAACCGAAGGGGGAGTGACCCGACCCAAGGCATCCCACTGTTTAAGTCGCAGTAGTGCACCTGGGGCGATTCGAACCCCCACATTCCAGTATGTAAACTCTGGAAGGGACTCGCCTCAACCACCAGACTAGACCGCGGGGTCGTGAGTTTTATATCTTAGTGATCCGATAAAGTCAAGACTCCAAACCATGAATGCAAACCAAACGGATACCAAACTCTCGGAAGTTGAAATGACAAACTTAGCCTTGCAATTGAATTTCACCTGCCATATCCGCATTTAGAGCAGGAAAAAAATGGGATAAAATGAGATAAAATGAGAGAAATTGTAAGTTCGTAATTCTTATAGTAAGATAATATATGAATGATTTTTAAAATTTTTTTATATTTTTTTACAAACTTTTTTGTTACTCCAAACTTTGCCATTAAGATAAATAATAACTTTTCATATTCTACTATAGTTAAGGTAAAAGTTTTCCAAATAATAATAATAAAAATAAAAAAATCATTGCAACTAAGCATAATCCAGAGAAACCCACAAAGTCGCCATAAGCTGACCGAGCGAATGTTCTGTTTTTACAAGCAAAGTCGATGAACATTTTCGCCTGTGGTGGGCACCGTCGGTGGTGGCGGTGGTCGACGTCTCTCCCATTAGGGTCGGTAACGGTGACCACCAACCATGAGATGATCGAAGTGTTTTGGGGATCTCGAAAGATCTGATCTCTGATAGTGATTCCGCATAGGATTTTAATAAATAAAAAATTAAGCTTCCGTTTGGTTTACTTGTTTCAACCTCATTTTCTATTTTATAATTTTAAAAATAAAAAAATAATTTAAAATACATTAGATCACTTGTATTTTTTAAAATTTATTTTAAAAAATAAAAAATAATTTTACACATAAAATATAAAATAACAAAAAGTCATTTTGAACGTTTTCAATAAAAAAAAAAACCTCAAAGTACAAAAAATAGAAAATATCAAATTAAATACGTTTTCTATTTTTTCTATTTAAAAATTTTTAAAGTATAAAACACATAAAATATAAAATAGAAAAATAAAAATAAAAAATCAGAAATAAAAATACAAACCAAATGACATATAATACGTGAAAAAATAAAAATAAACAAAAACACATATGAAATGTAAAATTAAAATTTTCGCTTGAAAATTATATTTCTATATCAATCGTAGGTCTTTGCTTCTCCATAAATTATATATAAACACAAATAGACTAGTTTGAAAGTCAAAGTTTTAGAAATTTTTAATAATTTTTTGAGAAATGTTAGTTGTTGAAATTTTAACAAAAAAAAATTTTTAGTAATTTTTTACAAGTGTTTAATAAAATTTTGATAACTTCTAGGTTGTGTTAAAATGAAATGACTATTATATCTTTAGTCAATTTAACAAAAGTTGATATTTTTGAAACTTGCCAATTCAGCAAAAAAAAAAAATAATAATTTTTAATATTTTACCTAACATTTAAAACACGAAGGTATTTTTTTTTCCTTTTTTTCTCCTCCAAACGGGCTTCTATGAAGAAAAATGTAAATTAAAAGAATAAATAAATCTCAAAGCAAGAGGACAAATGGGAGCCCGAAAGAATGGAAAAGCTAAAAAGATACTACGTTAGAGGAAAATATTTAAAATAGATTTTAGAAGAAAATTTAAGTAAATGAGCAAAATTGCAGTACAAATTTTAAAAAAAATTAAATTAAAATATGACTTTGATGGAATTTTTTTTCTTTTCTTTCTCTAGGAGAGATAAAAAAGTTAGAATTTATCACATGTAAGGTATTTGAAATGATAAAAAGTGAGATAAAATGAGATAAAATAAGATAAGCTGTGGGTTCGTAATTTGTATAGTGAGATAAAAATGAATTATTTTTAAAAATTTTTAAGTATTTTCAGTAAAAATTAGTGTGTCGAACACCCTCATAATTTATTTTTTAATTTTTTTAAGAATATCATAATTTAAATTTTGATCAGAGGAGCAATCATTCTTTTTCTAAATGTTTGAAATTCAAATAAATTTGCCCCGAAGGGAGAAATTGGGTTCCAAGTGCTTCTCGGCAGTCAACGAGATGCACCGGAGGCAGTACTCGCAATCCCACAAGGCTCCGACAAACCTAATAAAGGGTTTGTTTGGAATGAGAAAAAATGAAATAAATTATGGTTTAGAGAGAGTTCGTAATGTGTGCAGTGAGAGAAAAAAATTGATGTGATATAAAGTTAACAGAAATTTATAGAGATTTTTAGAGATTTTCAATAAATTATTGCACACCAAACGAGCTTAAAGTGTATTTGACTAGGGATATAAATGGGGTGATTAGAGGTGCAATTTATCTTTTGGGGGGAGAGGGGGGTTCAATTTAATTTTAATTTTATGTTTGATTTACAGTACTACATTCATATTAGACTTTATATCTCATAAAATGAAAGATATGTTATCCTATCGGGGTGGGATGATACATCTCGTATTTGTTTTCGTCTAAAATCTAATTGTGTTATATTTTATGTTAAATCATATCTTTTATCTCATTTTATATTCTATCAACTAAGACCAAAAAAAAATAATTCCATATAAAAATTAATTTCATTTATATTTAATTTTATATATTATCTCATGGTATTACTTATATTCTATCGTTCAATCTCTCTAATCAGACATACCCATAATATATGTCATGAAATTACTTCCGTTCCCTAAATTTTAGAACCCACTGGATTCGGCATTTAAATGATATAACAACATATAAGAATTAAATTAAAAATATTTAAATTTTACAGATTTGTGAATTCACATATTTAGATTTCTTTTTTTTTTATTTGTATAAAAATTATCAGAAAATGATTGTTTGAAAATTCAATTGCTCGATTGCGTTGAACTAATCTTTGACGTACAGAACTAACTTTTAATGATAATGGTTTTATTTATGCACTTTCTTTCTTGATATTTAAGAAAAAAATTAATAAGAGTAAGAGAGTGAGAGAGAGAGTATGTGTAATGTTAATTTTAAAATAAAAATAAATTTTGAATATGCAAAATCAAGAAAGTAATTTTGAAATGTTAAATAAGTTACTAATATCTACCCGAATTTAGTGCCATAAAAATATGTCTATTTATGGATCTATTATTTCTACAATAATAACCCAATTATTAAATCATATATTAGATGTCGGTGTACACACACGTGTGATTATTTTTTTTTGTTTTAATGATTAATAAAATTATAAAAAAATAAATTTAATAAGTAGTTAAAGGGTATTTATGATATATAAAAATATATATAGATGAAATTACGCAATTATGTAGCAATTATGAAAAAAATTACTTTTTAATGCTATTGAAGTTTTGGTAAATTAGGTAATTATAGAAAGTATTATAGGAAAAAAAAAAAACATTTCACCAAAAAAATGATTTATATTAAAAAAAAACTTAATTAAACCTTGGTGTTCGCCTTATAATAGTGTTGATGATTATAAAAATGTTATTGTCACATCATTTTGGAAATTAATTCTAAAAAGTTAGTTGAAAATAAAGAGAATGGGAGATATTGAAGTTCAATTCTCTTTTCTCCCTTGAATTATATTTATAATGAGAGTGTACATCAAATCAAAAAAATAGAAAATAAAAAATACAGTTGTGACAAACTTAATAAGAAAACAGAATAAACCAATCCTATATTCTAACACGCCCCTTTAAGTTGAAACATATAAGTCAAAAATGCCGAGCTTGGATGAGATAATCTGAAATGAAGAACGAGATAATGACTTAGTGAGAAGAGGGGCCAACTGAGAAGAGGATTGAACAAATGGAGTATTCAACTCTTTACGGAACAACAAATCACAAATAAAATGACAATCAACCTCAATATACTTTGTACGCTCGTAAAACACAGGGTTATTTACAATAAAGATGGTAGCTTAATTTTCACAATGCATTTCTATTGGAGCAGGAACGTCAAACCAAAATCATAAAAGATAAATCGAACCCAAAGCATCTCAGGGGTAATATGAGTCATAGCACAGTAGTTAGCCTCGGCATTGAAATGAGCCACAACTTGTTGTTTTTTACTGCGCCATGTAACCAAATTACCACCAACAAATGTACAACAACCCAAGGTTGAGCGCCGATCATTCTAGCTACAAGCCCAATCAGTATCACTATAATCAGTAACAGATAAGAAGGAAGATGGATGATATAGAAGTCCATGAAGAAAAGAATGCTTCAAATACTGTAGAATCCGGCAAATAGCCTCAAAATGCGAAAGACGAGAACTATGCTTGAATGGGCTGATTATTCCCACGGCATAGGTGATATCAGGACAAGTAACAGTGAGATAGGTGAACTTCCCTACAAGGCGACGGTAATGACTCACATTAAAAAAGAGGTTGCTTGAAGTAGCATCCAACTTAATAGATGAGTCAATGGAAGTATTAGTAGGATAGGCACTGAGAAGACTAGTTTCAGAGAGTAAATCCAAGACATACTTGTATTGACAGAGTGAAATACTTCGTGATGAGTGGGCAATCTTAATTCCAAGGAAGTAACGAAGTCAGCCAAGATATTTGGTGTAAAATTGAGTAGCAAGATACTGTTTCAAAGCCACAATTCTTGTGACATCATCACTAGAAATAATAATGTCATCCACATAGAGAATCAATATATTACTGCCAGAAAATGTCCGACGTACAAACACAGAATGATCTGCAGTAGAATGAGTATACTCAATATTAAGAAGAATAGAGCTGAAACAATCAAACCAACCCGATGGGATTGTTTTAGACCATATAGAACACGCTGTAAGCGACAGACAAATTGCTCACTACCGGGAGTACTACAATCAGGGGGCTGATCCATATAGTCTTCTCCTTGAAGTTCACCATAGAGAAATGTATTCTTAATGTTAAGCTAATATAAGGGCCATCATCAGCTGGCAACAATAGCAAGAGGAATCTGAACTGAATTTAGATGATCAACAGGAGAGAAGGTCTTAGAATAATGGGTGTATTTGATATTATATAAATTAGTATAAATTTGTAAAAGTTGTAACATCATAATTTGTAAAGATTTGTAGAGGTTTGTGGAGAGTTGAAGTGATCCAAACAACCCAATAATTATAACTGGACAATTAGATAAATTAACAAAATTGTATAAAAATAGATTAGTAAAATTATACAAAAATAATTATATGTAATAAAAAAATTCAGTAACATCGAATACCCTCACGCTTCAATTGTGCTTTGCCTATAACTAAAAAAAATTCTAAGAGTTAGTTTAACTGGTAAGATTTTAAGTTTTTTTTCTCAGATGTCACTAGTTCGAGTTTTTTTAGGATTGGTTGAGAGTTTATCTGATTGTTAACTTTAGTACTTTAGACATAAGTCGAGATGCGCTTGGATTGACCCGAAATCTTAAGTTAAATAAAAAATAATAATAATAATAATGACATATAACCAAACAATACAACTAGAGTCCTCAATCGAATTACCTTCTCTATCAAATACCCAAACATGAAAATGAGTTTTCAACTTTTCAATGGCTTCCTTTGGAAGCGTGGATGGGATCAAATCTTATTTTAAGAGTGTTTTGGAGATAAAATTTTACAAAAGAATTATAAATTTTTTTTATAAATATTTACTTATTTTTATTTTTGTGCATTTTTTAAAAAATTTTCTTAACTTTTTTGTCAAAATTTTGACTTATCATACGAAAATGAAATAAATAATTTAACTCTGTTCTAACAGGTTTCGTTAATTGAAAATTTAGATACATCATATAGAAATTATTGAAATGAGTTATTCAATTTTGATAAAAAAAATTTAATTTAATTTTTAAATATTAAAATAATTATCGCGTTGCATTTATTTTAATTTTCTGCCTTCAAATACGTCTTTTTTTTTTTACCAAAGACCAGTTTGTGGCGTGTAAGGCCTGAAAAGTACACCCAAAAAATAATAATAATAGTAACAGGTGTCCAAAATGATTATTACCCATGAGGCCAATTAAGTCATTTCATGGCCCCTCCATTTGAATCATTAAGCTTCGAGCCTTTCTTCCCCAAAGCCCCACTCCCCCAAAACCCCAATCCAAGACGCGTGGAAGATCTAATCACCTGTTGGTAAATACTATGTCTGTCCTTGTTTGTGCACGTGTCAAGCTTTCATTTATTTGTTATAGTGGCTTCTGATCATTATTGACACGATTGACTCAGGCTGCGTTTTAAAAAAAAATTAAGGGGGCGTTTGAACTCCAACAAAAATTAAAAGTCGCTGAAAGTTAATTTTAAATTTATTATATAATGATTATTAAATATTTATATTTAATTTAATATAAAATTATTAAAAATTATATAAAATGACACGTGTTAAAATTTTAGTGAAGAATTTTAAAAATTTTAAAAATTTTATGTAGTTTTTTGTATAAATATCAGATAACTTTTTTTTTAAATTTTAGCAAAAACTGTTAGAGCGCACCATTTTAATCAATTCTAATAATTTTTGAAATTTTTTAGAGTTTGAAACCGTGATAATTTTAAAATTTTTTGAAATTTTTAAAAATTTTTTGAACTCTAATCACCTCTTAAATAGTTTATTAGTTACTTAATTTATTTATTTATTTATAAAGTGATTGAATTTATTTTTTTATTTTAATATTTTTAAAAATTTTAAAAGTAAAAATATCGATTTAACTAAAACTTAAAAACAACCTCCTAAAATCTCAGACTGGTCGCCCTATAGCCTGTGGGTTTGCCACTGCACCGTCCTGCTGTCTTGTGACCAATCAATATCAGCCGTACGATAAATTAAATACGAAATTAAGAATCTCCACGTGGCAATATGCTAGGAAATTAGAGTTTAGGAGTCCGGTAGGCTCCACTACTTCCAAATGTGCCATGTGAGAAGAGACGGATCGAGAATTTTCAATAAAATGACAACGAACACTTTAAAAAAAAGATACCGTTTACATTTAACGTTAGAAGTGTAACAGAAATAATGTTATTTTTAGGATATGTAAAATTATTTAATAACATTAAATCGGTAAAAATATACTTATCATAATATAATTATTTAACTAGTCTTTTTAGAGGTAATTGAGATTTAATAAAAATATCTTTTGTTATTAAAAAAATATTATTATTATTAAGTTTTATTATTTATAAAATTTATTATATCATATATTATAATTTTTTGATATTATGCACAAAAATATTTAATTGTGCAAGGGAAAT
This sequence comes from Vitellaria paradoxa, assembly GCA_019916065.1. Classification (NCBI taxonomy): domain Eukaryota; kingdom Viridiplantae; phylum Streptophyta; class Magnoliopsida; order Ericales; family Sapotaceae; genus Vitellaria; species Vitellaria paradoxa. The sequence continues at coordinate 52,034,988 of CM034234.1, read as the reverse complement.
ATATTTTCTTTCAAAAAAATACTTGAATTTGATCCTTATAAACTTTTGTATATTGAAAAAATTTAAATAAATCTTAATTTTTTAATAAGAGTAATATACTCTAATTTTAAATTAATTTAATTCTTTTAAGAGGTGTATGGTAGGAAAAAGGTTAACCTAAAGTATATTAACAGTATAAAGATTTGATATAAAAATAATATGTGACGAAATTTGATTAGAAACAAGTATAAAAAATTGATAAAAATTGATAAGTTTTAGTTAGTTTTGATCAATCAAATACCTCCTTACGTACCGTTTGGTTTGTAAAAAAATATCAAAAAATTCTATAAATCTCTGTTAATTTTATATCACATTAATTTTTTTCTTTCATTGCACGTATTACGATTTCTCAATTTATGTTAATTTATCTCGTTTTTTTCACTCTAAACACACATTTAATAAAACTAATAAGTTAAGGATAATTTGATAATTTTACATCCAAAATGATGGGAACAGCCTCCGCCCCTGCACGTAGGTCCAAGGGGAGGATTCGTACCACTGCTTTGGGTCTGCGCGGTGCGTACATTAGATTCTTCACTAATTTTGGTGGTGTAGTCATTCTCTGTACCTTGTATCATTGACATCTACTCAGCATTCCCTCTGTATAATTATAGAATTAGGTTTTATACATTTTTTATTTACCAAAAAATAAGTAAATAGAAAAAAAATTGTACAAGGAAGGTTTTTTTAAATAACTATTCATTTTATTAAAAATTTTTAAATTAGAACATGTAATACATAATTTTTATTTTCTAATCACATAATTTGAATTTTTTTTCTAATTTTCAAGAAATAATATCATAACAAAGTTCAATTAAATTTTTTTAATTATTCTGGTTCTTCAATTATTTATATTATTATAATGAGATAATACTAACGATGTAATATTTGGTATTTAATTTTACCCATTTATATGTTATTTTAGGCCAATAAAATATTTAAACTAAAATTAGATCAATTTTTTTTTTCTTAGGCCAGGTTTAGCTTAAAATGCTATTAGATTGGACATTTGAGCTAGAAGCCCAACCTTTTTCTTCTTTGTCTTTCTTTTCTTTTTTCTTTTCTTGTTCTTCTCTTGTGGCTCTTCGGCATTCCAGAAAAAAATGAAAGAGAGAAACAGAGAGAGAAGGAAGAGAGATGAGAGAGGGAGTAGAGAGAGAAATTGATTGGGGTAGTACTAAACGCTTTAAACATCGTGGTAGTGCCCGTTTCGCGTGGTTTCACTCGAGGTAGGAGAAATTGACGCTAAAAGTTTGAATGTCAAAACTAAAACTTCATTATTTCTTCTTTTTTCTTCAGATTCGAGATAGATAGACTTATATTTGTATTCTAGGCGTTGTTATGATCACTTTAATATATTATATGCTTGATTTGATTGATTATTGTGTGATTTGTAATATATATATATATGAATGTGTATATATGCATATATATATGTGGAGATTTTGTAAATATTTGAGTTATTCTTTAATTAAATATTGAAAATATATGCTATTGAAATGTTTAAATGTTTATATATGATTGATTGTTGAGTTTGAGACATGGATGAGTGATTTAGGCTAGTTTTGGTGTTAGGTTTCGTTGAAAACGAACTCAGAAATTGGACATTAGCCTTTGCTGTCTAAACCGTAGCCTGGAGTGTTTAGATGCTGGTGTCTGGACCGTAGTTTCTGGTGTTCAGACATTAAGTTGGTAGAATTTCTGAAAATGTTAAAATTGATTTCTAAATGCATGTTTTGTGCCCAAACTTAATTATTATTAAATTTTAAAGATGAAATGAATCCTAAATTATCATCAAGTCTAATGGGAATGCATGCTTATATTAAAATGATATTTATTTACATGATTAAGTATATGTGTATGAGACTAAGGTTGCATCCTTCGATTTTATGTTGTGATTATTGATTGGCCCAAAGTGCCATGTTGATATTATTGATGTACTGAGGCCAAGATTATATATATGGACAATATTCTTGATTTTAAGAAAAATGATAAAATGTGATTTTGAAAATACCAGATGATCCCCAGTCAATATATATGACTAGAGTTTAATTATTAGAACTGGGATGTTAATTTTGAGATACTATTTATATTGATTCCTACTTGAACTAAACAGATACCTGACTAGAGTTATAACACGGTTCTCTAGCAAAAGGGTCAGGGGGTGTAACACGGTTCTCTAACAGAAGGGTCAGTGGGTGTAACACAGTTCCCCTGAGTCTTATACTAGTGCGAGTGTAATACGATTTCCCTACCTATTATTTATTAAATATTATTTTGTTAAAATAATTTAATTATTAATTAATTTTAGTTTGATTAAATAAATTATTATTTATAATATTTATTATAATTATTTATAAGAGAACGTTACTTAAAGTTTTATATAGGGTAAGGATTTATTTTACGGGAGTATGAAAAAAGGGTAAAATTTTTTATTACCTTTGTTATCCACCATTTTTCCAAGTGTAAAAATTTACTCCTATATGGAAGTAATTGTTAACATTACCCTCAAAATACAAATTGATATAATTGGGGGTAAAAATTACTTCAATAAATTTTATCTTTCGTCACCCTCAAAACAAATATCTCCTAAGAGTAATTAGTGAAGTCTGATAGCAATCACTCGGTAAAATTTAAAAAAAAAATTATTAATACTTTAACCATCAACAACATAAAAAAAAAGTGTATAAATAATTTTTGAGATCATATACGTTATTTAAGTAAATTTAAATTTATATTATTATATATATATCTATATAATAAAATATATCATAAATATTTGTCCTACATGGCATAAGAGATAGAGAAAGAGAGAGAGATAGAGACTTAGAGGTGGGGGTGGTTTGATTGTATTGTTAGGTTGGTTGGGTTCAATTGTTGTCTTACGTGACTAGCCCACGAGGGTATGGTTGTGTGCTCTGGCTTGTTTTAAGATTTGATACAATGGCATGTCTATACAGCTTTCTAGGAGAAATCAAAAAATATATACAAATTTTGAAATTTGAAATTCAAATATATATATATATATATATATATGCATATTATATTTCGTAAAATTATATAAATTATATTTTACTTACTTATCTACAAATGTCAAAGGGGGCTATACAACAACAATAATAAAAATGTACACTTTTGTTAAAAAATATATAAATAACTATTAGATAAAGTTAATTAAATTTTTTATTTAAAAAATATATTTAAACTTTTATTTTTTAAAATTTTATTAAAAAATAAACATTAAAATTAAAATTTTAATTTTAATGTACCTAAAACTTAAATTTTAAATGCATACATTTTTACATATATGTAATTTATACAATAAGAAAGTTTACAATTTTACATTCTATGTCATTTATATAATAAGGAAGTTTACAATTTTGGATTTGAAATATTTTTAATTGTTGAATTTGTTAAATGGTTAAGATTATTTTCTTCTTTTCTTGCTCTTTCCATATTTTTTTGAATACTTTTTATATAAAAGATTATAAATTAATATTTTAAAAAATGTGATAATATTTGTAGTAAATAATAAAATTTTATACCATAATCTCTTTTTATTTTTATAGATTATTTTTACTTTTTATGTAAGTTTACTTTATAAATTAAAATTTAAGTTATTTAAATGCCAAATTATATTTTTGTACATTTAAGAATGGACAATTGCTAGTTCTTATATAGGCACTATTTGGAGTTAAAAAAATAATGTAAAATTTTATAAATTTTTATAAACACAAATTATAAGATTGTAAAATTTAAATTGTCTACCTACTATACAAAATACGGAACATTCATTTGGTTTATTTTTCTCTTTTCTATTTTCTGTTTTTATTTTCTATTTTCTGTTTTAAGCTTATTTTTCATTTTGTAACTTTGAAAATAAGAAAAACAGCTCAAAATTCATTTGGTTACTTGTGTTTCAAAATTTATTTTCGAAAACTGAAAATGAGTTTACACATGAAATGAAAAATGATAAAAAGTCATTTTGAGAGTTTTTAACAAAAAATAAATAAAATCTCAAAATAAAAAAAATAGAATATTTTTTATTTTCTCGTTTTAAATTTTTAACACGAAAACAAAAAATTAAACTAAATGCCACTTAACTTTTTAAATGTTTATACAACCCAAACACACCTATATCATCTGCGAAATCAATCCATTGGTGGCTCAGGGAGATGATCCAATGTCATCCAGCAGAGAAATTCTGTCGCTCCAACAATAATTCAGCGAGACAGCAACATCAATCCCAACGCAGAATACCACCGCCGGATGGGTGACGGACACGTGGCCGTGCAAATAAAAGCGGCTGAGTACGACTCTAATCAATTGTTCCTTTTTCCTTTTTCTTTCCCCCATTTTTCTTCGCTACAAATGCGTGTGCCATCGACTCAAATCTCCTCAAACGTGTCAACTCCTGACCTGTCCAATTTCTCTTCTTCTATCCCCTCCCTGCCCCTTACTCTCTCTCCTTTCTCTCTCTAAAGACTCCCTCTTGAATTGCTGCTCTGAACTTCCAATTTCAGAGGTTTAGCGGCGAATGCTAGGGCTCGGATGGAGACCTCTGTTCAGACAGACGAAGAGTGCGGTCACCCTGTCGAGCCGGTTCTCGAGTTAGCGTCGACGAGTTCAACGGTGTCGTCGTCGCTCGGGAGAGAAGATGCTCCGAGCACCTCCAGCTCTGGCGACATATCAGCCGCGAGCAGCAGTTCTGGGGAGATTCCGGTGGCGGCCTTGGTGGCGATACCGAGGTTGGTAGGGATTCCCGCGCCGGAGGTGGTGGCGGTGGAGGCAGCGGCGGCAGGGGCGCTGCCGAGGCAGAAGTGCGTGGGGAGGAACAACAAGAGCGTGACTTGGGGTTTCACTTCCGTGATCGGGAGGCGGAGGGAGATGGAGGACGCTGTGGTTATTGTGCCGGGGTTCATGACCCGCACGTGCGATCACGTGGGAGGTTGTACGGCCCTCGGTTCTCGAACCTCCGGTCAGATCTCGCCTGTCCATTTCTTCGGTGTCTACGATGGCCACGGTGGCTCTCAGGTTTCTCTATTTTCATTATTATTATTTTTTATTTTTTCGATTGCTGGTTACTCCATTTTTATTTAGGTCGTCTTTTCGATTTTTCAAATTGATTAGTGCTAATTAATATTTTATTAATTGGTTTAAAAAAATATTTTATTAATTATCATAAATATTAAGTGTATTTGGAGATGTATAAAAGTGTATAAAATAAAATAAAATTATAAAAATAAATATCATGTAATTCGTACAGTAAATAAAAAATTTTAATTTTATTATCTTATAATTTATATTTATAAAATTTTATTTTATTTGAGGAACCTCTAAACAGAGCCGTTTTAGCGTCTCCATGAATATTTTTGCGTTTATATCTTGAGGGGTATGTGGGTACATACGATATGATTAAGTTCGGACGAGGAAAATACGTGGCGGAATCAGAATGGTCCATATTTAGAAAATTTATGGTTCCAAGAGCTTCCGTAGGAAAATTCAATGCATGAAATGAAATGTTAAGTTTTATTTATATTTAATTCAATGATTTTAATTTATTTTAATTAAAATTATTTTTAAAAATTTAATTGAAATATAATTAATATGAAATATTAAAAACTACATGTTGTGTAAATAAATCTCGTACGTTCATTTTTTTTGATGTAATGGAGTTTTTCACTGCAATTCTTGAACGCAAAATTTATGGGCCGGGTGGTTTTCTCTTTGGACACGTGTAACTGGAGGATGTGCAATTTTGGGTCACGGGCTTCTCTCGTGGTGATAGTCACAGTCGCATCACCATCGTCCGTGAGTGAGGGTCAAACCCTATTCTGTAACATAGGCCCTGCGATGACGTCCCCCTTCATGATCGATCTCTTCAGCTCTAAGTCAAACCCTTATTTGATTGGTTGATTTCTGCACATATATTCGCAATAAAAGATTCGATATACAATAAACAATGTGCGTAGGTGAAGGGTTTAGGTGAGGTGGAGTTCTCATTGATGGAGCTGCGAGTCAGAGGATCAAGAGGTTCTCCTTTATTGTTGGAAAATAGTGATACAAGTGGGACCAGTTTGATTATTTAAATTTTTTGGGTGCGCACGTTAGGTTATATATATTCACACGCATGTACGAGGATGGTTCCTCTAGGCTATGATTACTCCCACTCTTTCTTGCCCAGATCACCGGGGAGTAGAAATTCCTCAATGTTAGCCACCTGGCTTGACAATCTGAAAAGTCAAAAGAGCCCTTTGTTCATTTTTTTTTTGGTAATTACCCTTTGTTCATTTACCATTATTATTTTACAATTGTGAATGTTGAATTGAAACGGAAAGGTACATGGTGAAGACTCATGATTTGAACAATGTGTTTAACCATTGTTGAAAGTCAAAAGAGGCCTTTGTTCATTTACCATTATTGGGTGCGTTGGGTTTAGTAAGTAGCGCCGAAAAATTTTGAAAATTTTTAAAAATTTTTATAAGTTATTCGTTTTTTATTTCACTGTACCAATTACGAACTCACAAACTATCTCATTTTATTTAAATTTATCACACTTTTTGTCACTCTAGACGCACCCATTATTTTCATTAATATTCTTTTGCTACCTATGATTTGAACAATGTGTTTAACCATTATTTGTTAAATTACTGCAATCATGACATTTTTTTTTTTAGTTTCGTGAAACTTAAGATTGTATAGAAGTGAAAGAGAATAGTGAAATTTGATAGAGATATCCAAAGTTGACCTTTTAACGTTTGTAATTAGATTAATTGTCTGCATCGAGGCACATTCACATGAATATTAAATTAAGGTAGTTGAGGACTAAGGGAATGCTTTTGTAATGTTAATTAAATGGTCAACTAAATACAGGAAATAGCTCAGAAGAAGTATACAGAGAGGCATTAATTGGCATGAAAATTTAAAAATAGCTCGAGGAAAATGGATAGACTGCTGGCATATACCATCATCAAAACAAAGAAAATACTTCTGGAGATGGTCTTATGGAGTTAAATTTGGTCATGAATTAATCTCCATGAAAGGCATGTTAACACAAGAATAATTTTAGAGACATGATATATATATATATATATTTTATGAAGTTATTTGTTAGAAGTTAAAAGAGCAGTTTTAATTAGATATTGAGGGGAGGAATGCTAGTGTTACATCATTTTTATTATAATCTTCATGGTTTGTAATTCCTATTATATCATTTTTATTAGGGAAATGCTTTGAATTTACTTGTATTAGTTAGCATTCGGTTGTCCTCACTGATTAATAATTGTTTATGTAAAAACTAATGGTAGCACAAGTTGATGATATGAACCAAACTTGAGGCTAAATTTTGAAATGCTTTGAATTTACTTAAGACCTTCAATGTACATCTTCCTTTAGGACCTTTACATGCATATATATATATATATTTTGCCTCGCATCCACATATTTCTCATTAGATAGCTTGATGGTGCCCAATTAACTATGCTTAATGTCATAGGTGGCTAAGTTTTGTGCTGAGCGAATGCACGAAGTGGTAGTGGAGGAATGGGATAAAGAAACAGATGATGGATTCGGATGGCGCCCGAGGTGGGAAACAGCATTCTCTAGTGGCTTTGCGAGGACTGACAATGAGGTCGAGACAGAGGCAGGAGCATCAGAAATGGTTGGATCAACTGCTGTTGTGGTGGTTCTATCGGGTTGCCAAATCATTACATCAAATTGCGGTGACTCAAGGGCAGTACTTTGCCGAGGGACTGAAACAATACCCTTAACTGTTGATCAGAAGGCGAGTTTCGTAATCATCTTAAAAATATATATATTTATATAAACAGTGGTGGAGCCAGGAATTCTCCTAGGTTGGCATAAAATATTTTCTAGTGTTCTAAATAAAATTTTTTTTAAGAGTGGAATTAGGTGTCTGTATATAGGCAATATGATAAATGGTAAGATACTGCAAAAAGTATAATAATAATCAAAATTATATACGTTGATATCAAATGTTTCATACATAAAACAGCAGTCAAACTGATGTTACAAATTACAACAATCCTCTTTGTGGTCTCATATTTTGAAACCTTTGCAAAATAGCTTCATTTTCTACGATCTTGAATACCTCCTTTTTATTTATTTAAAAGTTAGAAAACAGTTTCAAAAAAATAGAAAACAGCTCAAAATTAGAAAACAGCTCCAAGAAATCTACAAATCTAAAATAAAATAAAATGATCATCTATTTAAAACCTAATGGAAAATATGAGAACACAGAGAGATTAAAAGTATAGACAAAAAAATAAATAAATACATAAACACCACGAATAAATAAAAGAAATATAAACTCGCTGCTTACCAAACCCAAGAAAGAGAAGTTGAGATTAGTATTGGGACTTATCGGAGAATGATGAGGAGAACTGAAACGAACAGTGAGATGGGGCTAAGGGAAGATCAATCGGTTGAGAAGTAACAGAAATAGGATGTGCGAAGCCTATGGTTTTTTTTATTTATTTTCTTATAGATGGGTCAATGAAACAAGTTAGGTTGATAAAATGTGTCGGGTAAGACCTAATTTTGAGATGGATTGGTCGTTTTTTTTTTTCCTGAGAATTTTAGGTATAGTGATCACCACCTCTCGGTTGGATGTGGCTCCGCCCCCGTACATAAATATATTTTTTGTGATTGGCATGGATGTGATACCACATTTAATGCCTTTTATTATTGTAGCAACTGGGATTCAGAGAGGGTGAGATGGTTTGAGTATTCTCTCTTTCTATGTTTATGTATGTAGAAATTGAGAGAGAAAGAGAGAGCGCTGAGTTATTTATCACAAGGGCATCTCCATTAGCTTTTTAAATTTTTATTTTTGAAAGATTGTTTTTTTATGCAGATTATTATTAAATAAAAGATTTGTAAAATTGAAAATCATCTTTTTAACTTATTTTAAATTCATGGGACATTTTTATCATTGAGCAGGTTTAAAGACAATTTTTTTTTTTCAGCCTGACAGAGAAGATGAACTCATGAGAATTGAGAGTGAAGGAGGGAAAGTTATAAACTGGAATGGTGCCAGGGTCCTTGGAGTTCTTGCCATGTCCAGAGCTATAGGTACTATTTCTCTTATTTGTGGATGTCTTGTTTGTTAACTTTTAAGCTCGCCTACCGCTATTTTATTACCAAGGTATCTAATTAATGCCAAATTTACTTCTAAAACCATTGTGCTACTTCAATCTGTCTTGATTTTCATAACACTTTACCACTGTTTTTATCCCCAAATGTAAAATTTCGTCAAGGAACATAAATTCCTCAAGAGGAAATTTGCAACACAGAACCAGCAAAATGGAGCATCCAACCATATAGGAATCATATTCCTTCTCTTTTCTTTCACATTCTTTTGTATTCCTTTGGCTAAAGTCTTTTGCTGAGTTCTTTTGCATTAATTATCAAATTAAGAGTGTGTTTGGTATGGGATTAAAAGGGATAAATGTTTTTCCTGTAATTTACATCCTGAAAGCACACTTTTTCCGACAAAATGGTGTGTTCTGCTTTCAAAGAAGTTACGATAAGTAAGAGTATTGCTTAATTTCAGGAGACAGATACTTGAGGCCATGGATTATTCCAGTTCCTGAAATAACGTTCACGACAAGGACTGATGAGGATGAGTGTCTTATTCTGGCAAGCGACGGCCTCTGGGATGTCATGACAAATGAGGAGGTTGGAGAGGTGGCTCGCCGCATGTTGAGGAGGCGGCGCAGGTCCATGGTGGATGATGAGATTCCTGCAGCGCAAGCTGTTGCTGATAGTCTCACTGAAATTGCTCTCGGGAGAAACAGTCTTGACAACATTTCTATCATTGTTGTTGATTTAAAATCGAAGCGAAAGGGTCAGCAAAGGCAATAGTAGGGGGAGTAAATTCATTTTTACCCTCTCTCTCTCCTCCTCTCTTTAACTCCCCCAAAAATTCAATTCTCCTCCCATATGAAGCTAAGAAGCAGGACTGATATAGTGTTGTTCCAATTCTAAAGGAACAGATCACTATGCCGTATATTTGACATATGTAGAGCTGGCTGGCAAAATCCTCGTCACACTGTGCTTGGTAACAACCAGAAACTGGTCTGTTACTCTGGCCGTGGTAGATGGTCACTCCCTAATTTTAGATGGTTTGATCAACAAAAATCTAAGTACTACAAAGGGAAAAAAAAAAAAAAATAGGGAAGGAAAAATTTATTAGTTCTTTCTATCGAGCTACAGTTAATGTTCTTTTTTTTTTTTTATTCCTCTCATGTAAAGTCATTCGAGCCTAGTAAGGAAAAAAAAAAAAAATGCTAAATCTAGACTTTGTTTGTTTTGATGTAAAATAATTTTTTGAAAAACAATTTTATTCATATTTTAAGAAAATAATTTGCATCGAAATAAACGGGGTTTTAAAAGCATTTCGATCAATGAAGATGTATGGTTAGCTTTTTCACCTGGAGGAGGTGTTCGTTGTTTTTATCTCTAATCCTCTTGAAAATTACTCATGAGTATGGATGCCAGTTCTCAGAAAAGGGAGAATATCCCATAAAAGCTTCAGTCAGTCCTGCAGTTCTCACCTCGATGTTGGTTACCTAGTAAGATCTTGTTGGTTTGTTGATTTATTAATTAATTACTTATAACCTTGTGTGAAGAAGTGCTCATTGATGGAAGAATCCAGCTCAGGGGCCATCCTTGGTTGTTTGATTTGGCGTGGAATCGAGTTGAGATTTAATTCTTTTGACTCGGTTAAAATAAATAGCAAAAAGTTTAAAATAAATAGTAAGTTGCTTTTCATTCCCTTGCATAACTGAACTGACACAGCCAAAACTTAAGAAGGCTGCATTTTTACTCATTTTTGGGGGCACCAAGACGGGTGACCCATGTACCTACCAATATTGTTGAAAGAACAAGGCCACTGCTGTAAAGATCTAAACCTCTGACTAAGACAGGTACTTGAAGAATTGTAACTAATTAATCCAATGCTTCACAGCTATGTATTTTGCAGACTTGCAAGTTTGAAGAAGGCGCCGCGCATGTTCTTGAGGTGAGCGGAGGTCCCTTGCTCGACCACCTTCCCATCAGCGACGAACGCGATCGAATCGAGCTTCTTGATCGTGTTCAGTCTGTGGGCGACGACTAAAGTTGTCCTTCCCACCATGATTCGATCCAACGCATCCTGAACAACTTGCTCGGATTGAGCATCTAGGGCACTAGTTGCCTCGTCTAGTAACAGTATGTTCGGGTTCCGAATTATTGCTCTTGTTATTGCGATTCTCTGCTTCTGTCCTCCCGATAGTTGTACTCCCCTCTCCCCACATTCAGTTCCATACCCATCTTTCAATGACCTGCAATAAGTTATTTGCATTAGAGCAATTCTTGAACCAAGAGACAATTTTGCAAAATCGAAAACAACACTTACGAGATAAATTCGTGAGCATTGGCAGCCCTCGCAGCCTCCACAATCTCGTTCTCGGATGCATCGACCTTCCCAAAGGCAATGTTGTGTCGAATGCTGCCCGAGTATATGACTGGCTCTTGACTAACAAGCGCCATGTGCCTTCTGTACCAACCGATGTCAAGTGATCTTATGTCCACCCCATCAACCTTCACCGACCCTTTCTCAACGTCGTAAAACCTCTGAATCAGCGCAATCACTGTCGACTTCCCGCACCCGCTCTTCCCCACGAGTCCGATGCTCGTCCCTGGTTTCACCTCCAAGCAGAACTGTCGCAAGACTAGATTCGCCGGCCGGCTTGGGTATGCAAAATCGACCTTCTGCATCTCTATGCCTCCTCTCATATTCTCCAACTTGGTTCCATCCCCATCCTGCATGTTGTAGAAATTGAGTCATCAATGTTGATAGTAACACAATTTTTTTTTGGTAACTAGAACTTGTGAAGCAAGCAAGCAAAGTCACTTTTACCTACCGTACAAGACCCTGGAATTAGTGATTGTCGATCAAGAATGGCAAACACAGAAGCCACAGCGGTTGAGCCCTTGGCTAGGTCAGAAGTCATGCTTCCAGCGTCGGCTATGACTTTCCCAGTACTTACCAACACAAAGAATGTCTTGAAGACGGCCCCTGCTGATATCTCCCCAGAATTCACCAGCCTTCCACCGTACCAAAAATCCAATGCCCAACACACAAACGTCAGACACTGGGCCGACCCAATTCCAATCCCGGCCAGCCATGACTTCTTTCTACCCTCTTTCCTCGGCCCGTCCTGAGCCTGATCAAACAGACGAAGCACCTCCTCGACGCTCCCGAACGAAGTCACGATCCTATGATTGTACACTGCTTCCACGGCAATTTGACTACTCTGATTCTGAGCCCTAACAATATTCGTTGAAAGGGTCGATAGTAGAACTTTCCGTGTGTAGAAACATAGGATCGTGAGGGGTTGAACAGAGATCATAACAAGCGCAAGCTTCCACGCGACGATCAGGCCTATGATCATCGCGACGGTCACAGCTGAAATAGTTTGGAGTAGGAGAGAAACTCTGTCTGCCACAAGGGATTTCACCATGGAAGCTTCGTTGCTCAATCTAGCTGACAAGGCCCCGCTGGAGTTCCTCTCTTCGTCAAACCACGCTGCTTCGAAGGTCAGTATTTTCTCCAGCATTCTCAATCGGATCCTCTTTGTCAGCTGCTCACCCATGTATGCAAAATTGTAGTGCTGAAGGAGATTGACGACTATGGAAATCAAGGACAGCGAACAAAAAATTAAGGAATCCGTTCGGATTCTGGAGTGAAATTGTTCGAGACTGGGAGAGAAGAAGGCTGAAATGGTGCCACCAATTGCAAGGGCATAGATGGGTTGGACTGCACCGATGACTATAGCTGAGAGGCTTCCGATTAGGCCTTGTTTCCACTCTGGAGAGTTCATTGAAAGAAGCCTGGAAAAGGACGGCGGTGATGGGTGAGATTTTGGCTGCGTTAAATGATAAGTAGCAGGTAATAATGGTGGGGGGAAAACTCCAGCTGGGCTCGATCTGCCAGCGCTGCTCTTTGTGACTGAAGAGACGCGAGTTTCGATTTGCTGTTCTTGATCATCAGAACTCAACTGTCTTTGTAGCTTTGCTAGTTTTGCGTAGTGCCCATTTTTTGTGTTAATGAGTTCATTGTGTGAACCTATTTCAATAATAGAACCTCCGCTTATGACTGCGATGAGATCTGCATTTCTCACTGTGGAAAGCTTGTGGGCAACAACCTGATCAGATGGATCAAATATATGTATTTATATAGATTTATTGTCAGTGTGCTGGATTAGGATTACACGGAAATATTTAATTAATAATTTAACCAGATTCGATAATTTAATGAATTATTGAAATTGATTAATTAATTACCAGTGTGGTTCTTCCCATGGAGGCTTGATCAAGAGCATTTTGAACAAGTGTCTCTGATTCTGAGTCAAGTGCGCTGGTTGCTTCATCGAGTAAAAGAATGGCAGGGTTCTTGATAAGGGCTCTAGCAATGGCTATTCTCTGCTTTTGTCCTCCAGATAAGAGTGCTCCTCTTTCGCCAACCTGTGTTACATCTCATGATCATATAGCATGTATCAGAACCATAGATATCCCACATATTACTGAGACTTAATTAAAATTTCAAAGAAAGCATTACTAGAATACTCAGAAACATAATTAATTTCCTCATGATCAGAGATTCAATGTTATATGGTTGAAATAATAACATGAGACTTCAGTTCATGATGCCCAATATTGGATTTTATCTATATATAAAGTCAAACCTCTCAAATTAATATAAAATTTTAATGGATCTCTTCATTCCTATCTAATTACTTTTGAATTGGATGTTTTAACATGGTGACTAAGCTAAGTTAGAAAAGATTATTTCATTTTATTTTTCAATCTTTCACATGTATATTTCTTACGCTCTATACACTATTCATCTTTTTATGTATAAATGGAGGTCGAATGTGAGGAGACGTATTAAATTCTTTTTGTTTTCTTTCTAATCTCAAATCGATAAAATCAAACTTTTCTGATTAATATAAAATCTCTAAGAACAATCTTCACTCCTGATTAATTAATTTTTAATTAAATGTTTTTTAACACCCAATAAAAAAAAAAAAAAAACTATAGGAAGGAGGCTATCAAATGCACACAAATCTTACTGGGAACTAACAGGAAACATTAGTTTGTATAAATACTTAAAAGTTCAACATTATATTATACCTTGGTGTCGTACCCTTGTGGCAGCTGGCTAATGAAATTATGAGCATTTGCAGCCATTGCTGCAGCCACAACTTCATCCATGGTTGCATCGAGTTTCCCAAACAAAATATTCTCCTTAATAGATGTCCCAAAAAGTGCATGGTCCTGACTAACGAGTCCCATCTGAGCTCTCAGCCATTTCAATTGAAGTGTCTTTATATCAACCCCATCAATCTCCAAAACTCCACCGTCTGCATCATAGAAGCGCTGAAGCAATGCAATTGCGGTGGACTTTCCACTTCCACTTGCACCAACAAGAGCTACGGTTTTCCCCGATTCGATTCTGAGATTGAAGTCTTTGAGGACTGGGGAATCGGGGCGACAAGGGTACGCGAATTGGACGCTCTTAAACTCTACTTCTCCAGTTATTTTGTCCGGTACAAGTCCTTTTGTATCTTCGTTGATTTTCGGAATCCGATCGATCCTATCAAATATTTGTGAGGCTGCAACTGAAGCTTCTGTGAGGTACTTGAGTTCAGGGAGTGCCACTCCAAGGGACCTGCATATATATATATATATATATATAAGATCCAGCACAGTTTCGCGTTCATGATGCTTGCAAAACTAGATTGGAAAATTCCTTAGAGGTTTTAGGAATAAGGAATTTGCATTAATTATTCTCCTATGATGTGCAATTAATGCATATCGGTCTTTTGGTAGAAGGTAATTATTTATATCATCGTCTACTTAGATAAGAAGTTATAAAGTGCATTACATCCGTACGTGTTACATTTACTTAAAAGATCGATTTTTTGGGTTAGAACTCATTTACATTAATTTGGTATTAATTTAGTATCAGAGTAAGTGAAAAATATGTGAGACCACATTTGAAAATATGTAGAATTACATCTACGAGAATGATTGTGAGGTACTTTATATGTGTAATCTTTCTCTCCCTCTCTCAATATATATACATATATAAACTTTCCAATTTCTAAAGGATAAATTTTTGTTTCCTTTGTTAGTGTTATACACTAGAGAGCAAGTGAAAGAGTGAGTTGTCGAAACTCAGAATGTGGACCTCTCAATAAGCATATAATTATACATAAACACGCAGAGATATATATATATATATACATATCCCTTGTAGTGAAGACTGCAATAGATAATTTGTGTGGCCATTTGCTCTAGGATATATCTTTTTACAATTGGAATTTGGAAACTGAATGACTTGGATTGTGAATTTTCACAATCGAAGCATGCATATTGAAGATGTGAATATATATATAGTCTAATATACAGCTGGAATTAACTTCAACAATAAGGTGTATATTTGTGGCTTTTTTTTTTTTTGTGGAATAAAATTTAGTTTAATTATTAAAAAAATAAAAGCTGCATCTCTCGTTATTATCAATGTTGAGTTAATTCACTACTGTTTAACTAACATTCAAGGGAAAGCAAACACCTAAAAGTTGGAATGATTAGTTTATAATCAATTAGCTAGCTAGATCCTGAAAAATTATTCTTTGACCGTTCATCATTAATATTCACAAAACACAACCACCCGGATGAAATTGTTTATGCAAATCAACTCAGTTTAGTCTTTTTCTAAATAAATAGGATTGGTTAGACGTGTATTTTTTGTCCTTAACCTAGCATAATGAGAGAGAGAGAGAGAGAGAACACCATGTAGTTGACCGTTAGTTAGGCAAAAGTTAAATTGAGTGAAGTCTTATAAACAATTAGATTATGATGGTTATTGTATCAGTGAAAAATTAATTAGAGGTCAAAGAATTTTAAAGATTGGCACTATCTTAATTATAATTATAATCCAAAATTATAATTATAGAGTGATATATTGATTTTGCTGGTGTGAATTTTAGAGTTAATCGCCTTTATTTTGAATAGATATTTTGCATTTAATTGATTATATTCTTTATTATAAATTTCAGATTAGATTTAATAAGTTAACGTTAATGGAGACCAAGTTATAAAATTTATAACAGAGAAAGTAAAGCGTTAGAAGTCCCAGTGGAACAATGGAATGATTTTTTATGAGACAACAAGGAGTTTGAAGGAGTACGAAAGATGGTTAGATCAGAGGAGAAGGAATTCGTCGGGCATCTTTAGAATGGTTGTGACTGAAACGTCGAAGAATCGATGAAAAGCTAGTGCAATTATACATTTTAAAAGTTTTTTTAAAGAAGTTCAAGAAAAGTAATGAAATTTCCCAGCGTAACAAAGAGGAAAAAGGCAGTGGGAAGACTTTCAACAAAGCAACTAGTGGGAACTTACTTTTTAAATGGTCATTTTAGAGAGTAACAATAAAAAATGTATTCCTATATATTGATGAATTTAGACTTAAGAGTGGAAAAAGTGAGAACCATAAAAGGAAAAGCAAATGAAAAGAAGAATTGGCACACTCACTGTCCCCCCATTATGAATGCAATGCTGGCTGCGTAAATTTGACCTCCACTCTCTCCATTGTGCATAATCAAATGACTTCCGTACCAAGCAAGGAGAGCCCATATAGCAAAAGAAAGCCCTGTGCTCCCGACAGCAATGCCCTTGGCAATTCCTTTCTTGATTCCCAGCTTTGTTGTTTGGTCCAATATTGCTGAATACCTTTCAATTATACTCTTCTCAGCAGTGAATGAATAGACAGTTTTGATGGAGCTGAGTGCCTGCTCTACTATGCTGTTTGCTTTGCTATACGCCTTGACGGACTCGTTGGACAAATAACGAAGATATTTTCCATATACCATTCCTGGAATTATTAAAAGCAGCACGGTTGGATATGCTAGTAAAGACAGCCTCCAGGAAAAATAGGCTGAGAATGCTAGCCCTGAGATGAACTGTGTTATGTTCATCAGAAATTTTGGCACCTGATCATAAAAAGAAACACCCTAATTAAGATTAAGTTTAGAAAAATATTTTACATTAAAATTTCATCTATTTTAATATAAAATGTTTTCTGATAAATACTTTTGCTCATACTTTTTTAAAAATATTTTTTTGAAACTTATGAGAGAGGGAGTATTTTTTAAAAAATATTTTAAATTGAAATAAATTCAACCCAAAACAAATGTAGTCTCAATGTAAAATGTAATTTTTTAAGACCCTAAAATATGAGTAAAATTATATTACATTGAAACAAACTATATATCTTAACTGTTGGTTTGTGAATTCATTAGTGTTAATCCAAAATTATTGGAAATCTATACCTTCTCGCTGAGAACTTCTTGTATAAGGGAAGTATCTTTCGATATGCTATTGATGATCTCCGAAGTAGTTGCTTCTTGTGAATCAAAGAAGCCGACTTCTTGTCTAAGAACGGCTTTCAGATACCTATACCGGATCTTTAGCACCTGCCTCTCGCTGGTTTTACTCCAGCAGTAACCCTCTGCAGAGATTTAAGTTTAATTTTCTTAGTGAAAAACCCTCGTGTTCATTACAATGTGCAAAGAAAATAAATCAGTCCATTCGATTTTTTTTTTTTTTTTTGGTGGCATTGAGTGAATTAGTTGTTGTTTCGTAGAAACTAGTTACAAGAATGAGCTAGGTATTTTAAGGTTTCATAATATGAGCTCAAACTTCTTGGTTTTAATGATGTCTCTTTATTAATTAATTAAAATACTAATTTGTGTCGCAATGGTGTGTGAAATATTGAACAGAATGGCCCGATCCATTTTTCCAGGGACATCCAAATTAACAATCCCTTATTGTGATAAAGAAAATGATGAAAAAAAATTACCCATGAAAGCTACCACCATGACTGCTAACCCCAAGTATACAAAGTATAAGCTGCACTGTTAACACAAACCCGAAAGGCGAAAGATTAGAGAGAGAGAGAGAGAGATGTCGCAAAAGAGAAAAACAAGAAATGGGAGCGAGCGATGAATTCTTACCTTTTCAATCTCATCCATGAAATTCACTTGATTTTTCTGGGACTTGCCATAACCCAAGATATTAAAAAGATGGCTAACATAGAGAAGTAGACAGTTTGTTGACACCCCATCTCCAATAGCTCCAAGAGTACCCAACAGCATAAGCAAAATGTCAACCCAATCAGCACATCTGAAGATTACACCTATAGATTTCTTCTCCTTCCTTCCCATTCCTCCTTTGATCTCTATCTCATTCTTCATTGAAGAACTCATTTTTTTCTCAGCTCTCCTAGCAACTAAATGCAAAAGGAAAAACACCAATTTGATTGTGTGCCTCTTCAAAGCAACACAACGGACTATATTGTAATTAATGACAGGCAATTCATTTGCTCTAACAAATGACACGTGACAGTACACACACATATATATGTACGTATATAGGATCAATGTGCGGCTATCGCATATACTCCTTTTATACTATAATGTTTATCGCCGACAAAGGCACCAGAAGACCATGAACCTCTTTGCCTTTGCTGGAGTGTTCAACAAAGACAACTATGACCACAGGGTCATTATCGCTTTAATTGTTGGTTGTGATATGAGGCTGCTTTGATCATATATTTCCTTATTCCCTTAAAGTCTTGCTTTATTCTCAATTATTGAAATGTTTAGAAAAGATCCTGGTATTAATTTCTATTTAACCTTTGGTTCCCACTGCTGCATATACATCAATTTTGACTTTAGGAAAGCACTTTAAATTAAAATATTAATTCACATCTAAACTTCCATATAAGTCCATTTAAAGAAAGTGATTCTGGACCCAGCAAGGTTACATCAAACCTTGCATTGCACAGATCCACAGATTTTTCGATTGGCTTCTAGAGTTGCTTTACCTCATCATATATATATATATATGTGTGTGTGTGTTTTTACCATCTGGCACTTGCATTTCATTTTAATGATTTAATCATAATTTTTAGTATCATATATAGATCCTAAAATGCTATAATGTGTTTATGTGTATATATATAGAGTAATATGCATAGCTTTAAGAGTACTGCTATGCCAAAGGGTAGAGGAGAGGAAACTGCATTTTGCTCAAGGGCCTAATACTGTGGTCTTTGGTTTTAAAATAGGTTTAACACAATGAATATTGTTTATTACATAGGAAAATAAAAGAAAAGACTGCTTAAAAAAGGTGATTCCTCATACATCAAATGAATTCCTCAATCAGCATAAAAATTCTCCGACCTGTCCTAGATCTTTCAGATATTTTAATCTATATTGTTTTCTCTAGTGCATGATTGAGCTATATATATATATATATATATAATGTATATATACACTACCAATTAAATCAAATTTGTTAAATTTAGAGTTAATATAACTTTTCTGCCTTTGTTTGTTTTGGTTCAATGCAAGAAAGGAGCTAGAGAATCATTGGGTGCACAATATTTGCTAGTTGTGCTGTATCTCTGGCTAGCTCTTGCAATCAATGAGCTTATGACACCAAGTAGGTGATCCAATATTCTCCTAAGGATTGACTAGGATCATCACAAGTAAATTTAATTGGCTTGAGGAGAGATTCGATATCTCCTGGTAGGACCCCACCCCAAAGCGCGTACACAGACTATTGGCTCTCACCAAAGAGACTTTGATTTTCTTTGAAAAAAAATAAATAAATAAAGAAAGAAAAAAATTACACAGAGAGCAAAAGTGAAGCAACAAAACAGAGAGCAAAAGTGAAGCAACAAAACAGAAAGCAAAAGTGAAGCAACAAAACAGAAAATATTCAATCTTTTAACTTTTGATTGAGAGTATGGCATATAGATGCACAAAACAGATAATTACATCCAGGGCAATATAAGTTTCATCAACCATTGTTGGGAGATATATATGTATATAGATATAGATGTACAATTAACACACATTGGCTAGGCAATGATTAAAAGGAAAAAGGAAAATTACATGATAAGTTATACAAACATAAAAAGCATGATTACATAATTAGGGAATTAATTGTGAGATCTAATATCCGATGTGAATGTGACTGGCAGTTGGTATGCAATTTGAGCAAAGTGGAAAACGCTAGAAATAGTTTGCGTTGTATAATTACAAGCCATTTGGAAAGATTAATTTTCTCTAAAACTGATTTAATTTTAAAATAAAAAATTAATTTTGATTTAATTTAATTTGACAAATAAAATTTTATGTTTGGAGTACATGTTTGAATTTAAAATTTGAATTGAATTTATTTAATAAAAATACTAAATTTGACCTTATTAGTGAAAAAATAATAATAAATATAATATATGAGAATAAATTTGTCCATTTATTTAGATAGTTTAATAAAATAATGAAATATTATCAAATTTTGTTATTTTGTGTTTGAATTTTGAATGGCATTGAAATTCTAAAATTTAAATTATGAAATGAAATCAAATTTAATTCATAAAATTTTATTTTGATTCCAAAAATAAAAATTGATGAGAGTTCTTATTTAATGAAATCAATTCCTATCAAATTTACAATTCTAAACAAAGTGGTAGATCAATTTAGTATTTTGATCCCATTTAAACTATATACTTTTGTCACCCGGGAAAACCCTAATTACACCATGAAGAGCCAAAAAAAAATAACAATAATAATAAAAAAAGCCACTTATTTAATTGTAGGTCGATGTTGGTATGCAATTTCTTTTAACATGTTTGTTTCTATAATTAGGGAAACAATAACAGCATCTCGTGTGGTCAACTTTCTAAAACAGATTTAACTAATTAATTAATTAATAAGCTTGGTATGGCTGTATCCCTCTTCTATCAATACCAAAATTTTAAGCTTAAACTATTTTACTTACATCATCACTTAATTAATTCGTAAATTTCTCTAAACCTAGCAGCAGGTTTTGTATCAGGCTCTTTCTCCCTTTTCTGCGGACAAACCCAATCAGGGCCATGCATGTTGGAATTAAGGGCCTTTCTTAGGTTGCGTGTGTATGTAATGAATAATATATATATATATATATATATATATATATGTATATGTATATAATAAGCTCATTTTTTATGGTATTAAATGGGGATTATAAAATAAGGATAGTGGTAAGACATAAAGCATTTGCTAATCTCCTAATTTCCTTTCTAATTATAAGCAATATCAAAATCATATGAATATGCAGAATGCTTTCTGGGTGAAAGAACTTGCAAAAGTGTAATTACCAAAAAAAAAAAAAATTGCAAAAATATAACACACACACACACACACATATATATCTGCAAAGTCCTGCAAGATCATGTTCACATAAGTTTATATTTATTAACAATATAATTAATTGTATCCAAAAGGAATAAAGCATCTTTATATCTTAATTGTCTACCCACTCTACAAATTTATGTCTGAAATATTATTAATAAATGATTCCCTCACTCACACACAGGGCAGATTTAAAATTTATGGTTAGTGGGTTAAAATTATATTTTTCAGATAAATGAATGCAAAAGTTGAATGACAGTGTGGTAAAAATTTGATAATAACAAGGCAAAGTAAATTTTTAAATAAAATGAAAGCAAAATCAATAGTGTTTAGTGTAATTTTTCCAATCGATGAATCCTTAATGCATCCGCCTTTCCTCTCACACGCGTGCAAGCACACACAAAACACTGAATTACCACTAAATACTTTTTTTCTTTACAATGTAATGGTATATACGTATAGCTATACAATAAA
The DNA here is from genome assembly GCA_019916065.1 of Vitellaria paradoxa. NCBI lineage: Eukaryota > Viridiplantae > Streptophyta > Magnoliopsida > Ericales > Sapotaceae > Vitellaria > Vitellaria paradoxa. The sequence goes on along the minus strand of CM034234.1, from coordinate 52,013,158 downwards.
TAAATGTTTTAGATATAAAATGCAATAAAACTTAATTGAACAGTTTGTTTAGGGAGTTCTTATTTGCACTAACTATATGACTATTGCACTCCACCTTTTCCTTTTACTTTTTTTTTTTTTAAATCTCATTTAAATGTCCAAAATGCCTTCTGAATTATTAATTTTACATATTAATTTCACCAAATTATTAAAAAAATCTAAAAATATAACTTATCAATATAATTTAAAATTTTATAATAAAAATAATTTAAAAAATTCAAATTTGACAACTCACCATGTATAATACTTTTAATTTTTATTATAGTAAGGTAAGTCATAAGTTACACTTATGACGCGTGAGTTTTATTTATATGATAAAAATGAAAATATTTGCCAACAAAAATAAAAATTAAAAATATTTTAATAAATTGTCTTCTCTAAATTTATTTAATTTTTTAATTCCTTTTACTATCATAATTAAAATTTGAATTATACAAATCCAAAAAGTATGACAAATGAGTTATTTTATTATGATGAATATTTTGTAAGTTGTCAAATCTAGAATTTTTTTAAAAATTATTTTCTATCATAGAAATTTAAATTATTCTTAATATATTACATTTTCAGAATTTTTGACAATATAGTAAAATTAATATGTGAAGTTCTAATAATACAAAAGGCATTTGAAGAGAATGAAATTTAAAAAAAAAAAGGCAAAATGAAAAAATAAAATGCGAGAGACATCGAAGAGAGTGCAAATTAGCGGCTCCCTTAATTTAATTGATGAATGTGGCCTTTAGCACATGTTAGTCAACCTGGGCACGACCCTAGCTACTCATTGGTTTTTCAAATGCTTTTTATGGTGACCTAATATATATAAAGGAGGAGTGCGTGGAGGAAAAACACGCTTTTTAACTTAAAAAGGATACAAGTGCACCAACATGATGGAATATATATGGAGTCATTTCTATGGTATGTATAGTCTTTCTTATTCTGATCAGTTGCCATATATATATATATATATATATATTTATATAATGATGTTCTTCCATTACATACAAAATCGAAACCATTTTATTCCTTTTACATAAGTACCTACTACTACCAAAATAAATAAAAAGGAATAAATACCTTTTATGTGTATATATTGTGTTGGAGTTTTTGTGACCTGGAGTAACTATTGTCCAACTGGCGGTCCTCCTTTCTATCCGATACAATCGAATATATTATACATTTGTCACTTTTAGGGGAGGGAAAAACTGTTCTGGGGTGCACTTCCTCTAACTCGAACCCCTATCCCTTAAGTATAAAGGAGGGGCTCAAGTGGATACTCATGAGACAGGGTGTGTCTCATCCAACTCGAAATCATATCCTTTAGGTATCAAGGAAGAGTTTAAGTGAGTATCCATGAGTCAAGGGAACCTGTCCTGGGGTGCACCTCCCTGACTCGAATCCCTATCCTTAAGTATTAAGGAGAAGCTCAAGTGGATATTCATGATTAAGGGATAAGGGTTCGAATCGGGAGAGGCGTACCCTGACTCATGGGTGCCCACTTGAGCCCCTCCTTAATACTTGAGGGATAAGAGGTCCGAGTCGAGGGAGACGCGTCTCAGGGCAGTTTCTCTTGAGAGTGACAAATACACAATACCTTTGACTATGTCAAGTAGAAAGGAGAGCCGCCGATTGAACGATCGCTCTCCCAAATCGCGAAAACTCTTGCACGTATATTATAAGGTCCACTTGAAACCATTTTATAAAGAGACATTAGGTGTACTCCAATATATTATATACATAGACTCATAGATGCATACATATTAGCAAATAAATGTGTGAAGAAATAATTGTTAATTTTAGAATTCTAGTAATTAATTAGTTGAGATGAGAGTATACTAAATCAAATATATGAATATTCGTAAAATAAACAAAAAAAAAAAATAAAGAGCTACTATTAAAATCAGCATTCACTTAACCACCCCCCCCCCCCCCCCAAAAAAAAAAGCATTTGAAAAGGCTGATCCGTCTATCTGATGGATGCAAAGTATACAACATTTCCTTTTTTTGGACATTGTGATCATGCTGCGTAGCGACTTTGGATGGTCAGGCTTTCTTCTAAAAACTTAAAAAACTGAGATAAAGTGTTCCTACAAGGCATATTCTTTCTTTTCCTATATATATATATATATATATGGGCAGCTATGTAGATCTGTTGCCATCCTACCATATATATATAATTGATTATCTATATGTCTTGGACCTCTCTGATCTCTATCTCCACGTAAAAAACTCCAGCCCGGCCAACTGTCCTGGATCTCGTGGGAGTGTCTTCCATTTTCTCTCCATTCCATGATTGACCCAATTCTATATAATTGATTATCTATATGTCTTGGACCTCTCTGATCTCTATCTCCACGTAAAAAACTCCAGCCCGGCCAACTGTCCTGGATCTCGTGGGAGTGTTCCATTTTCTCTCCATTCCATGATTGACCCAATTCTATTTAAACCAAACCAAATCAAATTAATTTATTATTTTTATTTATTTATTTTTATCGCATCGTTTGTATTTATTTTAGTTTTCCACAAAAGGAAAAGGAATTGTTTACTTACAACCTAAGGATCGATAGATATCATTGGCTGTTGCGTTTGTATATGTCTACGACATCGCTAGATCATCAAATATTCTCCTAAGATGGTGTTTGATCTTCATAGCTAGAGTACATTTTCGGAGATATGAGATCTCCCTAGTAGGCCACCTATACTACTGTGCATCACAGCTATACCAAACATAGATATATATATATATATATATATATTTTGTGTGTATGGTAGACTAAATCTAATGATTTTACTAATAATATGGCTGCATATACTAAGAATTCACCTATTATAAGCATTTTCTGAAAAGCAATAATTTAGCTAAAATTTTCACCATCCGGCTCTAGATTCTATTGCACAATTATTTTTTTTCCTTTTTCATGAAGTCCATTACGAAGTAGGAAACACACCTAATAATGTAAACATTAATTGTTAAATTAACATAACTAATCCTTGTTTGCCCAAGAGTACTTAATGGTTCTCTAACAAAGATTTTAGCATTTTTTTTTTATCTTAGTCATGTAATAAAGATTTGATATAGCTGAGTTTCTAATATTTATGGCACAATCAAATTTTTTTTTTTTTTTTAAGTTCAATTAATTATTGTGTTGGGGGAAATTTTAATTTTTCTGGCTTGAACCCAGACTAGTGAAGTCAGAGGTATAAATTGGGTTATGAATAGTTGGATTAGGAAATTATATGCTATTTGTACTAAAAAAATTTAGGGTAAAATTGGATAAAGTACAAAAACTATCTGTACACTTTACTCTTGATTTTATTTTGGTCATAATGGACTCCAGGTCTCTTCGTCTATTACTCATTAAAAACCATCATTAAGATGGGGTAAAACCGTTATTTCACAAGATGATCCACATGACAAAGTAATGACATGTCACCCTCGGATGACGTGAAAGCTATTCACCATGTACCAAATGCTCACTCATCCACATGTGTTAGTGTTGGTTTTTGCCATGTAATAACTTCACTTTTAAAAAGAAAATAAAGCATTATAAATTATTCTACTCTTAAAAATTGAACCAACAACATTAAGAATAGGAAACTAACAACGAAACTAACTCACTAAGGGCCCGTTTGACAATGCTGTCGCTTTTTTGTTGTTATTTTTCTGTTGCCGTTTTCTGTTTTTTATTTTCTATTACTGTTTATTTTTTCTGAAATGAAAACTAAAACTGCGTTTGAAAATGTAAGTTTGTTTATAATTATTAATTTTTTATTTTAGAAAATATTTAATTTTATTAGTTTTAAAAAATTAATAGAACTTAATAAAATAGATTTTATATTAATTTAATTTAATTAATATAATTAATTAAATTAATACATTAAATTATTTATTAAAATCATTTAATTCATTAAATATAAAATATATTAAATTATATTATTTAATAAAATATATTTTATATTAAATAAATAATTAAATTAGATTAATTATTAAATTAAATTATTTATTTTTAAATTAATTAAATCATAAATAATTTAATTTAATTATGATATTTATTTAAAATAATTTAATAATAATTATTAAATTAAATTAAAAATTAATGTAATTTAATTATTTATTATTAATTATTTTACATAAATTAATTTAATTACTAAATAAAATAAATTAATTATGATATTTATTTCAGATAATTTATCAATAATTAATTATTAAATTAAATTAAATTAATTAATTTAGTTTTGTTATTTATAAAAAATAATTTATATTAATTTATATAATTCATTTAATTCATCGAATTTAATTATATTATTTATTAAAATAACTTATTTTAATAAAATATTTAAATAAAATAATTTATTTTTATATAATGTAACAAAAATAGACAAAATTTTAAAATTGACAAAATATTTGCAACAGAAAAGAAAATCAGAGTGAAAATATATTTTTTTCTATTTACGTTTTTCTGTTTATGTCTTTATTTTTTTTGGAAACAAAAAAACGTAAACAGATTTATCAAATATGTTTCTGTTATGAATTTGCAAAATTTTGAAAACATAAACAAAAAAACAGAAAATGAAAACGATACCAAACAGGGCCTAAGGGTTCAGTTTGTGTAAGATTCCTAGATAAAATTTATATATATTTATAATATTTTTATAGAATATATTTATATAAATATTATTTATCAATAAATATTTATATATTTATATAATATATATTAAAATATATTTATATATAAGATGAGAGAGAATTTATTTCAGCTTTTGAATATAAGTAAATGTTATCTAAGAACCTTACACAAATCAAGCTCTTAGTGAGTTAGTTTTGTTGTTGATTCCTTATCCTTAAGATTCTTGGTTCGATTTCTGGGAGTAGCATGATTGTAATCCTTTATTTTCTTTTTTAAAGTGAAACTACTTTATGGCAAAAACTAATACCAATACACATGGACAAGTGAGCATCTGATACATGACAGACAATCTTCGCATCATCGGATGGTGCCACGTCATTACTCTGTCGCGTGAACCATCTTATGAAATAACAGTTTTACCCCTACCTTAACGGTAAC